>CM068957.1:113986363-114001709 GCA_035128595.1 Eptatretus atami
TTGCAGAATCAGAGTCATGGTTTGACAGCAAGCTCTCCACCTTGTCAGAAGAAAAGGACACAAAGTCCAGGGACAGTTGGGTGTGACTGGGTAAGGTGGGTACAGAAAGCGATGGGTTTCGGACACAAGATTTCGATGCAAACACCTAGTTTAGGCATTCAGCCTTTTCACGTGAGGTATCAGCAGTGCGGCCATTTAAGGTAAGGGAGAGGATGGAGGGGGAACATACACCAGAAACAGATTTGATTAGACGCCACCCGGATTTGGAGGAGGGAGAGAGGTTTGAGAGTTCAGACTTGAGCTTAGAAAGATGTTGTTTTCTGGCTCTCCTGAGGGTAGATACACACTTGTTCCGAGCTTTATGGAAGGAACTGAGAGCCTGAGTGAAATGCCAGACTTGACGGCGCTGAGGTGGTTCTCTGATAACAGCCAGAGAGATCTTTACTTTGACAAGCATGTGGTCAGAAGAACCGATTGGAGCGGAGGAAGAACAGCAGATATTTTTTTTGGGAAATTTGTCAAAATCAGATCCAGAAGAGATTAAGCTTGGTGTTTCACAGGTAGGGTAATACATAAATATGTGTGCCATCCCTCGGATGCACGTTAAACTGGACATTCTGTCAGCCGGCATCAGTTGGTGGATGTTGAAGATCCCACAATGTCTTTCATGATGAGTAGGTGAGCTGTTGCTGTTGCTGGCTATCCACAATGCTCATTAGTTCTCTGAAAGGACTCCACAGATGGGCCAATAATATTTACATGTTTCTTTCTTCCCATGACCCGATTTCCGCCATTAGCAAATTTTTTTTTTTTTTTTACAAAATATCAACTATATCTTACCCTCAACATACTTAATTTTGTCGTGGGGTTTTAGTTATCAATCAGAATTCAGAAATTGGGTGAAGAAATAAAAATAAGGACCACTGGACCTGTAGCTAGCTGGGCCGTGGTTTTTATGTTGTAACCCAATTTGGTAGCATTCTGACTGTGGGTGTCTGGCGAAAAGATTTTTGAAGAGAGAAATTTCATTAAGTCACCATTTTGTCCGACATAAGATGTCACGTGACCAGAATGAGCTTTGCAATCCCTGTTACCAGCAGGAAGGAACGTTTGCTGCCAAAATTTCAGGCCACATCATCTCAGCGGGTTGGCCGGAAAACTTGGAAAGAGCGGATGTGCACGATGACAAACCTTATCTGAAAATTTAAAAGTGGGATGGCAAGATTGAGGATAATGGTGAGATGGAGGTGGAGGGTAGATGAAAGATGGAGAGGATGTGAGATAGGAGGAGCATGAGGTTAAAATGGAGTATGCGTGAGTGTGAGGTGATATTGGTATGGTGAGTAAATGAGGGTGAGATGGAGATGTGAGCATGAGGGTGAGATTAAGTAGTTGTTGAGGGTGAGATGGAGTCTGGGAAGTGTGAGGTGAGATGGAGTCATGGGAGTTGAGGGTGAGATGACATAATGGTGAGTGTGAGGGAGATGGATATGGTGAGTGTGAGGGTGAGATGGAAGTATTGGTGAGTGTGAATTAATGAGATGGAGTATGGTGAGGGTGAATGAGGATGGGAGGTGAGATGGAGTATGTGAGGGTGAGTGAAGAATGGTGAGTGTGAGGGGAGATGAGTATTGAGTGTGAACTGCAGATGAAGTACGGTGAGTGTGAGCGTGAGATGGGTACTTGAGTGGAGCGTGAGATGGAGTTACGGGGATGTTGAGGGTTAGATGGAGTATGGGGAGTTGGTTAGATGGAGTAGGGAGTGTTGAGGTAATGGAGTACGGGGAGTGTGAGGGTAAGATGGACACGGAGAGTGTTGAGGTGAATGGAGTATGGAGAGTGTGAGGGTAGATGGAGAGTGTGAGGGTTGAGATGGAAGTGTGAGGTGAGATGGATATGGTGGAGATGTGGGGTAAGATGGAGTATGAGTGTGAGGTAAGATGGAGGATGGGGAGTTGTTAAGGGTGAGATGAAGTATGGGGAGTGTGAGGGTTACAGATGGAGTATGGGATGTGGGTAAGATGGAGTATGGGAGTGTTGAGGGTGAGATGGAGTATGGAGTGTGAGGGTAGATGGAGTATGGGAGTGTGGGTTAAGATGGGAGATATGGGTGTGAGGGTAAGAATGGAGATGGGAGTGAGGTAAGATGAGTATGGAGTGTGAGGTGAAGATGGTATGGGAGGTGAGGTAAGATGGAGTATGGGGAGTTGTGAGGTGAATGGGAGTATGGGGAGTGTGAGGGTAGATGGAGTTTTTGAAAGAAATTACCTGATTTTTCTCAGAAAAGCTCGGAACACTCAACTCATAGCTCGGAGAGTCAGTCAAGTCCAGCATTAGATCTGTGGACTTGCTACAGGATCATGTAAACCTGAATAACCTGTTCCATGGTCGGTGTTGGCGGCGACTCAACCGTCTCCCCCCACCGGTTTCCTGGTGAAGAGTTCTGGATAGTAGGAACACCAGCAGGATTAAAAACAAACCTGTCAAAGGCGGAGGAGCTCTTTGGAGCCCAACGGCCATCCATTTCTAGTGCCCAAACTGTCGTTCGCAGATGTCCTCCTGCAAGGTGGGCTAATTTTTGGGAGGTTGTGCAGGATTTCCACTCCAAAAGGGCCCCCCAACCGTTTTTAAACACTGCATTCCGGCAAAACCCACAAATGAAGAAATCTGTAACCCACCCCTTGGAAGTACCTCCTTGTGCTGCTTTGCCCTCCGCAGGCACTCATCAGATGATGATTTGGGCAAAGCCCTACGGACCTCCATCCTGATGATAACGCGAAAAAAAACCACAGGTAAACTCCAGGTGCGGATTGCGTGTTTGTGTGTTTCGAATGATTCTAGGGTGTAGTCACCAGATGGCGTCTCTTGCAACCGAGGCAGTCCCTTTGGGTGAGTGCTTGTGTTTGTGGTTGGAATGTCCAAATCTCGCAGAGAGGATGATCACCTGTCTCTTTATCATCTTGAGACTCAAGCGTTTGAACATAGGTATTGCAAGCCCTCTCTGAGGTTCACGAAGACGGAGTAGTCGCTCTGATGGTGACCATGCCCAAGATTGCTGTAGGCAGTGTCCAATAGCTGACTGCAATGATAATAGAGGTAAACACCGGTCAACGAGCGTATTATGAGACCAAGCATTCGTCATCCTTGGGTGTCATTCCCTGGTTCTCTTTTATGCTCCGACTGAGGCGATGATCTCACCGTGAAGATGCATTCCATGCTCGCTCAAGTCTGGTTGATCAAGTACACCAGGCAAAAATTACTCTTTTGTCTTGGGGGATTCACTGGCATCGACTGAACTGGACAGGATGGTTTATGAGATTACGTGTTGGTCCCATGGTCTGGAACTGTGAACCGCAATACACCAAGTTCCTTGACTTTGCAAGAAGTCATGGACTTAGTGGGCTGGTTTTTCCATGGTTCAGGCCCACAGCCATCATGGATTTGTATTCCAAACGCTGTCGTGGCAAGAGATGACCATTGCTTGTTTGATGGTCGCTGAGGATAATCCAGACTGCAGGGTTACCAGACTGCTCAATTCCTCAATACCGACCACAGGCTTGTTGCAGCAACTCTGAAGTTGCGCAGCATAACATCCAGAGAGAATGAGTACCATCCCAGCCTGCGGATGTAGAGACAAAGCTCAAGGATGAGAGGTAGCTAATGATTATGTGACAGGTGAGTGGATGATTTGGGGGGTCCAGTTGCTTTGGATAATCCTGAAGGAAAAAACGATTATGGAGCTGCCGTTTCCAGACCCCATCCTTTATGTTGCCCGTGTATGTCTTGGAACTCAACAGGGCGAAGAAGAATTTTGTCTCTTCATGGGACACGATACATTGACCAGGTGCAGGGCCAGGCTTTCCTGGTAAGCTGAGCGTTCAGAGAGCTGAGGCCATAAAACTGTACATGTCTAAGGGTGGACAAGTGGCCTTTGTTGCAAGGATCTGTGAGGGGGTAGAGCCATCACCTGTGTTCAAGTGATTCTCGCTGCAGGGGAATTCGCGCATTGCATTCCTCAAGCCCGTCCCTCAGTTTTAGCAGTTAGAGCAAGAGAGGTGGTGGGCTCTTGACAGAGGAGTCTGAAATGAAGCCCCTGGCCTGTTACTTTGAGCGGCCTGTACCAGGCTGATCACCAGCTGTTGAGTTGGATTCAGGGGTGGTTACTATCCCTATGCTACCCTCCAATCAACTGTGATCAGCTCATTTGTGAAATACAGGCTGCGTGCAGCAGTTGAAATGACGGTAAAACTCCTGGTATCTGTGCCATCCATGTTAATCTCAATTGCTGGTGAAATGCTGTTACTCATGTTCATTATATGCAGTTGTTGCTCTTCTTGAAACCATGCATCATCTCAACTATTGAAGAGGGGCCTTATTGTCCCTCACTGGAAAGGGAAGGTGTGATCACAGACTGCAACAAACTACCGAAGGATGTGTGCTCTCAGTGCAGGCAAGTCTTTCCTCAGATAATTCTTGATCGGCTGTTCGCTAACATTGCTTGACATCAATGTCAGAGCAGTCAGGCTTGTACACCAAAGAGTGTCAACATTGACCGTATCCTTGCCTTCGGTCCTCTCGAACGCAGGACGAGAGAATCGGCCAGGAGATGCTTCAGCCGATGTATCTCTGCAAAGCCTTTTATTCAGTGAATTGGAGATGCCCTCTGGAGGATTCTTAGTCTTGTGGGTGCACCAAAACTGATCAATCTGATGTCTGAAGTTACTCTGCGTACTGAGAGTGCTGGTGAGATGTGTGGTACCATCTCCAACATATGTCCAGTTTTTACTGGGGTCATCTGGGGGTGTTACTGACCCCACACTTTTCAGCACTTGATGGACTGGATTCTGGGAGGATGTTCAAGAGATCAAGCTGCGTGCGTTTGCGTTTGGAATGGCAAAATCTCTGACTTGATTTCACAGATGATGCAGTCATCTTGCGGAGACTCTGGAGATCCTTTTGGGGACCCTCGAGGGCTGAAATGAGGAGTCTGATCATTGGTAATTACGGGGTTTCGGTGTCAAAACTAAGATCCAGGCTTGCATGACATCTTGGATCTGCTGTCTTGCCGTACCTGTTGTGGGTGAGGATGTTGAGGTCACGGAGAGATTCACTTACCTAGCATTGATATCATGTCTTGCTGGCTGTAGCCAGAGGTATCAATGACGTCTGGGTCGGGCCATGGGAGTCGTGATTCACTGGATCATGGTGTGGCGCTGCCGGTACCTGTGCGGAGGACGAAAATCGAGTCTTCAGGTCCTTGGTCATCCGTCTGTGCTCAAACAATGTAGCTTTGACTCTGACCCATGGGATCTGAGACAGAGACTTAATTCTTTGGACCAGTCGCTTCGAGAATCCTTGGCTCTCGGCTGGTATTGGACTTTGTGTCCAACGAGCAGTGCTGAGAAGACTCAATGAGAATTTGTTACCTGCATAGTCCATGAGCATCAGCTGCGGTTTTCAGGACTGTGGCTCATTTTCTGACGTTATCTTCTCATCCGATTCTCTCACGCGGGAGCCCATGAATGAGCGAGTGCCAATGGGTTATACCACATCCTCATGGTCTGCAGCAAGATTGATCAGCATCTCAAGAGATGGATGGGCCAGGGTATCTGCGGGTGCCAGATTGGCCCCTGAGTGGATTGCAGCACGCCGCTGCTCCGGCGGCATGCTACCTGACCTGCCTAACGCACTAAGGTCTTATATCAAAAGGGTTGAAGGGCTCCAAAAGTTAGAGGTGCTCAAGGTGTCAAGTGTTTTGAGGTCATAAAGGGTCTAAAGTGTTGAAATGATCTAATCGGCTTGTAAGGGTGTAAATTCTAAAGGGGGTTTTAAGTGCAAAAGACAAAGTGGTCAAAAAGGCCAAGGGTCTTAAAAGGTCTGAAAATAATCAAAAGCGTCAAATATTGTGTATAACGTCTTAAAGGGGTGCTAAATGAGTTGAATCTCTAAAGTGTCTTAACGTGGTCTAATTGATGTTGTCGAAGGTTGTCAGTCTTAGGGTGTAAAGCATCTAAAGGGGTAAGTCTAGAGAGGATGTCTAAGGGCTTTAAAGGTGTCAGGAGTGAAGCTGTCGGTTTACAAAATTTACCTCGATGTTAGGAAGAAATTTTAACTCGGAGTGTCATCATGCGAATAACGGTCTATATATGACCTCTTCATTGACTGTTTAACCCCCTATTTAGGGTCAATCGTGGTTAAAAATCTATCATATGTTATTCACATGCTGTATGTGAATACCATATTACCCAGCACACGATATACCCCGCAAGTTGAATTCTTGAACGAATTTAACGTGTGTAGCCTGGTGGAGTGAGGTGAGTTACTGTATCAATATGTATTTTCTCTTCTCTATTCTTCCCTTCCTTTTTCTTTATTTACATTTCAGTCTCTCCTACCCTTGTTATAATTGTTCTATACATAGTAGAAGGCATCTGCCTTTACAAGAAGGTCTATGTATTGATGTTGCTGAGTGATTTGCATCCAACACCGGTTCTCCAAGCATTGGAAAGTGAATCTGTTTATCCAGAAGTGATGTGCAAACAAGCCCCCAAATTCATGAACAAAAAGCAATCATCAATGTATTCATCAAAAAGGTTGTATATGTCTTTAATCTTTATTTGATTCTGTTGAATTTATTTTCGCTGAATTTGTGCTGCTGATAATTTTAATTATTTGCAGATCTTTCTGGGCGTGTTTTCGAATGACTTTCTCTCCTGCAGATGACATTTCATTACTCCACATGTTTGATGAGAACAGAGCCTTACGATGAAAATTTGATGAATCGTGCTGGAGAAGGGCGTCATTGCCGATGATAGCCGTGTGATCTGGGCGACCGATGAAGCTTAACTGGGGAAACAGTTTAAATCTAGTCTGGAAACATGCTGCGTTCAATGAGGCCAGGAGAGGTGTCCATCTTTGCTGTGCCCCATGGTAATTAGTTGTTATTTATTGATGAATCATTGTAGTAGATTTATCATCTTTCTCAATCAGCTTCTGTACAATTTATTCGTTCTTAATTCAACTTCTTAAATAATGGCAATGCTTAATTCTGTTTTAAGATTAACAAATGTTTATTGGAAAAAGCTTTTTTTTTTTCCTTTCTTTTTGGGGTTAATTTTCAACAAAGGTTTGCGCTCTCTCATGCTAACTGTCGCCACACGTCTGTGTTATGTATGTGTGGATCTTCGATCGAAGTGTTTGAGCACACCCTGTTCCCTCTCTGTGTGCCTGTTATGCCTGTCCCTACTTCTGTATCTGCACGTTGGAATAGGCCTGTTCTTCTGTTTCTGCATTGCTTGTGCAAAAAAACTTTTGATGTGTTTCCTTTCCTGTATGTCCACATTACAGCATGTTGTGCTGTACCCATCAGTGCGCGCGCCTACAGAGAAATAGCATCTGGCCGTAACCCCAAGAGATTGCGCTCACATTGTTGGGTTGGCGCACATGCTTCACCACACGCTCATGACAGCAAATCTGTAACTTGCGCCCAACCCCAACCCATTGCTTTTTTACATGGAGTTGATAAGGCATTGAAGTTAGTTTGGAGAAGAGTTTGGTGTTCACTAAAAGCCTGCTTGTTTTCAAGTAAACGCGTTATAAAGAAATTGTATTCTGCTTTCAGGTTGAGGAACCGGTGATTATGAACAGGAGTTGTGGGCTATTGAATGATGAAGAACGATTAGCGGCATTCCCTCGTTTGCACGCAGAGGGAATGCCGCGGTACCATTCGGTGATGTCAAACGTGCTGCAAAAAGCATATCACAATGCCATCGTCTGTCTAAAAATCTGCAAATGAGTTCACCATTGGACCTTTAGTTGTTTTGTATTGTTTTTTGTTTTTTTTAGCAAGACCAATATCCAGCCTCCTTTGAGCAAGTAAGATTTGCAGTTCAAAAATATTATCTTATGACTTGGACATTGAAAGAAAAAAAGAAATGCCGCTAAACACATTACTGATCTTAAAACACTTAAATGCAAATTAACTGTTTTTAATTTCAAGGTTTGAGAGAGTGATCAAGCTTCAGAATTAATTATTTAGTGTTCGAGGGCCATCAATTTAAGTTGTGAAACTGGAAGAAAAAAATTTGATTGGTCATTGTGGCGTAAAGGTTAAGCATCGTCAAGTTCAGCAGGCGGCGGTTTCGACCTTGGGCCCCGGCCCTAGTCAGTTGCTGTAGGCATAGACTTTAAAAAATGGGTATGTGCGCTTCCTTGATTGAACCTCCAGCATTTTAAAATTAGCACGACAACAACCAATGTTGGGAAACTATACGTATGCTTTTAAGGCCTAATGGCTGCACCTGCGTTGAAGTTCTTTGAAGAACTCATATGTACGAATCTGGAAAGCCATGAGCACTAACATACAGGCCCTATAGAACAGTTATATCGGTAAGTGTTTGTTTCTAGTTAGGGTCCCGTCCCTAGTTAATGGGAATTCAATGTTCATGCGCTGCGGAGTTATTTTTGATATCAGGGTTTTCTTTAGTTTTACACCACAACATTCAACTGTACAACAACCACAATTCACCCTCCCTTCACCTCGCTCTGGCGACGCCATGGCGTTCCGTGGGGGGGGGGGGCGAGTTCAAGGAAGGCTCGCAGCGCTCTCGCCCATCAGGGAGATCCGAGGGAAAGTTCCTCCGGCGGTCGTTCCAATGACCACCAACCACGAGATAATGTTCCTCGGCCGTTTGGAGCGTCCGCCGGATGCCATCACGTCACTCCCGGTTCAAATCACGGCCTTGGCGCCCTTTTGGCCAATGAAGACGACGAGCGCATTTTTTGGCACGCCAACTTCATTCACCAATGTTCACCAATGAGGTGTTCCCTCCCCCCCCTCCCATGGACAAGGTGAATGAGGGTTGCGGCGCGATGAGTACGCCAAAAGCAGTTCTGGAGCAGAACAAGCTCAACGGTCCGGAGCGTCAACCCACCGTCAGAGCCACCAGGGCCACAACGACAGTAGCTGTTAGGAGCTGTGAGAAGCTGAGGTTGCTGTGAGAAACTGTTAAGGTGCAAGGCTGTCACAACTGTCGCCAGCTAGCAACATCTGACTGGAAATCGACGAAAATAGCCATTGCCCAGAACTGACTGACTGACTCGCAAAACTGACCGTCGCCAACTCACTGACGCAACTACTCACTTGTCGCAAAACTGCTCAAAGCCATCGCCAAACTGACTCTCAAAGCTGTCAGAACCACAAGCAGCCATCGCCAACTGACTGCTCAAAAAAAACGGATTCATTGTCCTCTGTTTTAGGTGGCCCATCTGGGCGGAAGCCTCCAGCAGACTCCAGCCAAATCCACCCCGCCCTTTTGCCATCGTTGCCCCATGACAACCCGCCCGTCCCACGATCATTCCTGCCCACGACGCCATGCCTTGTGGTGCGGATGAACCGGCAGAAAGCAGACATTTGCCAGAATTACCAAGCAAAAACTTGAAGCGTCATAAAACATCAACAACCAATTCTCACCTCAATGTTCAGCCGATACGAAAAGAGCCAGTTAGCATCCATAGAGCTGCTGAACGGGGGTCAAAACGTCGGTGAAAGAGTGTGAGCCTACGTTGGGCTAACGGCGATTTCGTGCATGAATGTGTTTGTCGTAAAGAGAAAAAGAGCTTTCCATAAGAGAGGGAATGCATTTTTTACCCTTCTCAATTGCTATCACGTTCTAGAATCCCACCAGACAT
The DNA here is from genome assembly GCA_035128595.1 of Eptatretus atami. Classification (NCBI taxonomy): domain Eukaryota; kingdom Metazoa; phylum Chordata; class Myxini; order Myxiniformes; family Myxinidae; genus Eptatretus; species Eptatretus atami. The sequence goes on from CM068957.1 coordinate 113,996,054, forward strand.
GGGCCCCCGGGTCTATCCTGGACCATGCATTTAGGAAATAACTGTCTGAGACCGAGATGTCTTGTATGCATTCGTGGATCGAATTCTGAAATCGTAACATACCATATATATTTTTTATATTTTTAAAATAGATTATTTTTAATCTACAGTATATATATTATAATTTTTTTTACATTATTACATAATATTATATATATAATATATATATAATATATATATATAATATATATATATTGCCTTTGTGTATTTGTATACGTGAGTTGTGGCAGACTACTCACGATCCAATAATTGTTAGTGCACATTCACATCGGCAGACTTTTTTTTTGTAATTATCCTCCTGGAATTATTCATCTCTTGAAAGGGATGCCGGAAACAATTAAGTAACTCATTTTAAAATCCTCTCTTCTGAATTTGGATGCATTAATAACCACTGTGTACATTGGATACCTTCTTTTGTTGTGATTTCAGGAGAACCAGTGATGTTCTTGGTTGGAGTTGATATTCGGATCAATCCTCTATTGCTCAATCTCTGCCGTGTAATCTGCACCTGGAACTTTTACTCTGTAGATGAACATACATATCCATAATCAACAATACGAAGGTAAAAAACCAGGCTGCCTTGTTGCCAAAGCATTTGTGTCATCTTCATTGGTTTTTTTTATTCATTGTTCTCTTGCAGATGTTCTGTTTGATGTTGATTGATTGACGACTGTTTTTTGAAAGGGATGGGGGTGGGGTGGGGAGAGCAGTAGTAACTTGACCTCAATCCTTTCATTTTATGCAACCCTTAGCTCGCCATTACCCAGCACTGTTTTATATTGATTTTTTTTAATTTCTTTTACACCACTTCATTTTATCTCACATTACAAAATTGTATATGTGGTTTTTTGCATTTATTCTGGGTTCACACAGTAAAACCCACAAAAACCACGGTAAATGTGTTTTTTTTCAATTTCCCATGAGGATTTGACACGTTCAAAGAATACACCTTTTGCTTGTCCTACCTTCAAAAGGCCCAATATTTCAGTTTCTTACATTGATGCACATTGTCTGACAGATTGGCAAATCCTGCCAAAATCAATGCAGGATAACTTAGCTTGTCCCACCATTTGTCCAGCACGCTCACCCACATCCATCTTCGTGACAGAGAACTATATCGTGCTGGGACTCAGTAGCAAAAACTCAGTCGGATCCGGAATCGGATTTTGGGCCAAACTTTACCAGGCCCCGTATCGGCTTCGGAAGTCGGTCACGGTTGAAAGGTCCGACTAAATCATTTATACTTGGTTTGGAAGCTTAATGACGTTACTTGGAACAAAAATTTGTTCGTTTAATCATAGAGTTGCCCTTTTAAAGCCTCTTTTTGCCATTTTGAGGATGAAGAATTGCTAATGGCTTCTTTACAGCTGTTCGAACGGAAACATTTATTGATCTACCAAAGCAAGAACGCTTTTAGAAAGACATGGAAGGAGCGATACCCATATATATTGTATATATAATATTAATAGTATGATTAATGTAATATATTATAATTTAATGTATATGTAGATATATTATATGTATATGTATTATATGTGTTATATATGTGTGTGTGTGTATGTATATATATTATATATTATAATATATATATATATTATATATATAGCATATATATATACAGTGGGAGACAAGTATTTATACACTGCGATTTTCACGTTTTCCCACTACAAAGCACGTAGAGCGTCTGTAATTTTTTATTCATAGGTACACTTCACTGTGAAAGACGAATCTCAAACAAAATCCTGAAAATCACATTGTATGATTTTTTAATAATAATTTGCATTTATATTGCATGAAATAAGATTTGATCACCTACCAACAGTAAGAATTTGGCTCTCCACAGACCTGTTAGTTTTGTCTTAAAAAGCCCTCCCATTCTCCACTCATTACTTATTACTGGCACCGTTGAATTTAATCTGCATAAAGACAGCTGTCCACACTCAATCAATCAGACTCCAAACCTCTCCATCGAATGGGCAAACCAGAGAAGCTTGTCTCAGACATCAGGACAAATTGGTAGACGTTGCACAACGCTGGCGATTTGGCTACAGGACAATAGCAAGCAGCTGGTGAGAGAGGCAACAACGGTTGGTGCAATATACAAAAGAATGAGTTCAAGATAACTCAATCTCCCTTCGGTCTGGGCTCCATGCAAAATCTCACTCGTTGAGAACCTCAATGATCATGAGAAAGGTGAGGGGATCAGCCCAGAACTTACACGGCAGGACCTGGTCAATGACCGAGAGAGCCTGGACCACAGTATCAAAGAAACCATAAGTAAACACTTACGCCATCATGAATTAAAATCCTGCAGCGCACCAAGGTCCCTCTGCTCAAGCCAGCGCATGTCCAGGCCCGTCTGAAGTTTGCCATGACCTCTGAATATCCAGAGGAAGGAATGGGAGAATCATGTGGTCTGATGAGACCAAAATAGAGCTTTTGGTTTAAACTCCATCGCCCTGTTGGAGCGAAGAAAAGGATGGTACAACCCCAATAACACCATCCCAACCGTAAGCATGGAGGTGAACATCATCTTTGGGGATGCTTTCTGCAAAGGGGATCAGGACGACTGCACCGTATTGAGGGGAGATGGATGGGCCAGTATCGCGAGATCTATGCCACAACCTCCTTCCGTCAACAAGAGCATTGAAGATGGCGTGGCTGGGTCTTCCAGCATGAAAAAGCGACCCGAAACACCAGCCAGTGCAAATAAAGTGCTCCGTAGAGCAATCTCAAGGTCTGGAGTGCCTAGCCATCTCCAGACCTGAACCCAATAGAAAATCTTTGGAGGAGCTGAAAGTCTGTTTTCCCAGTGCAGCCGAAACCTGAAGATCTGAAGAAGATCTGTATGAGGATTGCGCCAAAATCCTGGCTGCAGTCTGTGCACACCTGGTTAAAACTATAGAAAGTCTGATCTCGTAATTGCAACAAAGTTTGCTGTACCAAATAATTAAGTTCTGTTTTTCTGATGCCTATCAAAATACTTATTTCATGCAATAAAATGCCAAAATTAATTATTTTTAAATCCATACAATGTGATTTTCAGGATTTTTGTTTGATTCCGTCTTTCACAGTTGAAGTGTACTATGATAAAATGTACAGACCTCTAGTGCTGTAAGTGGAAAAACCTGCAAAATCGCGTGTATCAAATACTTGTTCTCCCCACTGTTATATATATGTGTGTGGTGTGTAGTGTGTGTGATGTGTTGTGTGTGTGTGTTGTGTGTATAGTGTTCGGCTGTGAATTCGCAATACACCATAAAGGTCCTTAATCAGTTAGACGCTAATTTATGTGCAGACGGTCCCCACCGTTGTTTAAAGGAATTCTTCGGTTCACCGGGTGCGACTTTGAGATAGCCGTTTTTCTTTTTCTTTTGTTATTTAACAAAACCTCCACGCAAGCAACAAGACCCGTTGAAAAACCGTCGATACGCAGAAAGAAACCAGAGGAGTTCCGGATGGCTGTGCGGATTTTTCCGCATGTCTCTCCAAGAGTGTGACGGAGCAGGGAGGAGGGCAGCTCGCCCCGAGTGATTGAACAGCGTGAGGCGCGGGGTGATGAACGCCCCTTTTCGGAACCTTCTCGAAGGAGGTGGAGCCGAACGGGGAGGAGCGAAGGCGAGCCCGCTATATAAGGCGGAGCGCGGCGCAGGCTCACTTCTTTTCTTTTTGTCTGGTTTTTTTCGTCGACGTCATCCTCTCTCTGTTGGGTCGTCGACGTCACTCTCTTCTCTGTCTGGTGTCTCACTCACTCTCTTCTTTCGGGGTCGTTCCATTTGGATTTATACTCGCTCTCTTGGATGGACGTGCATCCTCTCGCTTCATCTTCGAGCTCTCTCTTGGTGGTCGAGTCGAAGCTCTCTCGTCTTGGCGTTGGCGACCTGGCGGTGAAGGCGCGGAGCGTGGCGATCCGGGCACGCTCAGAGACGCAGACGGGAGGCGCAGCCCGCCGGCTGTGTGGTGCGAATCGCGCGTCTCGAGGGACGCCGGAGAGAACTCAGCCGACCACATCATCTCAAAGGCCCGAGAGAGCGTGCTCGCTAGCTGCCGTGGAACAAGGCGTCGCGACCTGCCACCGTCACACCTCAGGGCAGGTAACCCAGCGCAGTCTCGCGTGCCTTTTCGTCATCCACGGCCCACACCATAAAGTTTACGAACCCCGTCTACCTCCTGCCTATGGGAGGTTTTCCTGTTGCTTTTTGTGATGCATGCGTGTGGCGCCGTGTCTGGTTAAGTACTGACTGGTGAAGTGACTGAGAAATAATCGTAGTCGGTGGGTAGTGCTATTGCTTTCATTTAGCCTTGTTTCTGTTATTGCATGACTGCCTTGATTAACTGTTGTGTAAATAAAGTCCTGTTGAACGTATCCCGATTCGTCGCGTCCTCTTTCACCACATGAAAAGTGCCGGTCTTGCATCGTTGGAAGAGTAGTGGTTTTAACACCCGAGTTAAAGAAGATCTGAACCTCGAGGTCGGCATAACACCGCTCGGTTAATCCCTGTAGCACGGACGAACCGCGTTAAGCGGTTTGTGTCCTAAGCCGACTGCGGGTGGTGCAACCCTCGTTAGGTTAACCCCGCGGGTATTAGGTATATCGACATTCGGCAATTACCCTAATTTCGCGCGCGTAGAATGCGACTGGGTTGTGGTGAGGTAAAACCCCCACCCGTGACTGGCGCTGGCGTAGTTCCAGGGGCATTACTGAATTGCCGTCCCGCTTGTGCGACGCTGGCTGCCATTAGAGGTACGCGGCGATACGCACGCCAGCGGCCGAATTCGTAACTATTATATACTTATTTATATATATATATATATATATAATATATATATATATATTATATACTGAACGCAAAAGAATTACCAGCTTGTTTGAAAATGATAATAAAATTGTACAGTTCAAAATAAACAACCACAATTGATAATTGAAACATTGGCATTTTATTGATGAATGGTCAAGTTTTTGACCAAGTAACCATCTCAAAAGTCTTGTTCTACAGTACAGAACAGCACAGGGTGCAATGTCAGTCCCTTTCAATAGCCATTGCCACCATTGTTTTGGATACAGGCAGTGGCGATCGTCGGCGCAACTTCCTACCAGTCTTTGAGGATTGCTGCTGATTCTGTCCCATCATCCTCAATGTCTGACAGCCATCTGATTAGACCTCTGCCTGTCTGCCTTGCATGGTACTCTTGGCTCCTGATCCAGTCTTTGTCATCTGGCAGAGTTGTGGAGGGTGTCTGTCACCAGGCGATATCGTTCTGGTGTGAACAGCCATCAAGCGACGTGCCACTCACGGTAGCTCAATCCGCCCTTGCAGTTTGCCCAAGGCACACTCCATTGAATCCCCTGACAATCGCTGCATTGGATTGAATGCCCATTTTGTCTGGCCTTTTTTAGCCAATATCAAGACATCACGTGCAGCTCATTAAAATCATCCCTAACCCTTGCTAATCCCTGACAGTCAAAAGGCGGTCAACAGCTTGTGCTATGAGGCCATGTGAAGGTTCAAGTACCATCCGTGACCGTATGTCGACAGTAGGACACCTATTGTCCACAAATAAGTTCACACATTACTACACGCATGTTACTGTTGATTATTTGAATCTCTCTCTGTGT
>CM068957.1:114001734-114016132 GCA_035128595.1 Eptatretus atami
ATGTTGTAACCCAAATTTGGTAGCATTCTGACTGGTGGGTCTGGCGAAAAAGATTTTTGAAGAAATTTATTAAGTCAGCCATTTTGTCCGACTAAGATGTCACTTGACCAGAATGAGCTTTGCAATCCCTGTTACCAGTCAGGAGAGGACAGGAAGGAACGTTTGCTGCCAAAATTTCAGGCCACATCATCTCAGCGGGTTGGCCGGAAAACTTGGAAAGAGCGGATGTGCACGATGACAAACCTTATCTGAAAATTTAAAAGTGGGATGGCAAGATTGAGGATAATGGTGAGATGGAGGTGGAGGGTAGATGAAAGATGGAGAGGATGTGAGATAGGAGGAGCATGAGGTTAAAATGGAGTATGCGTGAGTGTGAGGTGATATTGGTATGGTGAGTAAATGAGGGTGAGATGGAGATGTGAGCATGAGGGTGAGATTAAGTAGTTGTTGAGGGTGAGATGGAGTCTGGGAAGTGTGAGGTGAGATGGAGTCATGGGAGTTGAGGGTGAGATGACATAATGGTGAGTGTGAGGGAGATGGATATGGTGAGTGTGAGGGTGAGATGGAAGTATTGGTGAGTGTGAATTAATGAGATGGAGTATGGTGAGGGTGAATGAGGATGGGAGGTGAGATGGAGTATGTGAGGGTGAGTGAAGAATGGTGAGTGTGAGGGGAGATGAGTATTGAGTGTGAACTGCAGATGAAGTACGGTGAGTGTGAGCGTGAGATGGGTACTTGAGTGGAGCGTGAGATGGAGTTACGGGGATGTTGAGGGTTAGATGGAGTATGGGGAGTTGGTTAGATGGAGTAGGGAGTGTTGAGGTAATGGAGTACGGGGAGTGTGAGGGTAAGATGGACACGGAGAGTGTTGAGGTGAATGGAGTATGGAGAGTGTGAGGGTAGATGGAGAGTGTGAGGGTTGAGATGGAAGTGTGAGGTGAGATGGATATGGTGGAGATGTGGGGTAAGATGGAGTATGAGTGTGAGGTAAGATGGAGGATGGGGAGTTGTTAAGGGTGAGATGAAGTATGGGGAGTGTGAGGGTTACAGATGGAGTATGGGATGTGGGTAAGATGGAGTATGGGAGTGTTGAGGGTGAGATGGAGTATGGAGTGTGAGGGTAGATGGAGTATGGGAGTGTGGGTTAAGATGGGAGATATGGGTGTGAGGGTAAGAATGGAGATGGGAGTGAGGTAAGATGAGTATGGAGTGTGAGGTGAAGATGGTATGGGAGGTGAGGTAAGATGGAGTATGGGGAGTTGTGAGGTGAATGGGAGTATGGGGAGTGTGAGGGTAGATGGAGTTTTTGAAAGAAATTACCTGATTTTTCTCAGAAAAGCTCGGAACACTCAACTCATAGCTCGGAGAGTCAGTCAAGTCCAGCATTAGATCTGTGGACTTGCTACAGGATCATGTAAACCTGAATAACCTGTTCCATGGTCGGTGTTGGCGGCGACTCAACCGTCTCCCCCCACCGGTTTCCTGGTGAAGAGTTCTGGATAGTAGGAACACCAGCAGGATTAAAAACAAACCTGTCAAAGGCGGAGGAGCTCTTTGGAGCCCAACGGCCATCCATTTCTAGTGCCCAAACTGTCGTTCGCAGATGTCCTCCTGCAAGGTGGGCTAATTTTTGGGAGGTTGTGCAGGATTTCCACTCCAAAAGGGCCCCCCAACCGTTTTTAAACACTGCATTCCGGCAAAACCCACAAATGAAGAAATCTGTAACCCACCCCTTGGAAGTACCTCCTTGTGCTGCTTTGCCCTCCGCAGGCACTCATCAGATGATGATTTGGGCAAAGCCCTACGGACCTCCATCCTGATGATAACGCGAAAAAAAACCACAGGTAAACTCCAGGTGCGGATTGCGTGTTTGTGTGTTTCGAATGATTCTAGGGTGTAGTCACCAGATGGCGTCTCTTGCAACCGAGGCAGTCCCTTTGGGTGAGTGCTTGTGTTTGTGGTTGGAATGTCCAAATCTCGCAGAGAGGATGATCACCTGTCTCTTTATCATCTTGAGACTCAAGCGTTTGAACATAGGTATTGCAAGCCCTCTCTGAGGTTCACGAAGACGGAGTAGTCGCTCTGATGGTGACCATGCCCAAGATTGCTGTAGGCAGTGTCCAATAGCTGACTGCAATGATAATAGAGGTAAACACCGGTCAACGAGCGTATTATGAGACCAAGCATTCGTCATCCTTGGGTGTCATTCCCTGGTTCTCTTTTATGCTCCGACTGAGGCGATGATCTCACCGTGAAGATGCATTCCATGCTCGCTCAAGTCTGGTTGATCAAGTACACCAGGCAAAAATTACTCTTTTGTCTTGGGGGATTCACTGGCATCGACTGAACTGGACAGGATGGTTTATGAGATTACGTGTTGGTCCCATGGTCTGGAACTGTGAACCGCAATACACCAAGTTCCTTGACTTTGCAAGAAGTCATGGACTTAGTGGGCTGGTTTTTCCATGGTTCAGGCCCACAGCCATCATGGATTTGTATTCCAAACGCTGTCGTGGCAAGAGATGACCATTGCTTGTTTGATGGTCGCTGAGGATAATCCAGACTGCAGGGTTACCAGACTGCTCAATTCCTCAATACCGACCACAGGCTTGTTGCAGCAACTCTGAAGTTGCGCAGCATAACATCCAGAGAGAATGAGTACCATCCCAGCCTGCGGATGTAGAGACAAAGCTCAAGGATGAGAGGTAGCTAATGATTATGTGACAGGTGAGTGGATGATTTGGGGGGTCCAGTTGCTTTGGATAATCCTGAAGGAAAAAACGATTATGGAGCTGCCGTTTCCAGACCCCATCCTTTATGTTGCCCGTGTATGTCTTGGAACTCAACAGGGCGAAGAAGAATTTTGTCTCTTCATGGGACACGATACATTGACCAGGTGCAGGGCCAGGCTTTCCTGGTAAGCTGAGCGTTCAGAGAGCTGAGGCCATAAAACTGTACATGTCTAAGGGTGGACAAGTGGCCTTTGTTGCAAGGATCTGTGAGGGGGTAGAGCCATCACCTGTGTTCAAGTGATTCTCGCTGCAGGGGAATTCGCGCATTGCATTCCTCAAGCCCGTCCCTCAGTTTTAGCAGTTAGAGCAAGAGAGGTGGTGGGCTCTTGACAGAGGAGTCTGAAATGAAGCCCCTGGCCTGTTACTTTGAGCGGCCTGTACCAGGCTGATCACCAGCTGTTGAGTTGGATTCAGGGGTGGTTACTATCCCTATGCTACCCTCCAATCAACTGTGATCAGCTCATTTGTGAAATACAGGCTGCGTGCAGCAGTTGAAATGACGGTAAAACTCCTGGTATCTGTGCCATCCATGTTAATCTCAATTGCTGGTGAAATGCTGTTACTCATGTTCATTATATGCAGTTGTTGCTCTTCTTGAAACCATGCATCATCTCAACTATTGAAGAGGGGCCTTATTGTCCCTCACTGGAAAGGGAAGGTGTGATCACAGACTGCAACAAACTACCGAAGGATGTGTGCTCTCAGTGCAGGCAAGTCTTTCCTCAGATAATTCTTGATCGGCTGTTCGCTAACATTGCTTGACATCAATGTCAGAGCAGTCAGGCTTGTACACCAAAGAGTGTCAACATTGACCGTATCCTTGCCTTCGGTCCTCTCGAACGCAGGACGAGAGAATCGGCCAGGAGATGCTTCAGCCGATGTATCTCTGCAAAGCCTTTTATTCAGTGAATTGGAGATGCCCTCTGGAGGATTCTTAGTCTTGTGGGTGCACCAAAACTGATCAATCTGATGTCTGAAGTTACTCTGCGTACTGAGAGTGCTGGTGAGATGTGTGGTACCATCTCCAACATATGTCCAGTTTTTACTGGGGTCATCTGGGGGTGTTACTGACCCCACACTTTTCAGCACTTGATGGACTGGATTCTGGGAGGATGTTCAAGAGATCAAGCTGCGTGCGTTTGCGTTTGGAATGGCAAAATCTCTGACTTGATTTCACAGATGATGCAGTCATCTTGCGGAGACTCTGGAGATCCTTTTGGGGACCCTCGAGGGCTGAAATGAGGAGTCTGATCATTGGTAATTACGGGGTTTCGGTGTCAAAACTAAGATCCAGGCTTGCATGACATCTTGGATCTGCTGTCTTGCCGTACCTGTTGTGGGTGAGGATGTTGAGGTCACGGAGAGATTCACTTACCTAGCATTGATATCATGTCTTGCTGGCTGTAGCCAGAGGTATCAATGACGTCTGGGTCGGGCCATGGGAGTCGTGATTCACTGGATCATGGTGTGGCGCTGCCGGTACCTGTGCGGAGGACGAAAATCGAGTCTTCAGGTCCTTGGTCATCCGTCTGTGCTCAAACAATGTAGCTTTGACTCTGACCCATGGGATCTGAGACAGAGACTTAATTCTTTGGACCAGTCGCTTCGAGAATCCTTGGCTCTCGGCTGGTATTGGACTTTGTGTCCAACGAGCAGTGCTGAGAAGACTCAATGAGAATTTGTTACCTGCATAGTCCATGAGCATCAGCTGCGGTTTTCAGGACTGTGGCTCATTTTCTGACGTTATCTTCTCATCCGATTCTCTCACGCGGGAGCCCATGAATGAGCGAGTGCCAATGGGTTATACCACATCCTCATGGTCTGCAGCAAGATTGATCAGCATCTCAAGAGATGGATGGGCCAGGGTATCTGCGGGTGCCAGATTGGCCCCTGAGTGGATTGCAGCACGCCGCTGCTCCGGCGGCATGCTACCTGACCTGCCTAACGCACTAAGGTCTTATATCAAAAGGGTTGAAGGGCTCCAAAAGTTAGAGGTGCTCAAGGTGTCAAGTGTTTTGAGGTCATAAAGGGTCTAAAGTGTTGAAATGATCTAATCGGCTTGTAAGGGTGTAAATTCTAAAGGGGGTTTTAAGTGCAAAAGACAAAGTGGTCAAAAAGGCCAAGGGTCTTAAAAGGTCTGAAAATAATCAAAAGCGTCAAATATTGTGTATAACGTCTTAAAGGGGTGCTAAATGAGTTGAATCTCTAAAGTGTCTTAACGTGGTCTAATTGATGTTGTCGAAGGTTGTCAGTCTTAGGGTGTAAAGCATCTAAAGGGGTAAGTCTAGAGAGGATGTCTAAGGGCTTTAAAGGTGTCAGGAGTGAAGCTGTCGGTTTACAAAATTTACCTCGATGTTAGGAAGAAATTTTAACTCGGAGTGTCATCATGCGAATAACGGTCTATATATGACCTCTTCATTGACTGTTTAACCCCCTATTTAGGGTCAATCGTGGTTAAAAATCTATCATATGTTATTCACATGCTGTATGTGAATACCATATTACCCAGCACACGATATACCCCGCAAGTTGAATTCTTGAACGAATTTAACGTGTGTAGCCTGGTGGAGTGAGGTGAGTTACTGTATCAATATGTATTTTCTCTTCTCTATTCTTCCCTTCCTTTTTCTTTATTTACATTTCAGTCTCTCCTACCCTTGTTATAATTGTTCTATACATAGTAGAAGGCATCTGCCTTTACAAGAAGGTCTATGTATTGATGTTGCTGAGTGATTTGCATCCAACACCGGTTCTCCAAGCATTGGAAAGTGAATCTGTTTATCCAGAAGTGATGTGCAAACAAGCCCCCAAATTCATGAACAAAAAGCAATCATCAATGTATTCATCAAAAAGGTTGTATATGTCTTTAATCTTTATTTGATTCTGTTGAATTTATTTTCGCTGAATTTGTGCTGCTGATAATTTTAATTATTTGCAGATCTTTCTGGGCGTGTTTTCGAATGACTTTCTCTCCTGCAGATGACATTTCATTACTCCACATGTTTGATGAGAACAGAGCCTTACGATGAAAATTTGATGAATCGTGCTGGAGAAGGGCGTCATTGCCGATGATAGCCGTGTGATCTGGGCGACCGATGAAGCTTAACTGGGGAAACAGTTTAAATCTAGTCTGGAAACATGCTGCGTTCAATGAGGCCAGGAGAGGTGTCCATCTTTGCTGTGCCCCATGGTAATTAGTTGTTATTTATTGATGAATCATTGTAGTAGATTTATCATCTTTCTCAATCAGCTTCTGTACAATTTATTCGTTCTTAATTCAACTTCTTAAATAATGGCAATGCTTAATTCTGTTTTAAGATTAACAAATGTTTATTGGAAAAAGCTTTTTTTTTTTCCTTTCTTTTTGGGGTTAATTTTCAACAAAGGTTTGCGCTCTCTCATGCTAACTGTCGCCACACGTCTGTGTTATGTATGTGTGGATCTTCGATCGAAGTGTTTGAGCACACCCTGTTCCCTCTCTGTGTGCCTGTTATGCCTGTCCCTACTTCTGTATCTGCACGTTGGAATAGGCCTGTTCTTCTGTTTCTGCATTGCTTGTGCAAAAAAACTTTTGATGTGTTTCCTTTCCTGTATGTCCACATTACAGCATGTTGTGCTGTACCCATCAGTGCGCGCGCCTACAGAGAAATAGCATCTGGCCGTAACCCCAAGAGATTGCGCTCACATTGTTGGGTTGGCGCACATGCTTCACCACACGCTCATGACAGCAAATCTGTAACTTGCGCCCAACCCCAACCCATTGCTTTTTTACATGGAGTTGATAAGGCATTGAAGTTAGTTTGGAGAAGAGTTTGGTGTTCACTAAAAGCCTGCTTGTTTTCAAGTAAACGCGTTATAAAGAAATTGTATTCTGCTTTCAGGTTGAGGAACCGGTGATTATGAACAGGAGTTGTGGGCTATTGAATGATGAAGAACGATTAGCGGCATTCCCTCGTTTGCACGCAGAGGGAATGCCGCGGTACCATTCGGTGATGTCAAACGTGCTGCAAAAAGCATATCACAATGCCATCGTCTGTCTAAAAATCTGCAAATGAGTTCACCATTGGACCTTTAGTTGTTTTGTATTGTTTTTTGTTTTTTTTAGCAAGACCAATATCCAGCCTCCTTTGAGCAAGTAAGATTTGCAGTTCAAAAATATTATCTTATGACTTGGACATTGAAAGAAAAAAAGAAATGCCGCTAAACACATTACTGATCTTAAAACACTTAAATGCAAATTAACTGTTTTTAATTTCAAGGTTTGAGAGAGTGATCAAGCTTCAGAATTAATTATTTAGTGTTCGAGGGCCATCAATTTAAGTTGTGAAACTGGAAGAAAAAAATTTGATTGGTCATTGTGGCGTAAAGGTTAAGCATCGTCAAGTTCAGCAGGCGGCGGTTTCGACCTTGGGCCCCGGCCCTAGTCAGTTGCTGTAGGCATAGACTTTAAAAAATGGGTATGTGCGCTTCCTTGATTGAACCTCCAGCATTTTAAAATTAGCACGACAACAACCAATGTTGGGAAACTATACGTATGCTTTTAAGGCCTAATGGCTGCACCTGCGTTGAAGTTCTTTGAAGAACTCATATGTACGAATCTGGAAAGCCATGAGCACTAACATACAGGCCCTATAGAACAGTTATATCGGTAAGTGTTTGTTTCTAGTTAGGGTCCCGTCCCTAGTTAATGGGAATTCAATGTTCATGCGCTGCGGAGTTATTTTTGATATCAGGGTTTTCTTTAGTTTTACACCACAACATTCAACTGTACAACAACCACAATTCACCCTCCCTTCACCTCGCTCTGGCGACGCCATGGCGTTCCGTGGGGGGGGGGGGCGAGTTCAAGGAAGGCTCGCAGCGCTCTCGCCCATCAGGGAGATCCGAGGGAAAGTTCCTCCGGCGGTCGTTCCAATGACCACCAACCACGAGATAATGTTCCTCGGCCGTTTGGAGCGTCCGCCGGATGCCATCACGTCACTCCCGGTTCAAATCACGGCCTTGGCGCCCTTTTGGCCAATGAAGACGACGAGCGCATTTTTTGGCACGCCAACTTCATTCACCAATGTTCACCAATGAGGTGTTCCCTCCCCCCCCTCCCATGGACAAGGTGAATGAGGGTTGCGGCGCGATGAGTACGCCAAAAGCAGTTCTGGAGCAGAACAAGCTCAACGGTCCGGAGCGTCAACCCACCGTCAGAGCCACCAGGGCCACAACGACAGTAGCTGTTAGGAGCTGTGAGAAGCTGAGGTTGCTGTGAGAAACTGTTAAGGTGCAAGGCTGTCACAACTGTCGCCAGCTAGCAACATCTGACTGGAAATCGACGAAAATAGCCATTGCCCAGAACTGACTGACTGACTCGCAAAACTGACCGTCGCCAACTCACTGACGCAACTACTCACTTGTCGCAAAACTGCTCAAAGCCATCGCCAAACTGACTCTCAAAGCTGTCAGAACCACAAGCAGCCATCGCCAACTGACTGCTCAAAAAAAACGGATTCATTGTCCTCTGTTTTAGGTGGCCCATCTGGGCGGAAGCCTCCAGCAGACTCCAGCCAAATCCACCCCGCCCTTTTGCCATCGTTGCCCCATGACAACCCGCCCGTCCCACGATCATTCCTGCCCACGACGCCATGCCTTGTGGTGCGGATGAACCGGCAGAAAGCAGACATTTGCCAGAATTACCAAGCAAAAACTTGAAGCGTCATAAAACATCAACAACCAATTCTCACCTCAATGTTCAGCCGATACGAAAAGAGCCAGTTAGCATCCATAGAGCTGCTGAACGGGGGTCAAAACGTCGGTGAAAGAGTGTGAGCCTACGTTGGGCTAACGGCGATTTCGTGCATGAATGTGTTTGTCGTAAAGAGAAAAAGAGCTTTCCATAAGAGAGGGAATGCATTTTTTACCCTTCTCAATTGCTATCACGTTCTAGAATCCCACCAGACATGGGCCCCCGGGTCTATCCTGGACCATGCATTTAGGAAATAACTGTCTGAGACCGAGATGTCTTGTATGCATTCGTGGATCGAATTCTGAAATCGTAACATACCATATATATTTTTTATATTTTTAAAATAGATTATTTTTAATCTACAGTATATATATTATAATTTTTTTTACATTATTACATAATATTATATATATAATATATATATAATATATATATATAATATATATATATTGCCTTTGTGTATTTGTATACGTGAGTTGTGGCAGACTACTCACGATCCAATAATTGTTAGTGCACATTCACATCGGCAGACTTTTTTTTTGTAATTATCCTCCTGGAATTATTCATCTCTTGAAAGGGATGCCGGAAACAATTAAGTAACTCATTTTAAAATCCTCTCTTCTGAATTTGGATGCATTAATAACCACTGTGTACATTGGATACCTTCTTTTGTTGTGATTTCAGGAGAACCAGTGATGTTCTTGGTTGGAGTTGATATTCGGATCAATCCTCTATTGCTCAATCTCTGCCGTGTAATCTGCACCTGGAACTTTTACTCTGTAGATGAACATACATATCCATAATCAACAATACGAAGGTAAAAAACCAGGCTGCCTTGTTGCCAAAGCATTTGTGTCATCTTCATTGGTTTTTTTTATTCATTGTTCTCTTGCAGATGTTCTGTTTGATGTTGATTGATTGACGACTGTTTTTTGAAAGGGATGGGGGTGGGGTGGGGAGAGCAGTAGTAACTTGACCTCAATCCTTTCATTTTATGCAACCCTTAGCTCGCCATTACCCAGCACTGTTTTATATTGATTTTTTTTAATTTCTTTTACACCACTTCATTTTATCTCACATTACAAAATTGTATATGTGGTTTTTTGCATTTATTCTGGGTTCACACAGTAAAACCCACAAAAACCACGGTAAATGTGTTTTTTTTCAATTTCCCATGAGGATTTGACACGTTCAAAGAATACACCTTTTGCTTGTCCTACCTTCAAAAGGCCCAATATTTCAGTTTCTTACATTGATGCACATTGTCTGACAGATTGGCAAATCCTGCCAAAATCAATGCAGGATAACTTAGCTTGTCCCACCATTTGTCCAGCACGCTCACCCACATCCATCTTCGTGACAGAGAACTATATCGTGCTGGGACTCAGTAGCAAAAACTCAGTCGGATCCGGAATCGGATTTTGGGCCAAACTTTACCAGGCCCCGTATCGGCTTCGGAAGTCGGTCACGGTTGAAAGGTCCGACTAAATCATTTATACTTGGTTTGGAAGCTTAATGACGTTACTTGGAACAAAAATTTGTTCGTTTAATCATAGAGTTGCCCTTTTAAAGCCTCTTTTTGCCATTTTGAGGATGAAGAATTGCTAATGGCTTCTTTACAGCTGTTCGAACGGAAACATTTATTGATCTACCAAAGCAAGAACGCTTTTAGAAAGACATGGAAGGAGCGATACCCATATATATTGTATATATAATATTAATAGTATGATTAATGTAATATATTATAATTTAATGTATATGTAGATATATTATATGTATATGTATTATATGTGTTATATATGTGTGTGTGTGTATGTATATATATTATATATTATAATATATATATATATTATATATATAGCATATATATATACAGTGGGAGACAAGTATTTATACACTGCGATTTTCACGTTTTCCCACTACAAAGCACGTAGAGCGTCTGTAATTTTTTATTCATAGGTACACTTCACTGTGAAAGACGAATCTCAAACAAAATCCTGAAAATCACATTGTATGATTTTTTAATAATAATTTGCATTTATATTGCATGAAATAAGATTTGATCACCTACCAACAGTAAGAATTTGGCTCTCCACAGACCTGTTAGTTTTGTCTTAAAAAGCCCTCCCATTCTCCACTCATTACTTATTACTGGCACCGTTGAATTTAATCTGCATAAAGACAGCTGTCCACACTCAATCAATCAGACTCCAAACCTCTCCATCGAATGGGCAAACCAGAGAAGCTTGTCTCAGACATCAGGACAAATTGGTAGACGTTGCACAACGCTGGCGATTTGGCTACAGGACAATAGCAAGCAGCTGGTGAGAGAGGCAACAACGGTTGGTGCAATATACAAAAGAATGAGTTCAAGATAACTCAATCTCCCTTCGGTCTGGGCTCCATGCAAAATCTCACTCGTTGAGAACCTCAATGATCATGAGAAAGGTGAGGGGATCAGCCCAGAACTTACACGGCAGGACCTGGTCAATGACCGAGAGAGCCTGGACCACAGTATCAAAGAAACCATAAGTAAACACTTACGCCATCATGAATTAAAATCCTGCAGCGCACCAAGGTCCCTCTGCTCAAGCCAGCGCATGTCCAGGCCCGTCTGAAGTTTGCCATGACCTCTGAATATCCAGAGGAAGGAATGGGAGAATCATGTGGTCTGATGAGACCAAAATAGAGCTTTTGGTTTAAACTCCATCGCCCTGTTGGAGCGAAGAAAAGGATGGTACAACCCCAATAACACCATCCCAACCGTAAGCATGGAGGTGAACATCATCTTTGGGGATGCTTTCTGCAAAGGGGATCAGGACGACTGCACCGTATTGAGGGGAGATGGATGGGCCAGTATCGCGAGATCTATGCCACAACCTCCTTCCGTCAACAAGAGCATTGAAGATGGCGTGGCTGGGTCTTCCAGCATGAAAAAGCGACCCGAAACACCAGCCAGTGCAAATAAAGTGCTCCGTAGAGCAATCTCAAGGTCTGGAGTGCCTAGCCATCTCCAGACCTGAACCCAATAGAAAATCTTTGGAGGAGCTGAAAGTCTGTTTTCCCAGTGCAGCCGAAACCTGAAGATCTGAAGAAGATCTGTATGAGGATTGCGCCAAAATCCTGGCTGCAGTCTGTGCACACCTGGTTAAAACTATAGAAAGTCTGATCTCGTAATTGCAACAAAGTTTGCTGTACCAAATAATTAAGTTCTGTTTTTCTGATGCCTATCAAAATACTTATTTCATGCAATAAAATGCCAAAATTAATTATTTTTAAATCCATACAATGTGATTTTCAGGATTTTTGTTTGATTCCGTCTTTCACAGTTGAAGTGTACTATGATAAAATGTACAGACCTCTAGTGCTGTAAGTGGAAAAACCTGCAAAATCGCGTGTATCAAATACTTGTTCTCCCCACTGTTATATATATGTGTGTGGTGTGTAGTGTGTGTGATGTGTTGTGTGTGTGTGTTGTGTGTATAGTGTTCGGCTGTGAATTCGCAATACACCATAAAGGTCCTTAATCAGTTAGACGCTAATTTATGTGCAGACGGTCCCCACCGTTGTTTAAAGGAATTCTTCGGTTCACCGGGTGCGACTTTGAGATAGCCGTTTTTCTTTTTCTTTTGTTATTTAACAAAACCTCCACGCAAGCAACAAGACCCGTTGAAAAACCGTCGATACGCAGAAAGAAACCAGAGGAGTTCCGGATGGCTGTGCGGATTTTTCCGCATGTCTCTCCAAGAGTGTGACGGAGCAGGGAGGAGGGCAGCTCGCCCCGAGTGATTGAACAGCGTGAGGCGCGGGGTGATGAACGCCCCTTTTCGGAACCTTCTCGAAGGAGGTGGAGCCGAACGGGGAGGAGCGAAGGCGAGCCCGCTATATAAGGCGGAGCGCGGCGCAGGCTCACTTCTTTTCTTTTTGTCTGGTTTTTTTCGTCGACGTCATCCTCTCTCTGTTGGGTCGTCGACGTCACTCTCTTCTCTGTCTGGTGTCTCACTCACTCTCTTCTTTCGGGGTCGTTCCATTTGGATTTATACTCGCTCTCTTGGATGGACGTGCATCCTCTCGCTTCATCTTCGAGCTCTCTCTTGGTGGTCGAGTCGAAGCTCTCTCGTCTTGGCGTTGGCGACCTGGCGGTGAAGGCGCGGAGCGTGGCGATCCGGGCACGCTCAGAGACGCAGACGGGAGGCGCAGCCCGCCGGCTGTGTGGTGCGAATCGCGCGTCTCGAGGGACGCCGGAGAGAACTCAGCCGACCACATCATCTCAAAGGCCCGAGAGAGCGTGCTCGCTAGCTGCCGTGGAACAAGGCGTCGCGACCTGCCACCGTCACACCTCAGGGCAGGTAACCCAGCGCAGTCTCGCGTGCCTTTTCGTCATCCACGGCCCACACCATAAAGTTTACGAACCCCGTCTACCTCCTGCCTATGGGAGGTTTTCCTGTTGCTTTTTGTGATGCATGCGTGTGGCGCCGTGTCTGGTTAAGTACTGACTGGTGAAGTGACTGAGAAATAATCGTAGTCGGTGGGTAGTGCTATTGCTTTCATTTAGCCTTGTTTCTGTTATTGCATGACTGCCTTGATTAACTGTTGTGTAAATAAAGTCCTGTTGAACGTATCCCGATTCGTCGCGTCCTCTTTCACCACATGAAAAGTGCCGGTCTTGCATCGTTGGAAGAGTAGTGGTTTTAACACCCGAGTTAAAGAAGATCTGAACCTCGAGGTCGGCATAACACCGCTCGGTTAATCCCTGTAGCACGGACGAACCGCGTTAAGCGGTTTGTGTCCTAAGCCGACTGCGGGTGGTGCAACCCTCGTTAGGTTAACCCCGCGGGTATTAGGTATATCGACATTCGGCAATTACCCTAATTTCGCGCGCGTAGAATGCGACTGGGTTGTGGTGAGGTAAAACCCCCACCCGTGACTGGCGCTGGCGTAGTTCCAGGGGCATTACTGAATTGCCGTCCCGCTTGTGCGACGCTGGCTGCCATTAGAGGTACGCGGCGATACGCACGCCAGCGGCCGAATTCGTAACTATTATATACTTATTTATATATATATATATATATATAATATATATATATATATTATATACTGAACGCAAAAGAATTACCAGCTTGTTTGAAAATGATAATAAAATTGTACAGTTCAAAATAAACAACCACAATTGATAATTGAAACATTGGCATTTTATTGATGAATGGTCAAGTTTTTGACCAAGTAACCATCTCAAAAGTCTTGTTCTACAGTACAGAACAGCACAGGGTGCAATGTCAGTCCCTTTCAATAGCCATTGCCACCATTGTTTTGGATACAGGCAGTGGCGATCGTCGGCGCAACTTCCTACCAGTCTTTGAGGATTGCTGCTGATTCTGTCCCATCATCCTCAATGTCTGACAGCCATCTGATTAGACCTCTGCCTGTCTGCCTTGCATGGTACTCTTGGCTCCTGATCCAGTCTTTGTCATCTGGCAGAGTTGTGGAGGGTGTCTGTCACCAGGCGATATCGTTCTGGTGTGAACAGCCATCAAGCGACGTGCCACTCACGGTAGCTCAATCCGCCCTTGCAGTTTGCCCAAGGCACACTCCATTGAATCCCCTGACAATCGCTGCATTGGATTGAATGCCCATTTTGTCTGGCCTTTTTTAGCCAATATCAAGACATCACGTGCAGCTCATTAAAATCATCCCTAACCCTTGCTAATCCCTGACAGTCAAAAGGCGGTCAACAGCTTGTGCTATGAGGCCATGTGAAGGTTCAAGTACCATCCGTGACCGTATGTCGACAGTAGGACACCTATTGTCCACAAATAAGTTCACACATTACTACACGCATGTTACTGTTGATTATTTGAATCTCTCTCTGTGT
>CM068957.1:114018326-114029705 GCA_035128595.1 Eptatretus atami
GATGGAGTATGGGGAGTGTGAGGGTGAGATGGAGTATGGGGAGTGTGAGGGTAAGATGGAGTATGGGGAGTGTGAGGGTAAGATGGAGTATGGGGAGTGTGAGGGTGAGATGGAGTATGGGGAGTGTGAGGGTGAGATGGAGTTTTTTGAAGAAATTTACCTGATTTTTTCTCAGAGAAACTCGGAAACACTCAACTCAAACTCGGAGAGTCAGGTCAAGCCAGATTAGATCTGTGACTTGCTACAGGTATCATGTAAACCTGAACTAACCTGTTCCATGGTCGGGTTGGCGGCGACTCAACCGTCTCCCCCACCAGGTTTCCTGGTGAAGAGGGTGTCTGGATATGGACACCCAGCAGGATTAAAAACAAAACCTGTCAAAGGGCGGAGGAGCTCTTTGTGAGCCAACGGCCATCCATTTCTAGTGCCCAACTGTGTCTGCAGATGTCCTCCTGCAGGTGGGCTAATTTTTTTAGGAGGTTGGTGGCAGGATTTCCACTCCAGCCACCGTAAAACACTGCATTCCGCAAAACCCACAAATGTAAGGAAATCTGTAAACCCACCCCGTGGAAGTACCTCCTGTGCTGCTGCCCTCCGCAGGGCAGCTCATCAGATGATGGGATTGGGGCAAAGCCTACGGGACCTCCATTCCTTGATGATAAGCGGAAAAACCACAGGGTAAAGCTCCAGGGTCGGATTGCGGTGTTGTGTGTTCGAATGATTCTGAGGTGTTGTCCACCAGATGGCGGTCTCTTGGGCTAACCTGAGGCAGTCCCTTTGGGTGAGTGCCTGGAATGTCCAATCTCTCAGAGAGGATGATCACCTGTCTCTGTTATCATCTGAGCTCAAGCGTTTGAACATAGGTATTGCAGCCCTCTCTGAGGTTCACAGAACGGATAGGTCGCTCTGATGGTGACCATGCCCAAGGAGTTGCTGTAGCTGTGTCCAATAAGCTGACTGCAATGATAATAGAGGTAACACCGGTCAACGAGCGTATTATGAGACCAAGCATTCGTCACTCCTTGGGTGTCATTTCCCTGGTCTCTGTTTATGCTCCGACTGAGGCGAGTGATCTCACCGTGAAGGATGCATTCCATGCTGCGCTCAAGTCTGGTTGATCAATACACCAGGCAAAATACTCTTTTGGTCTTGGGGGATTTCATTGCATCGACTGGAACTGACAGGGATGGTTATGAGATACGTGTTGGTCCCCATGGGTCTGGAACTGTGAACCAGAATAGCACCAAGTTCCTTGACTTTGCAAGAAGTCATGGACTTAGTGTGGCTGGTTCATGGTTTCAGTGCCCACAGGCTCATCATTGGATTTGGTATTCCAACGCTGGTGGTGTGGCAAAGGAGATTGACCATGTGCTTGTTGATGGTCGCTGGAGGATAATCCAGAACTGCAGGGTCTACCAGAGTGCTCAATTCCTCAATACCGACCACAGGCTTGTTGCAGCAACTCTGAAGTTGCAGCATAAATCCAGGAGAATGGTACCATCCCAGCCTTGGCTGGATGTTGGCAAGCTCAAGGATGAGAGGGTAGCTAATGAGTTTGTGACAGGATGAGTGGAGATTTGGGGGGTCCAGTTGCTTTGGGATAATCCTGAAGAGTTATGGAGTGCCGTCCAGACCACCATCCTTTATGTTGCCGGTGTATGTCTTGGAACTCAACGAGGGGCGAAGAAGAATTTTGTCTCTCATGGGACACTGGATACCATTGACCAGAGTCGCAGGGCCAGGCTTCCTGGTAGAGCTGAGCTGTTCAGGGAGCTGAGGCATAAAACTGTACATGTGCTAAGGGTGGACAAGGTGGCCTTTGTGCAAGGAATCTGTGAGGGGGTAGAGCATCACCTGTGGTCAAGTGATTCTCCTGCTTACAGGGGAATTCGCGCATTGCATTCCTCCAAGCCCGTCCCTCAGTGTAATGCAGTTAGAGCAGAGGGTGGTGGGCTCTTGACAGAGGAGTCTGAAATGAAGGCCCGCTGGGCCTGTTACTTTGAGCGGCTGTACCAGGCTGATCCACCAGCTGTTGAGTTGGATGTCAGGGGTGTTACTATCCCTATTGCTGACCCTCCAATCAACTGTGATCCAGCTTCATTTGTGGAAATACAGGCTGCGGTGAGCCAGTTGAAATGGGGTAAAACTCCTGGTATCTGTGCCATCCATGTTGAACTTCTCAATGCTGGTGGAAATGCTGTACTCATGTCATTATATGCAGTTGTGTGCTCTTCTTGGAACACAGGCATCATCTCAACGATTGAAAGAGGGCCTTATTGTCCCTCACTGGAAAGGGAAGGGTGATCCCAGACTGCAACAACTACCGAAGGATGATGATTCTCTCAGTGCCAGGCAAGGTCTTTCCTCAGATAATTCTTGATCCGGTTCGCTAACATCTGCTTGACATCAGGGCTCAGAGCAGTCAGGCTTTACACCAAAGAGGTCAACGATTGACCGTATCCTTGCCCTTCGGGTCCTCACCGAACGCAGACGAGAGAATCGGCAGGGCTGCTTGCAGCCGATGTTGATCTCTGCAAAGCCTTTTATTCAGTGAATTGGATGCCCTCTGGAGGATTCTTAGTCTTTGTGGGTGCCACCAAAACTGATCAATCTGATGTCTGAAGTATACTCTGGTACTGAGAGTGCTGTGAGATGTGGGGTACCATCTCCAACATATTTCCAGTTTTTACTGAAGTTCATCTGGGGTGTGTACTGGACCCCACACTTTTCAGCACTTGTATGGACTGGATTCTGGGGAGGATGTCGAAGAGATCAAGCTGCGGTGCGTTGTTTGGGAATGTCAAAATCTCTGACCTTGATTTCACAGATGATGCAGTCATCTTTGCGGAGACTCTGGAGATCCTTTTGGGGACCCTCGAGGTGCTGAAATGAGGAGTCTGAGTCATTGTAATTACGGGTTTTCTGGGTCAAAACTAAGATCCAGGCTTTCATTGACATCTTGGATGCTGCTGTCTTGCCTGTACCTGTTTGTGGTGAGGATGTTGAGGTCACGGAGAGATTCACTTACCTTAGCATTGATATTCATGTCTCTGCTGGCTGTGAGCCAGAGGTCAATGGACGTCTGGGTCGGGCCTGGGGAGTCGTGGATTCACTGGATCATGGGGTGTGGCGCTGCCGGTACCTGTGCGGGAGGACGAAAGTCTGAGTCTTCAGGTCCTTGGTCCTTCCAGTCTTGCTCAACAGATGTGAGGCTTTGACTCTGACCATGGATCTGAGACAGAGACTTAATTCCTTTGGTACCAGGTCTCTTCGGAGAATCCTTGGCTCTCGCTGGTTGGACTTTGTGTCCAACGAGCAGTTGCTGAGAGAGACTCAAATGAGATTTGTTACCTGCATAGTCCATGAGCATCAGCTGCGGCTTTTCAGACATGTGGCTCATTTTTCTGACGCTTATCCTGCTCATCCGATTCTCTCAGCGCGGGAGCCTCATGAATGGAGGAGGCCAATGGGTTTACCACATGCCTCATGGTTGCAGCAGATTGATCAGCATCTCAAGGAGATGGGGATGGGCCAGGTATCTGCCTGGGGGATGGCCAGATGGAGGCCCCTGGAGTGGATGCAGCGACGCGCTGCTCCGGCGCATGCTACCTGACCTGCCTAACGTCACTTAAGCGTCTTTTAAGGTCAAAAAAGGGTTGAAGGGCTCCAAAAGTTAGAAGGTGTCTCAAGGGTGTCAAGTGTTTTGAGGGTCATAAAGGGGTCTAAAGTGTTGAAATGATCTAATCGGTGTAAATGGGTGTAAATGTCTAAAGGGGTTTAAGTGCAAAAGAACAAAAGTGGTCAAAAGTGTCCAAAGGGTCTTAAAAGGTCTGAAAATAATCAAAAGGGTCAAATATTGTGTATACGTCTCAAAGGGGTCTAAATGAGTGTGAAGTGCTCTAAAGTGTCTTAACGTGGTCTAATTGGTATGTATGGGTCTAAAGGGTGTCAGTCTTAGGGGTGTAAAGCATCTAAAGGGTGTAAGTCTAAGAGGTCTAAGGGCTTTAAAGGGTGTCAAGGAGTGAAGCTGTCGTTACAAAATTACCTCGAGTTAGTGAAGAAATTAACTCGGGAGTGCATCATGGCAATAACGGGTCAAATGACCTCTTCATGACTGTTTAAACCCCCCTATTTAGGTGCATCGTGGTTAAAAATCTGATCGTAGACTGTTATGTCACATGCTGTATGATGAAATACCATATTACCCGCACACGAGTATACCCCGCAATTTGAATTTTTGGAACTAATTTAACGTGTAGCCTGTAGTAGTAGGTGATTTACGTGACAATATGGTATTTTCTCTTCTCTATTCTTCCCTTCCTTTTCTTTATTTAATTTCAGTCTCTCCTACCCTTGTATAATGTATACATATGTAGAAGGCATCTTGCCCTTTTACAAAAGGTCTAATGTATGGAGTTGCTGAAGTGAATTTGCATCAACACCGGTATCTCGCAAGCATTTGGGAAAGTGTAATCTGTTTATCCAGAGTGATTGCAAACAAAGCCCCAAATTCATGAACAAAAAGCAATCATCAATGTATTCATCAAAAAGGTTTGTATATGGTCTTTGTTACATCTTTATTATTGAGGTTCTGTTGAATTTATTTTCGCTTGATTTTGTGCTGCTGATAATTTTAATATTTGCAGAGTACTTTCTGGGCGTTGTTTTCGAATGACTTTCTCTCCTGCAGATGACATTTCATTACTCCACATGTTTGATGAGAAGCAGAGAGCCTTACGATGAAATTGATGAATCGTGCTGGGAGAAGGGGTCATTGCTCGATGATAGCCGTGTATCTGGGCGACCGATGGAGCTGTTACTGGGGAAACAGTTTAAATTGCTAGTCTGGGAGACATTGCTGCGTTCAATGAGGCCAGGAGAGGTGTCCATCTTCTGCTGTGACCCCATGGTAATTATGTCTGTTATTTATTGATGAATCATTGTAGTAGATTTATCATCTTTCTCAATCAGCTTCTGTTACAATTTTATTCGTTCTTAATTTCAACTTCTTAATAATGGCAATGCTTAATGTCTGTTTTTGAAGATTACATTTAATGAGCTCTTCTGGATAAGTTCACAAGGTTTGCGCTCTGCTCATGCTACGTGCGCACACGTCTGTGTTTATGTATGTGTGAGTGTTTGAGCACACCTGTTCCCTCATTCTGTGTGCTGGTATGCCTGTCCCTACTTCTGTATCTGCACGTGAACTTAGGCCTGTTTCTGTCTGTTTCTGCATTTGCTTGTGCAAAAAACTTTTGATGTGTTTTCCTTTTCCTGTATGTCCACATACAGCATGTTGTGCTGTACCCATCAGTGGCGCGCAGCCTACGAGAAATAGCATCTGGCCGTGAACCCCAAGAGATGCGCTCACATTGTTGTGGCTTGGCGCACGCTTCACCACACGCTCATGACCAGCAAGATCTGGCAGACTTGCAGGCCCAACCCCAACCATTGCTTTTTACATTGGAGTTGATTAAGGCATGTGAAGTAGTTGGAAGAAGAGTTTGGTGTTCACTAAAAGCCGTGCTTTTTTCAAGTAAAACGCGTATAATGAAATTGTATTTCTTTGCTTTCAGGTTGAGGAACCGGGTGATTATGAACAGGAGTTGTGGGCTATGAATGATGAAGAACGATTAGCGGCAATCCCTCGTTTGCACGCAGAGGGGAATGCCGCGTACCATTCCGGTGATGTCAAACGTGCTGCAAAAGCATATCACAATGCCATCGTCTGTCTTAAAAATCTGCAAATGAAGGTCAGCCATTGGGACCTTTAGTTGTTGTTGTTTGTTTTTTGTTTTTTTTAGCAAGACCAATATCCAGCCTCCTTTGAGCAAGTAAAGATTTGCAGGTCAAAAATATATCTTATGACTTGGACATTAGAAAGAAAAAAAGAAATGCTCGCTAAACACATTACTGATTTAAACACCTTATAAATGCAAATTAACTGTTTTTTAATTTCAAGGTTTGAGGAGAAGTGATCAGCTTCAGAATTAATTATTTATGTGTTCGAGGCCATCAATTTAAAGTTGTGAAACTGGAAGAAAAAAAATTTGATTGGTCATTGGTGGCGTAAAGGTTAGAGCATCCGCTCAAGTTCAGCAGGTCGGCGGTTCGAACCTGGCCCCGGCCTAGTCATGCTGTAGGCATAGACTTTAAAATGGTATGTGCTGCTTCCTTGATTGACACTCAGCATTTTAAAATGTTAGAGCACCGACAAACAACCATATGTTGGAAACTATTACGTATGCTTTAAGGGCCTAATGGCCTCCACCTGCGTTGAAGTTCTTTGCAAGGGAACTCATATTGTTACGAATCTGGAAGCCATGAGCACTCAACATACAGGCCCTATAGAACAGTTATATCGGTAAGTGTGTGTTTCTAGTTAGGGTCCCGTCCCTAGTCTAATGGGAATTCAATGTTCATGCGCTGCGGAGTTATTTTGATAGTCAGGGTTTTCTTTTAGTTTTACACCACCAACATCAACTACAACACCAGCATCACCCTCACCTTCACCTCGCTCTGGCCGACGCCATGGCGTCCGTGGGGGGGGGGGGGGGGGGGGGGGCGGAGTTCAAGGAGGAGCCTCGCGGCGGCTCTCGCCCAATCAGGGAGATCCGAGGGAGTTCCTCGGCGGTCATCCAATGACCACAGCCCACGCAGGATAATGTTCCTCTGCCTGTTTGGAGGGCGGTCCGCCGGATGGCCATCACGTCACTCCCGGTCAAATCAACGGCCTTGGCGCCCGTTTTGGCCAATGACAGGACGACGAGCGCATTTTTGCACGCCAAATTCATTCACCAATGTTCACCAATGAGGTGTTCCCTCCCCCCCCCTCCCTGGACAAGGGTGAATGAGGTTGCGGCGCGATGAGGTACGCCAAAAGCAGGTCTGGAGCAGAACAAGCATCAACGGTCCGAGCGTCACCCACCGTCAGGAGCCACCAGGGGCCACAACCGACAGATAGCTGTTAGGAGCTGTGAGAAGCTGAGGTGCTGTGAGAAACTGTAAGGTTGCAAGGCTGTCACCAACTGTCGCCAGCTCAGCAACCATCTGACTGGAAATCGACGAAAATAGCCATTGCCCAGCTGACTGACTGACTCGCAAAACTGACCGTCGCCAACTCACTGACGCCAACTGACTCACTGTCGCAAAACTCTCAAAGCCATCGCCAACTGACTCTCAAAGCTGTCAGAACCACAAGCAGCCATCGCCAACTGACTGACTCAAAAAAAACGGATCTATTGTCCTCTTTTTAGGTGGCCCATCTGGGCGGAGCCTCCAGCAGACTCCAGCCAAATCCACCCCGCCCTTTTGCACATCGTTGCCCATGACAACCCGCCCGTCCCACGATCATTCCTGGCCCACGACGCCATGCCTGTGGTGCTGGATGAACGGCAGAAAGCAGCCATTTGCCAGAATTACCAAGCAAAAACTTGAAGCGCTCATAAAACATCAACAACAATTCTCACCTCAATGTTCAGCCCGATACGAAAAAGAGCCAGTTAGCATCCATAGAGCTGCTGAACGGGGTGTCAAACGTCGGTGAAAGAGGTGGGTGAGCCTACGTTGGGCTAACGGCTATTTCACGTGCATGAATGTGTTTGTCGTAAAGAGAAAAAGGAGCTTTCCATAAGAGAGGGAATGCATTTTTTACCCTTCTCAATGCATCACGTTTAGAATCCCACCAGACATGGGGATGGGTCTATCCTGGACATGCATTTAGGGAAATAACTGTCTGAGGACCGAATTTGTATGCATTCGTCGGATCGAATTCTGAATCCGTAACAATACATATATATTTTTTATATTTTTTAAAATAGATATATTTTTAATCTACAGTATATATATTAATAATTTTTTTTTTTTACAATATACAATATATATATATATATATATATATATATATATATATATATATATTATATTGCCTTTGTGTATTGTGTATACGTTGAGTTCGTGGCAGACTACTCACGATCCAATAATTGTAGTGCACATTCACATCGGCAGACTTTTTTTTTTGTAATTTATCCGTCCTGGAATCTATTTCAGTCTCTTGAAAGGGATGCCGGAAACACATTTAATAACTCATTTTAAAATCCTCTTTCTGAATTTGGATGCATTAATAACCACCTGTGTACATTTGGATACCTTTCTTTGTTGTTGTGATTTCAGGAGAAGCCAGGTGATGTTCCTTGGTTGGAGTTAGATATTCGGATCAATCCTCTATTGCTCAATCTCTGCCAGTGTAATCTGCACACTGGAGACTTTTACTCTGTAATTGAACATACATCATCCATAATCAACAAATACGAAGGTAAAAAACCAGCTGCCTTGTTGCAAAGCATTTGTTGTCATCTTTCATTGGGTTTTTTTATTCATTTGTTCTCTTGCAGATGTTCTGTTTTGATGTTGATGATTTGACAGACTGTTTTTTGAAAGGGGATGGGGGGGTGGGGGTGGGGAGAGGCAGTAGTAAACTTGAACCTCAATCCTTCATTTTATGCAAGCCCTTATAGCTCGCCATACCCAGCACTGTTTTATATGATTTTTTTTAATTTCTTTTAACACCACTCATTTTATCTCACATTACAAAATTGTACTATGTGGGTTTTTTTGCATTTATTCTGGGTTCACACAGTAAACCCACCAAAACCACTTAAATGTGTTTTTCAATTTCATGAGGATTTGACAACGTTCAAAAATACACCTTTTTGCTTGTCCTACCTTCTAAAAGGCCCAATATTTCAGTGTTCTTGACATTGTGGCACATTGTCTGACAGATTGGCAAATCCTGCAAAAATCAATGCAGGTAACTAGCTTTCCCACCATTGTTCCATGCACGCTCACCCACAATTCATCTTCGTGACAGAGAACTATATCGTGCTGGGACTCAGTAGCAAAAACTCAGTTCGGATCCGGATCGGTAATTTTGGCCAAACTTTACCAGGCCCCGTATCGGCTCGGAAGTCGGTCCCGGTTGGAAAGGTCCGACTAAATCGATTTATACTTGGTTGGAAAGCTAATGATCGATTTACTTGGAACAAAAATTTGTTCGTTTAATCATAGAGTTGCCCGTTTTAAAAGCCTCTTTCCATTTTGAAGATGAAGAATTGCTAATGGCTTCTTTACAGCTGTTCGAACGGAAACATTTATTATTCTACCAAAGCAAGAACGCTTTAGAAAGACATGGAAGGAGCATACCATAATATAGTATATAATATATGTATGTATAATGTATATATATATATATATATATATATGTATATGTATATGTATATATATGTATATGTATATGTAGATATGTATATATTTAGTATATATGTGTGTGTGTATGTATATTATATATATAATATAATATATATATATATATATATATATTATATTATATATATATAATATACAGTGGGGAGAACAAGTATTTGATACACTGCCGATTTTGCAGGTTTTCCCACTTACAAAGCACATAGAGGTCTGTAATTTTTATCATAGGTACACTTCAACTGTGAAAGACGGAATCTAAAACAAAAATCCTGAAATCACATTGTATGATTTTAAAATAATTAATTTGCATTTTATTGCATGAAATAAGTATTTGATACATCAGAAAAACAGAACTTAATATTTGGTACAGAAACCTTTGTTTGCAATTACAGAGATCAGACCTTTCCTATAGTTCTTAACCAGGTGTGCACAGACTGCAGCAGGGATTTTGGCCCATCCTCCATACAGATCTTCTCCAGATCCTTCAGGTTTCGGGGCTGTCGCTGGGAAACACAGACTTTCAGCTCCCTCCAAAGATTTTCTATTGGGTTCAGGTCTGGAGACTGGCTAGGCCACTCCAGGACCTTGAGATGCTTCTTACGGAGCCACTCCTGTTGCCCTGGCTGTGTTTTCGGTCGTTTTCATCGTGGAAGACCCAGCCACGCCCCATCTTCAATGCTCTTGTTGAGGCAAGGAGGTTGTTGGCCAAGATCTCGCGATACATGGCCCCATCCATCCTCCCCTCAATACGGTGCAGTCGTCCTGTCCCTTTGCAGAAAAGCATCCCCAAAGAATGATGTTTCCACCTCCATGCTCACGGTTGGGATGGTGTTATTGGGGTTGTACTCATCCTTCTTCTCCTCCAAGCACGGCGAGTGGAGTTTAAACCAAAAAGCTCTATTTTTGGTCCATGACCACATGACCTCTCCCATTTCTCTCTGGATCACCAGATGGTCATGGCAAACTTCAGACGGCGTACATGCCTGGCTTGAGCAGAGGGACCTTGCGTGCGCTGCAGGATTTTAATCCATGATGGCGTAGTGTGTTACTTATGGTTTTCTTGATACTGTGGTCCCAGCTCTCTTCAGGTCATTGACCAGGTCCTGCCGTGTAGTTCTGGGCTGATCCCTCACCTTTCTCATGATCATTGAGGCTCCACGAGGTGAGATCTTGCATGGAGCCCCAGACCGAGGGAGATTGACTGTTATCTTGAACTTCTTCCATTTTGTAATAATTGCACCAACAGTTGTTGCCTTCTCACCAAGCTGCTTGCCTATTGTCCTGTAGCCCATCCGCTTGTGCAAGTCTACAATTTTGTCCCTGATGTCCTGAGACAGCTCTCTGGTCTTGCCCATTGTGGAGAGGTTGGAGTCTGATTGATTGAGTGTGGACAGCTGTCTTTTATGCAGATAACGAGTTCAAACAGGTGCAGTTAATACAGGTAATGAGTGGAAATGGGAGGGCTTTTTAAAGACAAAACTAACAGGTCTGTGAGAGCAGAATTCTTACTGGTTGGTAGGTGATCAAATACTTATTCATGCAATAAAATGCAAATTAATTATTAAAAAATCATACAATGTGATTTTCAGGATTTTTGTTTGAGATTCCGTCTTTCACAGTTGAAGTGTACCTATGATAAAAAATTACAGACCTCTACGTGCTTTGTAAGTGGGAAAACGTGCAAAATCGCGCAGTGTATCAAATACTTGTTCTCCCCACTGTATATATACATATATATATATATGTGTTGTGTGTGTGTGTGTGTGTGTGTGTGTGTATAGTGTTACGGCTGTGGAAATTCGCAATACACCATAAAGGGTCCTTAGATCAGTTATGACGCTAAGTTTATGTGCAGATCGGTCCCCACCGTTGTTTAAAGGGAATTCTTCGTGTTCACCGGGCTGCGACTCTTTGAGATAGCCGTTTTCTTTTTCTTTTGTTATTTTGAACAAACCTCCACGCAAGCAACAAGCCGCGTTGAAAACCGTCGAACGCAAAAGGAAACCAGAGGAGTTCCGATGGGCGTGCGGATTTTTCCCGCATGTCTCTCCAAGGAGTGTGACGGAGGCAGGGGGAGGGCAGCTCGCCGCCGATTGGTGGATGAACAGCGTGAGGCGG
>CM068957.1:114063741-114089433 GCA_035128595.1 Eptatretus atami
AGTGCTTTCGCTTGCGGTGTGAAGCCCGGTCGGTAAACCGCAGGGTGAGTTGCCGATCCGCGTACGACAAAGTTTAGGCTAGGGAGAAGATTTGGACGGATGGGTTCTCCACGCGAGGGCTTGTGTACTCTAGGGCAAGCATATGTGTTGGGGTGGGAGCCTCGGAGTGCGATGTTTGTTTTGGGGTGCGCAGGGTGACGTCATGGCTGTCAGCGTGGGGTTGGAATGCGGGGAGGAGGGGATCTCGCCGGATTGTACGTCTAAGAGGGACAGGTACACGGGGCAGCTGCTGACGTCACGGCGGTGCAAGAGTGCGCGGAGTGTGAGTTGCGGCTGGTGCTGGCGATTTGAAAAAAAAATTAAATTAACAAAGAAGCTTGTTTCGGTGAACAGGATTCGGTATAGGGGTGAAAGACCCGCCTGCAGGGCACAGATGGAACTAGTTAGGGGAGGGTTA
Source organism: Eptatretus atami (assembly GCA_035128595.1). NCBI lineage: Eukaryota > Metazoa > Chordata > Myxini > Myxiniformes > Myxinidae > Eptatretus > Eptatretus atami. Next base: position 114,064,199 of record CM068957.1, read on the forward strand.
GGCAGTAGACGGCTCATGGGGGGGTAAGTCCCATGGGCTCCGTGAATGGATTGTAAGAGGGATGTTAGTCAGATTTTAGGAAGGGAGATGGGAAAGAGATTTTGAGACTGAGACAGATGTTTGGATGTGTAGTGGGGAGTAGCTTAGCTACGTAGTGTTTAAATGGAAATTGCTAATGTTGAAGGGAGACTGGGAGCCGAGTTAGGGTTAGGGAGGTAGTTTAGAAGGATGCAGGATTAGAGATGTGTGTGTTGAAAGTTGTGTGGACGTGTGGAGTGGTGAGGGGCAGGTCTGTGTGAGTGGAGGGGAATGTGGAATGCATGGTGCGATGAGTGATTGGGGGGAGGATGACGCAGGGACCCGGGTCAGTGTAAAGTGAGTTAGCTGGTAATGTTAAAGTTGCAAATGGAGGTCGTTTTTGCTGTTGGTGGAGTGTATGGGTGTACTCAGGTGAGGTGGCAGGAGCCTGTTGATTGGGGCTGGGAGGGTGGCTGGAATGGTGAGTAATGTGAGTGGGGTACGTGCGGCGGGGCTAGTGGCGTGGTAGGCAAGGCCTGGGGGCAGGGGTTGGCGTAGTGGGCAGGGTGCGGCCGTTTGGTGGGGGGCCGGAGGCCGTTAGATCGGTGGCAGTGTCGTTGGGACGGGTGACCCTGAAAGGGGCCGGCGCCAGCCTGCAGGTGGTGGTTTCCAGGGAGTTGCCATGGGGGCATCTGCCGGTGTTTAGGAGCTGGTAGGCTTCGGAGGCAGGTGAGTGCACGGGGTGCCTCGTTGGGATTCGAGAGGGTCGGTGCTGGGCAAATTGGATGCAGGTCCACAGAACGTGTGAGGTCAAGGAGGAAGGAATTGGAGGCGATGGCCTGAAATTTGCGAGGAACAAGACAGGCGACGGGATATGTTGTTCGAATCATTAGTGTAGCGGAGAGGCGCTGTTTGAAAGCCCCGGGGTAGTTTTAAAGGTTAATCGGTGGTGAGGGGCAGATGAAGTGTACCTCGACCATCCACTTTTCGCTTGGTTGTGGGCGTTTGGGGGCCTCGTGCGTTGCACGGCCCGAACCTCGCGCTCGCTGCTGGGTGAACCCGGCACGGTTCCCATTACAGCTACGGCCGCTATCCGGCTTTCGTCCTTCTGTCGCCGTCGTCGTCGCCATTCCGCCCACGCACACCAGCGTGTCATGACGCACAGACTCCACTCCATCACACTCACACCGGGAGACGCGGCTGCATACTCCCGCATCCGACGTCATCTTCCTTACACAGAGACCTCACACGGTCTCCCTCACACGGACCCTCACTCACACAGGGGTTTCTACTCACACCATGCGTGCCGGAAAGCACGCATCTCCGCACACTCGCAAACCACACCCCTGCACAACCACACTGGGGATTCATGTCCCCACAAGGGTTCCCGGGCCTCTATACCCCCAAGCTGCACGTGCACCTATCCGCAGCACTCGTCCCTTCAACTCCGCGAAGCACGACCGGACCCACCTGGTCGTGATTCGCCTCAAGGGGGCATAGAGTCTCCCTCCGTTCCTGGAGGCAGCCATCCCGCTGCTCGCACCGGGTCTCACACGCTCCGCGAGCTCACCCCCATTATCCTCCACTACCTCTGTGGTGTGTGTGTGTTCGTCACTAACCCGTCATTATCATGCAGTCTCTCCTCTACTTTTTCTGTCTCCCGCGTCTCTATACATTTATTAGTTTCTGTTTCTTTCTGGAGTTTTTCCATCTCTCTGGACTTCAATTTTACTCTCTCCTTCAGTTCATTAATTTCAAACTCGTATAGTTTTTGTTTTCTCTCCCACTCTTCCTCATGCTTCTCACTTTCCAATCTCATCGTTTCTTTCAATTGGCTCATTTCCTTCCTGTGTTTCATTCGCTGTTCTCTCATTACTCTTCCTCGTTTCCTCTCCTGTCCTTCTTCTCAGTTTCATGGTTTGCTTCATTTGGTTAATCTCCTTCTTTGTGTTCATTTGCTGCGTCTCATTACTCTTCCTTGTTTCTTCTCCTGCCCTTCCTTCTGCAGTTTCATGGTTTTCTTCATTCGGTTCATCTCCATCTTGTGTTTCATTCGCTGTTCTTTGTCTATCTCCTCGCACTCCAGCCTCGCCTTTTCTTTCAATTGGTCAACCTCAGCTTCATGTTACTTTTGTTTTCTATCCCATTGTTCCTCTCGCTCTTCCCTCTCCAATCTCGTTGTGTCCTTCAATCTCCTGATTTCTCCTTCCTGCTTCATTCGTTGCCTTCAACTTCTCCTCGTATTCCAACCTATTTTTTTCCTTTTGTCGTTCAGTTTCAAATTCATACTCTTCCAGTTTTTTATTCCACTGTCTTTCTTGTTCCTTATCTGTAATCTCGTCATTTCTTTCAACTGACAGATTTCTTTCTCCTGTCTCATTCCGTGTTCTTTCAGTACTCTTTCTTGTTCCTCATTCTTTAATCTGGCTTGCTTCCAGCTGTTCGATCTGTACAGTGTGGTTTCTTAACGTTTCATTTTCCGTTCTCTTCCTTTCCTCTTTTACACTCTCAGTTCGTTTTGTAGTTCCGTCTCTTTGTTTTGGTGTTTCTGTAACTCAGTTTTCTTCTCTAATTCTTTTCTCATCTCCGCACCCTCCGACCTTGCTTTGGCTTCTAACTGTTCTTCTGGCTTGCCCTTGTGTTTGTCTATCCGTCTTCCCAGTTCCTCTATCTCCGTTTTTACCTCCCCGCCAGCTTATCACTCTCTTCGTCATGTCTTGAAGTCTTTTCTCACACTCCACTATTTTTATTTCCTTCGTGCACGTCTCCGTCACCCCAATTAATTTTTCCCTCTCGGTCACCGTCACTTTTTCGTCACCTCCACGCTTCTCGCCCACACGTCTCCCAATTATTTTTTTCCTCACCGCCCTTCACCGTGGGCCTGACAACCGTTGCACCCCTCCCTGCTCGTTCGCTCCCACACGTGGCCTCGCCATTACGCACTTCGCTGTTGCCTTCATGCCCGCCTGCAGGCTTCGGCCCATTTGCTGCGTTTCACCCCGCATTTCTTCCATTTTGTTTGTGTTTGTATCCATTTTCGTTTTCATTTCGTTTGTGTTTGTATCCATCTGCTTGTTCACTCCTTTATTTCGTTTTGTCATTTCGTTTGTGTTTGTATCCATCTGCTTGTTCATGCCTTTTATTTCGTTTTTTATATTCGCATTCATTTGTGCCAGCATGGCGAATAGCTGGGCCATGTCGGGTGCACTCGGCTGAGCCGATTCGGCCAGGATCGGGGTTTTTGGTGGAGAGGGGAGGGGAGGTGTTATACACTGCGGCCGCCGCCGCACCCACCTCGGGCCCTGGGCCCAGCCAGGGGGGAAACTGTTCCTGCACACCAATGTCCTGCTCGGGGTTTACATCCTGGGCCATGGATCCTACATTCAAACACATACACATTTCTACCCCGGCCCACCCGCTCGCCTGAGACGCCATCTTATTCCACGTAACGGGGTTATTTAGCTCGCTCGTAATTTAGGGGAATCGGGGGTCGCTCCTCTCACCCCTGGACCGATTCCCTGTGAATTAAGCTTGGAGACGGGAGGGATTCGAATCACACTCCTGTACACCAGTGTTGCGAATTCGCGCCCGCCGGCGTGCGATCGGCCACGTGACTCGAATCGCGACCGCCTCGCCCACCGGACGGACAATTCAGTCGTGACCCTCGCGGACTAACGCCGGGATCTAGTCACGGGTGGACCTTTCGGCCTCACCACAACCCAGTCCGCATTCTACCCGCGCGGAATAGGGTGAATCGCCGAAAGTCGATATACCTAAGTACCCGCACGGGTAACCTACCGAGGGGTTGTACCATGCCACAGGTCGACTTCGGACACGAACCGCTTAAGCGGCTCGTCCCGTGCTACAGGGATAACCGAGCGGAGTTATCGTCGACTTGAGGTTCCAATTAATTATCGGGCGTCTCGCGCCCACTCAAACCCTTTACGTGAAGCAAGATGAAGACTCAACAAAGGAAAGGACGCAGCGAACAGGGAAACAATTCAACAAGCAAGCATTTATTACACGCACACAGATAGCACACATATACAGCATGTATTTACAGCAAGAATGCACGTAAAGTAGTTACAACAAAGAAACAATGACGCAGAGATACTACCGGCTAACGCGAACACTCGGCAACACTTATACAATTTTACTTCACAAGACACGGCGCCACACACACACGTTCACACAAACCCAAAGAAAAATGGAAGTCGCGACTTCCTGGTCGTGTCGAGTCGATCCTCCGCAGTCCACACGACGCGAGATCCTCCGCAGTCCTTCAGACGCGAGATCTCCGCTCCACTCGACGCGAGATCCTCCCACCACTCAGACGCGAGATCCTCCGCTCCACTCAGACGCGAGATCCTCCGCTCCACTCAGACGCGAGATCCTCCGCTCCACTCAGACGCGAGATCCTCTTTAGCTCCACACGACCACACGCTCCGTTCGACAATATGCACCTCCGCTCTCATTTGACGAGCGCCACTTCTCCCTCTCCGTCCGTAAATCGGCGGCCCGAAATCCTTCTCAGCTTTTTCCGTCCTCCGTCGCCTTTACCGTCCCTTTTTATCGCCGGGGCCCCGCCCTCCACTCCGCCCCCGTTTTCGGCTCCACCCCCCTTTCCAGAACATGCTGGAACTTCCAGAAGGGGCGTGGTCCTCCGTCCAATCGGTGCCATTCGTTCGGGGAGGAGGGGGGAACGGGGGCCGGGGCCGCCTGCTTTCCTTTGAAGGCCAGGCCTCTGGCAACCGTGTGCCGAGTCGGAACGCCGTGGCCGTTGCAGTGGTGGCGTGGTTGGCGTTGTTGTAATGGCGGCGTGGTTGGCGTTGTTTAGTGGTGGCGTGGTTGGCGTTGTTGTAGTGGTGGCGTGGTTGGCGTTGTTGTAATGGTTGGTTCGAAAATAATGAAAGAACAGAAAAACGACTACTCAAAGTATCGAGCCAATGAATCACATTAATTCCCTCTAAACAATGGGTTTGGGGCTAACTATACATGTACTTCAGAAATATCTGACCTACGGGACCTGAATGGTGGTTGCGAATTTCCACAGCCGTAACAATATGTATGTATATGTATATATATATGTATATATACATATATATATATAGATAGATATATATAATATATATATATATATATATATACAGTGGGGAGAACAAGTATTTGATACACTTCCGATTTTGCAGGTTTTCCACTTACAAAGCACGTAGAGGTCTGTAATTTTTATCATAGGTACACTTCAACTGTGAAAGACGGAATCTAAAACAAAAATCCTGAAATCACATTGTATGATTTTTAAATAATTAATTTGCATTTTATTGCATGAAATAGTATTTGATACATCAGAAAAATAGAACTTAATATTTGGTACGAAACCTTTGTTGCAATTAGAGAGATCAGACGTTTCCAATAGTTTCTAACCAGGTTTTGCACAGACTGCAGCAGGGATTTTGGCCCACTCCTCCATACAGATCTTCTCCAGATCCTTCAGGTTTCGGGGCTGCCGCTGGGCAACACAGACTTTCAGCTCCCTCAAAGATTTTCTATTGGGTTCAGGTCTGGAGACTGGCTAGGCCACTCCAGGACCTTGAGATGCTTCTTAGGGAGCCACTCCTTAGTTGCCCTGGCTGTGTGTTTCGGGTCGTTGTCAGCTGGAAGACCCAGCCAGCCCATCTTCAATGCTCTTGTTGAGGGAAGGAGGTTGTTGGCCAAGATCTCGCGATCATGCCCATCCATCCTCCCCTCAATACGGTGCAGTCGTCCTGTCCCCTTTGCAGAAAAGCATCCCAAGGAATGATGTTTCCACCTCCATGCTTCACGGTTGGGATGGTGTTCTTGGGGTTGTACTCATCCTTCTTCTTCCTCCAAACACGGCGAGTGGAGCTTAAACCAAAAAGCTCTATTTTGGTCTCATCAGACCACATGACCTTCTCCCATTCCTCCTCTGGATCATCCAGATGGTCATTGGCAAACTTCAGACGGCCTGGACATGCGCTGGCTTGAGCAGAGGGACCTTGCGTGCGCTGCAGGATTTTAATCCATAACGGCGTAGTGTGTTTACTTCTGGTTTTCTTTGATACTGTGGTCCCAGCTCTCTTCAGATCATTGACCAGGTCCTGCCGTGTAGTTCTGGGCTGATCCCTCACCTTTCTCATGATCATTGAGGCTCCACGAGGTGAAATCTTGCATGGAGCCCCAGACCGAGGGAGATTGACTGTTATCTTGAACTTCTTCCATTTTCTAATAATTGCGCCAACAGTTGTTGCCTTCTCACCAAGCTGCTTGCCTATTGTCCTGTAGCCCATCCCAGCCTTGTGCAAGTCTACAATTTTGTCCCTGATGTCCTTAGACAGCTCTCTGGTCTTGCCTATTGTGGAGAGGTTGGAGTCTGATTGATTGGTGTGGACAGCTGTCTTTTATGCAGATAACGAGTTCAAACAGGTGCAGTTAATACAGGTAATGCGTGGAGAATGGGAGGGTTCTTAAAGACAAAATAACAGGTCTGTGAGAGCCGGAATTCTTACTGGTTGGTAGGTGATCAAATACTTATTTCATGCATTAAAATGCAAATTAATTATTTAAAAATCATACAATGTGATTTTCAGGATTTTTGTTTTAGATTCCGTCTTTCACAGTTGAAGTGTACCTATGATAAAAATTACAGACCTCTACGTGCTTTGTAAGTGGGAAAGCTGCAAAATCCTATATATATATATAGGTACATCTATATATACACATAATTATATTATATATATATAATAATATTATATATATAATATTATTATATAATATAATGTGTGTGTTTGTTGCTGTGAATAGCATTTGTGACTTATTTGAAGTATTTTTCTTTCTCTTCTTCAACTGAAGCCTCAAATCAACATGCAAGATCTTGTGTATGCTGTAGAAATCTACTTCGTCTCACTTTCATCTCTCTTCATGCTTTTTTTCTCAATCACCTTTCCAACTCCTGCTCCCACTTTCTTTCTTTCTTTTTTACAGATAATGTAAAAGCATATTTTAAACGAGGAAAAGCACATGCAGCTGTGTGGAATGAGAAAGAGGCACGGTCTGATTTTACTCGTGCTGCTGACCTGGACCCTTCTCTGAAGCCAGCTATACAGCGTGAGCTTGCTGTTCTCACCCGCCGCATGCTCTCCCAAGAGAGAGTGGACAAGGAGCGATACAAGCATATCTTTCAATAAAAAAATGAAAGCCCTGGCAAGGTGAATAGAGGAGTGTACAGAGGGGAAGTGGGAGGGAGAAAATGCAAGAAGATGTAGGGAGAAAAAAAGATATGGAGGGGAGAGTGGAATACATGCGCACACACACACACACACACACACACACACATATGTATATATACACTATGTATATGCAGTGCCTTCAGAAAGTATTCACACCCCTCAACTTTTGTCACATTTTGTTGTGTTAGAGACTGAATTTAAAATGGATTAAATTCAAAAGTATTTGTCACCAATACACACAAAATACCCCATAATGACAAAGTGAAAACATGTTTTTAGAAAATTTAACTCATCAAAAATGAAAAACTGAAATATCTTGCGTCAATAAGTATTCAACCCCCTGAGTCAATACATTGTAGAAGCACCTTTGGCAGCGATTACAGCTTCGAGTCTTCTTGGCTATGTCTGTATCAGCTTTGCACATCTGGATTTGGGGATTTTCTCCCATTTGTCCTTGTAGATTTGCTCAAGCTCTCTCAAGATAGATGGGGAGCGTTGTTGAGCAACAATCTTCAAGTCTTTCCATTAGATTCTCAATGGGATTCAAGTCTGGGCTTTGGCTGGGCCATTCAAGGACTTCCACATTCTTGTTCTGAATCCATTCGAGTGTTGCTTTGCTGTATGTTTGGGGTCATTGTTGTGTTGGAATGTAAATCTTCCCAACAGTCTGAGGTCTTTTGCATTCTGAAGCAGGTTGTCCTCAAAGATTTCCCTGTATTTGGCTCCATTCATTGTTCCTTCAATCCTTACAAGTCTCTCAGTCCCTGCTGCTGAAAAGCATTCCCATAGAATGATACTGACACCACCATGCTTCATGATAGGGATGGTGTTATATGGGTGATGAGCTGTGCTCTGTTTCTACCAGACGAAGAATTTTGCCTTCAGGCCAAAGAGTTCAATTTTCGTCTCATCTGACCACAGAATATTTTGCTTCATACTCTGAGTCTTTCCCATGCCTTTTTGCAAACTCCAGGTGTGCTGTCATGTGCCTTTTTATCAGAAGTGGCTTCAGTCTGGCAACTCCCATAAAACCGTGATTTGTGAAGCACTGCAGATATTGTTGTCCTTCCAACAGGTTCTCCCATCTCAGCCAAGGAACTCTGTAGTTGTCATAGTGGTTATTGGGTTTTTGGTCACCTCCCTGACTAAGGTCCTTCTTGCGCAGTTGCGCAATTTGGTCGGACGGCCAGTTCCAGGAAGAGTCTGGGTAGTTCCATATTCTTTCCATTTCCTAATGATGGAGCTCACTGTGCTCTTGGGAACTCTCAACACTCTAGAAATTGTTTTAAACCCTTCTCCAGATCTATGCCTCCTCACAATTCTATCTCAGAGTTATGCGGACAGTTTCTTGGACTTCATAGTGGAGTTTCTGCTCTGCCATGGATGTCAACTGTGACCTTATATAGAAAGGTGTGTTTCTTTCTAAATCATATCCAATCAATTTAATTGGCTACAGGTGGACTCCATTCGAGTTGTCGAGACATCTCAAGGTGGATCAATGGAAATTGGATGCACCTGAGCTCAATTCAGTGTCATAGGAACTACTACTACTACTACTACTACTACTAATACACATGCCCAACTATGGAACGTCGCGACCCCCATAACTGTCGGTCTTCCGCCTTGGGCATCCTCGATGACGGCGCCAGGTTGGATTGGGTCAGTGACCATGGTAAAGATTTGTGGCAAATTCCAAGGAAATACGAGCCGGTACATGCTCATTTAAACGGCAGATGTGTCCAAACAGTGAATAGCATCTCCTTGCAATATTGAGTGTGATGGGGTCGAGTCTACTGATCTCACGAATAGTCATGTTTGAAACTTGGTCATACCATCGTACCCCAAGGATGTGACGTTGACATCGCATGTGGAAAGCTTGTAAAGTTTCTTTGTCCTTTTTCAAAAGAGTCTATGTCTCACAACTATAGAGGAGAACAGGTAGGATGCATGTTCTGTAAATGCGGAGCTTTGATGGTAAACGAAGCCGGTGCTGTTTCCAAACAGCGTCTAGTTGCCCCATGACAGAGCCAGCCATGCCGATTCATCTCCACACTTCAGGGCTACAGTATCCAGATGAATGGATGTTGGAGCCCAGATAGGTGAAATGATCCAGACTCCACAACTACACCAGAGATGGGTACTGGCAGGGGAGAAGGTCCAATGGCAACATTCTGTACTTTCGTTTTTTTGTCCAGACTTAAGGCCCAGGATTTTGGCAATCGATTCAAAGTGGTTGAACACATCTGGCCAGTAAACAGGGTCTCTCACAAATAGGGATATGTCTCTCACAAATCTGCATCGAGTATATCGGTGATGATTTCTCTACCGACATTAATTTGAACCTGGTTTGTACACCTTGGCATTATCCAGTCCATGGCACAGCAGAAGAGGGAGGGAGCAAGGACACAACCCTGATGAACTCCAGAAGACGTGGGGAAAGGTGATGATAAGTCGGTGTCCACTCTGATATGGGCTGTTTTATGTTCATGGAGATTCCTGATCAGGTTGAGAAGTGATGATGGAACTCCATTGCCTCTCAGCACGTTTCATAGGGATGTTCGATCAACAGAGTCAAATGCGGCCTTGATGTCGATATACGCCACATTTAATGGACGTGAAATTCCCGATGAAGTTCTGCAAGAATACGGGGGGCTAGTATGGCATCCGTTGTAGACCTGTTTGGAGTGAAACCAGATTGCTGGGGACGTCTATGTTGCAGCAGGAGGGGGCAAATACGGTTCAAGAGAACATGAGCAAAAACCTTCCCAGGGACTTGATAACAAGGTGATCGGGTGATAGCTACGACATTTAGAGTGGGGGCCTTTGCCTTTGTAGATGGGGATTATTATGCCATTTTTCCACTCAGCTGGAACATGCCCAGAATTCCAGACATTTCTAAAAAGCCAGTGTAATACATCACAAATTGGAGCCTTCGCACATTTCAGCAGTTCTTCGGTGATGTTGTTATATCCAGCAGCTCGACAATTTTTAAGTTTCCTTACTGCGTGGCGGACCTCAGGCAAGGATGGAGGATCCATACGCACAGTGACCTCATCGCCAGCTATGGGTGCCTCTTTCTCCAAGTCGGGGGATGTGTACCAGAGGAAAAGTGAAGCGCCTGCTCAAAATGTTCTTTCCAGCAGTTGAGGGCTTCCTCCTTGGTACGGCAGGGGATGCCGCTTGCCTTCATGATCGGAATGCTGCTTTGGTTTTTATTTAAATTTCCACCAATACGCATGTGCTGGAGTGACCGGAAGGCAGGTCTAAGGTCGTTTTGATGCATACCTTCCTCAGCTTCATCAGCCATGTGCCCATACCAAGAGTCAAGATCTTTCCTAGCCTTCGCCTGATAGACACCTCTAAGGCACCTTCTTTCTGGGATGTTTCCTTGAAGTCGTGCTTGCCTCTTCATATCAATAATGGCCAGGGTATCAGCCAACAACCAGGGCCATTGCTGTTGCCGACTGAATCCAACTGTTTTGGTTGCTGTAGAGAGGATAGCGTATGATTTTTTGGGGGACTGTTTCTGACCGTCTGTTGGACCCTCTTAATGACCTCAGGAGTTCTCAGGAAAGGGGGTGAATAGGTATTGATGCAAGATATTTCAGATTTCCATTGTCACTTGATTTACAAAATTTTCTAAAAACATGTTTTCACTTTGTCATTATGGGGTATTTTGTGCAGATCAGTGACAAAAAATTTAAATTAAATCTACTTTAAATTTGGTCTCTAACACAACAAAATGTGACAAAAGTCGTGGGGTGTGACTACTTTCATGTGAATACAGTGTGTATTTCATGGCACTGTGTATGTATCTAATATATATATATATATATATATATATATAATATATACACACACACACACACAACACACACACCACACACACACGTGTGCCAAAAAGAAACCAAACCGATTTAAAAAAAAAATCCACAATGCATTCATTATAATTCTGAATTACATAAAGACTGCAGGATTATGTGCTCCATTTTGTGTGAAATAGGCAGACCAAATATCAGAACAGTAACTTGTAAGACTTTAGTTTGGCACTTGGTCGACCTCTGCGCTGATTACAGATTTGATCGCTACAAGCGAAGTTGTTGATTTCGTGCTGACATTCGGCAAGTGGGATGGCCATAACATTCTCTGTGATTGCTTGTTTCAGCTCGAACATGCTTCTCGGGCTATCCTTGTATGCATTGTCTTTCAGATATCAACAAAGACAAAAAAAAATCTCGTGTGGTCAGATCAGGGGAATGTGGAGACCACTCGACAGTGAAGTGTCGGCCAAACACTCTCTTACCGAAGTGGCTTGTCACCCACTCATGGGACTCACTTACAGTGTGAGGGATTCCCCCAATCTGCTGAAGCCATTGTTATTGTTGGATAGTTTCATGACGTCATGGAGAATCCTCCTGAGACTTGACACTGTCAGTCCAAGTTCTTAACCGTGACGACACAGCAACTTTTTCGACTGTTTCTGACCGTCTGTTGGACCCTATTAATGACCTCAGGAGTTCTCAGTAAAAGGCGTCCAGAATGAGTGAATCTGTCCATTGATTTTGCATTGTGCACAGTTCCTTGTTCTCAAAATTTATTCGTCCATTTGAATATTCTCTCTTTGCATGGGATTTCTCTGCAGTTAAATTTTCTCTTGAACCTTCTTTGAGTTTGGACGAAGGATTGCGTTTCCATGTCTGATTCCACAGAAACAGCCTTTTCTTCATTTGTCCACGACATAATTTCTGACAGAACCTCAGCTATCATTATCTGAAATAAGAGAGGCGGGTAAATAAAAAAAACCATGAAATATAAATTAATGGTGAATAAAACGGGTTTGGTTTCTTTTGCACACGCAGTAATATGCATCAGGAGCGAGAGGGAGAGTAAAGAGATTGATTTATTATAATGTGCAGAGAGATTTATTGTGATGTGAAGAGATGGAGAGAGGGGGTGGGGGGGGGGAATAAATGTATCAATAAATATATAATAACAAGACAGACAGAGGGAGGGAGATAGGCAGACAGGCAGAGGAGAGGTGGTGTGGAGAGAAGTAGCTGAAAGGGTGCTGCATGGATATATATATTATATACGAGGTGTGTTCAAAAAGTATCCAACCTTAATTTTTCGTGCGTAAACAAATGAAGCTAGGGAGGCGTGGTTTGGTGCACGTATGTAGGCGATCCTAATCCGTATGCGTGAATATTTTCCGCCTGCAGAGCTGTCATTCGCCGACAGACCGCCGATGAGTGAGGAAGTGTAAGTGAGCGCCGTCGGATTTTCGTTTTTGACAAAATGACGGAAAACTTGAACAACGCTACTGCATCAAATTTTGGTAAAGCTGGCAATTCCCAAGTGAAATGATCCTCAAGATCAAACAGGCCTTCGGGAACGAAGCAATGGGCACCACACAGATAAAAGCGTGGTACATCCGCTTCAAAGATGGTCGCACATCAGTGGAAAGTGAAGCACGTTCTGGTAGGCCCTCAAAATGAGATCGTCATTGACCAAGTGAGGACCCTGCTGATGCAGGATCGTCGAATCACGATCAAAGAATTTGCAGACGAGGCGGGCGTCAGCATTGGATCCGTTCATTCCATTGTGACTCGAGGATATTGGCGACTTAAGCAGAATACACTCAAGCGAAAGTACAGTAGCCAACGCTGCTAACGATCGAGCAGAAAGCAACTCCGTTTGGAATCGCACAGGACATGCTGGAGACTGTGAACAGCGATCCCAACTTCTTCAACACAGTGATCACTGGCGATGGGACCACAGTGATCCGTCATTTTGTCAAAAACGAAAATCCAACGGCGCTCACTTAAACTTCCTCATCATCGGCGGTCTGTCGGCGACTGACAGCTTCTGCAGGCGGGAAAAATTCACGCATACGAATTAGGATCGCCTACATACGTGCACCAAACCAGGCCTCCCTAGCTTCATTTGTTTACGCACGAAAAATTAAGGTTGGATACCTTTTGAACACACTCTGTATATATATCAAGATTACCGCACTGTTTGGAATAGTTTGTAATTTACGAAGAGATTGGGGAAGGGATGCAATGCAGTTCATCACAGAGATTATGGATGCTGTTTCTGTTTCTTATCTACTCTCCAACCTCTCCTACCTCTCCCTACCACAACTTTCATTTGTACCTGTATTTTTTTTTCTTGTATTCTTTCTCGAAACTATATTTTCGCTCTGTAAGTGCAAAATAAAGTGGTTTTTGCATTTCACCGTTTCACATGTCTCAGTGCATCTGCAAATCTTTTTAAATGTCTGCTGCTCAATATCACCAGTATTGTTTCATGCTCAGTCAATCTTTTCACATGCCTCGTCATGAATCGGCACATCCACACCAAACCCAAGTGTTTCACAGTTAAGAGTACATGCTGTACAGATCATTTTTCCAGTTCAAAAGACATCGTAGCCTGCTGTTTGTTTTGTTTATTGGTGTTTGACGAATTTTGCCATGGAGTAGTTTGAATATACTCTATATAAGGTATCCATAAAGTCCTTGTGCAACTTTGAACTTTTGTTGTAAACAAACTGTAAATGGCATATGAAAGGAAAATTCATCAAGTTTGGTTAATGTTGATATTGCTATTATTAATGTTGTTATTGCTGTTGTTAAATCCACAATTATTCTGAGTTTCTTGATAAGTTGTCATTTTCTGATGAGGCAACTTCTACATCAGTGGTAAAGTCAATCTCCACAATTACCGCATTTGGTTCCGGAACTACGAGGAGTAAATCTTTCACATATCACCTTGTACCAGAAAGACTGGGTTCCCTGCCATTATTCTTCGGATGTGCAACGGTTCTAGAATGACGTCTTCCCAGAGAAGTTGATTGGTATACGTCAACCAATTGCTTGGCCACCCCGTTCGCCTGAGCTGTTCCCATTGGACGACATTTTACTGTTGTTTACTCATCAAAACCACATTCTTAGGATGGACTTCGGGCTACAATTACAAATGCAATTCATGAAATGACTCGGAGCAACTGGAGAATTTTTTCAAAAAGTTTGGAAAATCAGATTGAATGATGTATAATGATAGATTGTGGTTATTAATATGTTTAAGGATAAAAATTTGAACCTCTATTGAGTAACAACTTCATAAACTAGAATGGCAATCGGTAGAGCGCATACCTCTGCCAGGCTGAAGTTTTACATTTTGTATCCGACTGGTGGGCCGGATCTGGTTCCGGACTTGAACCAAAATCAAATCGGCTTGTTCTTGTCAACAACCCAACTCATCCAAAAAGTTTTGTCATAACTCGTGCACAACTTTTTGAACTATTGTGCTATGTATCATTTTGGCCCATCTCTCCATCCATCCATTGGGACCATACTCTGTGCAGAGCGTTGGTGCTTCCTAAGCAGTCTTCTTGGCTATTGGATACAATCCTGGATGGGTCGCCACTCCGATACAGTATACCAGCATGCTGGCACTCATTTTGCCGACCTCGGAAGGATGACAGGCTGAGTTAACCCCACCTGGAATTAACTCAACAGCCGAGTGGGGTTTGAACTCAGGACCCTAGTAACCCAAGCCCACCACCCAAACCATTAAGCCAACACCAGACATGCCCCATCTCTCGATGGTGAAGAATCACTTGAAAAAAATTCTCCGATCCGGATTCAGATCTTCTCCAAAATCGAATCAATTTATCTTTGTCTAACACACACAACCTGTCCACCAAGTTTCGTCCGAATCCGTCAACAACTTTTTAAGATACCATGCTATTTATCAGTTTTAGCACTATCACTCAATGGTGAAGAATCACTAAAAAATATTATTGGATCTTCACCAAAATCGAATCAATTCGTCCTTGTCACACACCCGATCTGTCCACCAAGTTTCGTCCGAATCCATCCAAAACCTTTTGAGATATCCTGCGCACAAACAAACAAAAATGGGCGAAAACACAACCTCCGTCCATCGCAGATGGCGGAGGTAATTATATGCTTTCGTGCTCCATTTATAGTTTGTTTCTATCATGCACATGCACATCAAAAGTTTTTAAAGTTCAAAGTTGCAGAAAGACTTTATGGACACTGTGTACTTTGAATAAATAGGCTAATGAACAGAATCTGTCATAAGCTAAGAGTAATGCCTCATTTATTCTGCAAGCTGTTCCCATGCTGTTTAGCTTAAGCACCCCCTTCTGTGGCTCAAACCCCACCCTCCACAAGGAACGATTCCAACCCAGGTGAGACGGATGAAAAGCGAGTATGCATACCTCTCGCCCATCCTGCCAGCCCACAATAATGTTTCACAATTAAATAAAAATAGTTTCAATAAAATAATAACAGGGATCACAATAAACACAATTCTATTTAATAATACAGGACTTCCAAAATGATTTAATCCACCCCAGAATGGATATCCTGGTTATCCTGCCAGCCCCAACCTTTTTTTTTATGCCTCCCCTGATGAAGTCGCCGGAGGCATTATGTTTTCGGGTTGTTCGTACGTACGTACGTCTGTGGTCTGGTAGCCATATTGAATTCAACAAAAATCTTTAAAAAAATTATTTCTCTTGAACTGCTTCATCAATCGATATGAAACTTCACAATTATGATCGAGTCGTGATGGGGCATCTATTTTTTTAATTTAAACCTGATCGGCTGCATGGTCTGGCAGGCAGAATTATTTAATGTTTTGAATCTGGGTTCAGGGATTTAAATCAAACTGGGTACAAGTATTATCATGATGTCATATTGTTGGTGGAGGCACATCTGTTGATGTTGAAAAGTGTCCTATATTTGATACAAAGCCGAGGCCCGTGGAAGCGCTAGAACACAGAACAGATCAGGACGCAACAGACCAAAAAGAACAGCAGAAAAGGAGGGAAAACACAACATCAGGGTTGAGGGACAAAATAGAGGGAGACTGAGACAGCTAAGGGTTGTGGAGGAATGAGGATTTATGGTAGGACACATGAGGATACAAGATGCATGTAGAAAAAAAAACTCAGGAAGGAAAGAATGGAGATTTGGAAAGAGATGGGCTTGGGGAGGATTAATGAGGGTACAAAAGATGATTTTTGGATGATCTGAGATGGTGGTAAACAGCTGTCTTGAAGACCTGCAGGGAAGAATGAGATTTTTTTTTGTTTTTTTTTGTATCCTTGTCGAGGCTCGTATGAGAGCTAACACACAACGCACATCAGGGGCGGCATGAGACAGGAGGGAGGGAGTGGGAAGGACAAAACAGTGGGGAACAGAGACATTAGGAGATCTGTGGAAGGGAGAGGGATGGGACGGGAACATGGGAATAGAAGATGGACATTACAGGGATTTCAGGAAGAAGCAGGGAATTTGAAGGAGGTGGGCTTGGGTGGATTATCGGGGGTAGAAAAGATCGAGGATTTGGATGGGGATGATAAGAGGTGGTGGTGAACAGCTGTTTTGAAGGCCTGGAGGGAAGAATGGAATGAATAGAGTGAGGGAGTTTATTCCAAAGGCGGGAAAAAGAGGAATGAAAGAGTGAAGGTGAGCAGTGATTCGTGATTTTGGTAGTTTTACCAGAAGGGGGTTGTTGGCGGACCTTGAGTGCCCTGCAGAAATGTGGTGGGGACAAATCGCAGAGAGAGCGGGGGGGAGGCTGGAGAGGAGACGGTAGAAGACAGAAAGACCACCGACCAACCTGCGGTGATTGAGTGAGAAGCCCAAAGACTCAGCCTCATTGCGGAGATGCCAATGATCCGAAATGCCTTGGTTTACAGCGTGAAGCCGAGAAAGGTGGGAGGCAGGAGCACCAGCCCAGAGGGGAGAGCAGTACTCCATCAGGCTGCGGACAAAAGCTTTGTAAGTGGTCAGGAGCTCAGGTGGCGAGGAAGGACTTTGCACGACGGAGGATTCCCAGTCGGCGACTGGCTTTGGAGCGAGGTTTGAAATGTGGCTTTCCCAGGAAAGTCATGGCAGATAGTGAGACCAGAAGCTTGAAAGAAAGACTTCTTCCAGAGGATTGTTGAGAAAGTGGATGGGGGGTTTCTCAACGGTCTTTCGAAGAGACATAGTGAGAGTGTGAGATTTGTCCGGATTGAAAGACATGTTCCACGTGTTGGACCAGTTTGTGATTTTATCCAGATCGCAGTGAGCGAAGAAGCTGCTGCTTGCCGGTCTGAGGGATGACCGATGGTACGGCAGAGGGTGGAGTCATTAGCAAAGAGATATAGAGGATTTTCCAGAGAGTCGGAGAGATCATTGATTGATTGAAGACAATGTGGAAGTTTGTTCGACAGGTGGGAAAATGAACGAATGAGTGGAGGTGAGCAGTGACCCTGGATTTAGGTAGTTTCACCAGAAGGGGTTTATGGTAGACCATGTGTGCCCTGCAGAAACCTGAGGGGGAAAGGCACGAAAAGAGCACAGGGTGAAAGACCAGAAAGGAGGTGGCAGAAGACAGAAGAGAAACCAGCCACCTGTCTGCGATGGGAAAGGGATAGGCACATAAACCTAGCTTCGTCTTGGGAGATTCCAATGTTCTTGAAGACCTTGGTTTCTCCAGCATCAAGCTGAGCAATATTTGAGGCAGCGGAGCTTGCCCAGAGGGGAGAGCAGTACTCCATGAAGATGTGGATGAAGGCCTTGTGGGTGGATAGGAGTTCAGGTGTGCCAAGGAAGGACTTTCTATGACAGAGGATTACCAGTCGGTGACTGGCTTTGAGGCTATCTCAGAAATGTGGTTTGCCCAACATAGCCCACGGCTAATAGTGAGATCCAGGAGTTTGAGAGACTATACTTCTTCAGGGGTTTTGTTGAAGAAGTAGATGGGAGA
Organism: Eptatretus atami; assembly: GCA_035128595.1. Lineage (NCBI taxonomy): Eukaryota > Metazoa > Chordata > Myxini > Myxiniformes > Myxinidae > Eptatretus > Eptatretus atami. The sequence continues at coordinate 114,082,255 of CM068957.1, forward strand.
GTTCACCAGATGGTTCTGCCAGAGAGACATTGAGAGTGTGACATTTGTCAGATTTGAAAGTCATATTCCAAGTGTTAGACAAGCTCATGATTTTAGAACACACGGAGTGAACAAGGTGAATAGAGACATCTCCCATCAAGTTTTCAGAGTAGAAAAAGGCTGCTGCCTGCCCATCTGAAGGATGAGCGATGCAGTAATCAGAGGGTGGAATCATGAACAAAGACATAACTAGAACGGCACTCAATAAAGCGCATTCCTATACAAAATTATATATCAAAATATATTATAGAGGAGCACAAAAAGAGGAGCACACAAAATTATATATCGTAATACTTCTCGAAGCTATAGAAAAAAATATAAAAGTATATGGAAGGGGAACAGAAACAACAACAACCATGACAACACCAATTAGGTGTTGTAAAAGTCCTTTATCGCATATTTTACTTCATTTTACATCCTCATTGACATTCACAGACAGACATGCAATATATTTGTGAAGTACAACAAGCCGTATGTTGATTAAACCCGTCAGCGAAGCGATGCAGGATGGCACGCCTGGTAAATAGTAACAATAAATCTTTGTCTCCTGTTTCTGTATCCTTTCACTAATCAGAAGATATCCCGCAATCTATTCTGACATCCTAATCTCCAGCATCTGAAAACATTCAATCAAGATGTTTATGTTGTTGTTACAGTATAAACAGAACCAGGCTTGATGCAGTTGCTCTCTTTAAGTCTTATCAAACTGTTGAACCGCATCTGAGTGGCTGTTTGCGAAAACATATTGCTTGTATGTCTGTGCTGGCCTAACAATTCCTCTTTGAAACTAAATTTATTTTATAGATGCACAGCATTGTTTGTTCGAACCTACGTTGTAATAATGTATACAAACATAACAAAATAAGCTATGCAGGCTTACGTGGTACATCGACATCAGAATAATACATTTTCCTGGAATGCCATTTCAGTTACAAAGGCTACAATGCCATATTATGGGTGGCACGGCCAAAAAATTGTGGAATAAGCACAGATAAGGTGTACTTTTATCCAAACATCGACACGTCGGGTCTCATTGCAGCGCGGGGCTCGGCGTGGTTCACTTTCTGGTGCGTAAAGGGCATAAGTAGTTGCATATTGTAGCATTCCCCCATCCCTTGAATGTGCAGACAAAAGTAGCTGTTGTGTCGTGGCTTTCAAAGATGGATGATAAGCTTTAAAAGGGAGAAAAAAGAGTGGAGACCACTTTGTTTTGTTTGAGAAGTCTAATCATCATCCTCCGTTACTTCGGTTTCCATCTTGTCCACTCCCTGCATTCTCCCCTACCCCTCATTCTTACCCGCATCCCTTGTTTGTCCGTCTCCATCGACTTTCTCCCTTGGCCCTGTTGTTGGCATTTCCCCTTCTCTTTCTGCTGTTCCCTTTGTTATGCTGTGTCCTGGTCCATTATGTGTTTAGCTCTTCCATGAGCCTTGACTCTGCATACAAAAAAAAGACGACTTTCAGCTCTTGATGTATTGTCAGTCTGAAAGGATATTATATCAAAAGACCTTTGGTGGAAATCTGTATTACAAAAGGAGCCGTGTCTGTCTGTCTGTCTGTTGTGCTATAACTTGAGAACGGATTAACAGATTTCAATGAAACCAACGACAGTGGATTCAGGGAATGCTCAGGAAGGTTTGTGACGCAAACAAATATGTATAATAAAGGCCGTTTTGTGTGTGGGTACATGGGCACATGTGGCGTAACTGCAAACGCCATCTTGTGACGCTGGTTATCCCTGCACGGAGGGCAGGATCTCCCAGGAATCGTTTTTTTTGTTCTTGCCCCCATAGATTAGCCATCACAGCAAAGATTGGGATTCCCGTAGCGAAGTGATGGGTCTTTTATGCTCGGACTCATAAATTATATTGTCACATTGAAAAATTAGAACGGCACTCGGTAAAGTGCATACCTCCACCTGGCTGAACTGTTTACATTTTGTATCCCACTGATAGAGCCTGGTGATGGCTTAACGGTCAAGGTGGCTGGCTTAAAATCTTAGGGTCTTGAGTTGGAGCACCTGTCGTTCTGTTGAAGTAACACCAGGCATGTTGTCGGCATGTTCGTCCTTCTGAGGTCAGCAAAATGAGTACCAGCTTACTGGGGTAATATGCCATTTGAATATCCTGTGTCAGAGGGGCGACCCGTCCGGGACTGAACTCCTTGTCCAAATGAAACTGCTTTGGCAGCCTTATGTGCCTCACGGTGTTAAAGGAATGGTTACTATTTATCCCACTGATAGGCCGGAACTGGATTTGGACCTGAACCAAAATCTAATCATCTTGTTCTTGTCACCTACACAGGTGGTATCTGATCCGATGTACCATACTCTGTGGTATGGAATGTTGGTTCTGCTTCAGCGGTTACTAGGCCATGGGTCATGCTGGGTAGGTTGCCATTGCCTTCCCAGCAGTAGTTAGGGCAAGAATTTGTAATTTGTTTATGGTGCCGGTGATGGCTTGCGTACTCTTCATGAAGGACACCTAAGGATCTTTAACGTCCACCTAGTAATGCCGGCAGATGGGACGTGCAGTTTAACATCTATCCGAGGGACAGCACATACATCGATGAATGAGTCCGCCTGCCTGCGAAGCACAGGGATGAGAGCTTATAGCTTGGTCGGGATTCGGACTCAGGCTAGACAGCGTAGAGGTGAGTGTGCAAACCTCTCTACCATATCATTTTCTGGGTTTCCCCCCCCCCCCCCATTTTAAAACGAATGCTAACTTACAACAGCAGGTAGTTTCAGCAGCTAACATGTTAATTTTTCTCCCCTGATGAATCAGTACCAAGCACTATGGGCAACGCCTCCCCACCTTCTCCTCCATCAGCAGGGCCGAGCTCGGCAGGCAAGTGACGTCACCGCGTTCGCATCCTTTCGGTTCTTGTTTATATGCCATTCGTGAAACAATCCAAGGCTGCTAGCCACGGATGAGCAGAGGCACGCGTCCAAAAAAGAAGAAAGAAATTCAGACTTGTTTGGCAGAGCCCCTTAGCCATGACGGCAGCGCCAGGGCCTGCAGGGTTATGAGCAACGCAAGGGTGGGGTAGGAAGAGGTATCGTGCTGAGCATTCTGCATGGAGAGTAAGGGAGACCTTTTGAGAAGAAGTGCGAACGGATCCGCCGTGAAAGATTATGACGGGCAAGAAAGAATTGTCCGAAACACAAGATGAACTTTTTAATTCGCTAAAGGAATTCACCACCACCATGTTGAGGCACAAAATTAGGAACCTGAACAAGAAGAAGGTAAGTTCGTGTTCGCAGTTCTCTAAAATATTGACGTTAAAGGGAGGTTGTTGGGGTGGGGGTGTTAATTAGAAGAAAAAAACTCTTGCTTTTACTGCTAGTTCAGTCTCGTTGCATTGATGCTGTCCATTTTAAATATTCTCACCTGCCACATCAGGAAGGTAAAGATGTACAGGTTGCTGGGTGAGGTTGATGCATCTCGGTTTATCCCAGCTGATGAGTCTATGCCTTGCTAAGTTCCCGGCAACAGCATTTATTCATTGGTGGGGATGCATACCTAGAGCATAACACTCATCTCTTGTAGGAACTCCAAATGGGAATTGTAAATTTTTTTTGGTCTTTCCATGCACTCACTGTTACGATTGAATGATGTCTTGTTATCGCAAGCGATGCAAATACATTGTGAAAATGTAACTACAATGCACAGTGTACAATACACAATGCACGTATTACTCAACATGGTCTGGTGGCAGCAAATGAATCCATGTTGACTATTCTGAGCTGAAAGTTCATTATTTCTGACTCGATGTTGAGCGCAGTGTCCAGTTTCTCAGGTTGTCTTGTCCCGTACATTCACTTCATATGGCTCAATGACCTATAATTATCACTGCAGTTGTACATGTGCTATGATTGATGTCTCATGGATTAGAAAGGCTTTTTTTTTTTTTAAAGAACTTTACATCCATCATATTCATTCATAACTCAGTGGAGGTTTAGTTTGACTTTCTTACCTGATTGTATTGCTGTATCGGTCAATATAACTTGTTATTACTCATTACAACTAAAGGGTTCATAGAACACCTTACTCCGCACCCGGTACCCTCCACATGGTCTTGAGAAACAGGGACATAGGCGGGGTCTATGACCGGCAAATTTGATTGGTCGTGATGACGTAAAACATTTTGCCCAAATACTGCTAAATGGAGGCGTTTTGAAAGTGCTAGAAAGACGATTTGTATTCTATAGTGTTCAAGTATATAATTTAATTGAAATAAAATAGATTTTAAAGGTTGAAGAAAAAAAAATCTGCAACATTACCGCCGTTGACGTAGCATCTTTTACGCCACCTTATCATTGTTTTTTTTAGATATACATAATCGAGGCTCGTGGAAGAACTAGCACACTGAATGAATCAGGACGTAACAGACAAAAACAAGACGCAAAACACGCATACATGGAGAAGGAAACTCCAGGGAGGGAAAACTGGAAAATTAGGATGGATTTGGGTGGGGTTAACGAGGTCATGTTTTGATCATGGTTTTGGATTGGGGATGATCTGAGATGGTGGTGAACAGATGTCTTGAAAACCTGGAGGGAAGAATTTACCACATGACATTCATTATTTGAGCCTGTAGTTTGTGTCCTTTGTGACATCCTTAAAAAATAGTAACTTTCCGGTTTGGAATAATTTTCATTGTTGGTTGACTGCCAGACAGGCAGACAGAGTTTCAGGATTCCCCAAAGCACCCAGATCCCCCAAATCCTCACTCAGCCTGTTCGCAAACTCCTCAGCTACCCCCTCATCCTTGAGCTTGCCAACAACCAGCCGAGGCTAGGATGGTACCATTCTCCAATCTCCTTTGCCATACCACCAGTGTTGGAATACCAAGTCCAGCGATGAGCCTGTGGCTGCTGAAACCATGAGCCAGCCACCCTAAGTCCACGACGTCTTGCAAAGTCAAGGAACTTAGTGCTATTCAGGTTCACAGTTCCAGACCCATGGGGACCAACACGTCTCATAACCATCCTGATCAGTTCCAGTCGATGCATTGAAATCCCTGAAGACTAGAACAGTATCTCGCCTGGGGCACTGATCAACCACACACTCGAGCGTGGCACAGAATGCATCCTTCACGGTGATATCACTCACCTCAGTCGGAGCATAAACAGAGACCAGGGAAACGACACCCAAGGAGTGACGAATCCTTAGTCTCATAATACGCTCGTTGACCGGTGTTACCTCAATTATCCTTGGAGTCAGCTTATTGGACAAAGCTGCAACAACTCCTTGGGCATGGTAACCATCAGAGCGACCAGACCAATAGTAGGTGTAACCACCCGCCATGATCTCGCCACTATCCGGTCTCCGAACCTCAGAGAGTGCTGCAATACCGATGTTCAAATGCTTGAGCTCAGGTGATAGAGACAGGTGATCATCCTGTCTTTGGGATAGGACATTCCAGGCACCCACATGGAGGGACTGCCTCAGGTTAACCCAAGGAGACCACCATCTGGTGGATGACACCTAAGCACCACTCCAACACACATTACCATCCATCCATCCATTGCGACCATACTCTGTGCAGATTGGTAGGTGCTGCCTCAGCAGTCTCCTTGGCTATTGGACACAATCCTGGACAGGTCACCGCTCCGACCCAGGATACCAGCATGCTGGCACTCATTTTGCTGACCTCGGAAGGATGACAGTCAGAGTCAACCCCACCTGATATTAATTCAACAGTGAGTGGGATTTGAACTCAGGATCCTAAGATCCAAAGCCCACCACCTAACCATTAAGTCAACACCAGGCATACACACTACCACACAGTAGTTTTGGTTGTTTTTCCATGTAAAATTTCCCGATCCTACTTCCTTCAAATTCCCTGTTTTCCTTCCTAAAATTCCTTGTAGTGTCCATCTTGTTTACACTGTGTAACCCGACCCATCCCTTTCTCTTCCACATTCCACAGATCTCCTGATGTCCTTGTTTCCTCCGCCACCAAAGGTGAAGGAGGTTATGTTTTCACCCCTTTTTGTCTGTTTGTTACTTGCAAAATCGAAGATTTTTCAAGTATATTGGTCAGTCGACTTTGTTATTCTGTCTGTTTGTGTCTTTTTATCGCCTACAGGTCACAATTTTAAACCGATCTTCATGAAACTTCACCAAATGGTAGTGCTTGTCATAAGGAAGAAGCCTATTCTTTTGAGGTCAAAAGGTCAATGTAGGCCCAAGGTCAACAACTTAGGTGAGATTTCTAAAATCCTCAATTTTCATGTAATTGACTTGAAATTTGAAGAGGATTTATATTTCAGGTCACTGAATTCAACCACCAATTATTTTTGAGGTCAACATTGGACCAAAAGGTCAACATAGGCCAAAGATCAACAACTTAGGTGGGATTTCTAAATCCTCAAATTTCATCCGATTGAATTGAAATTAGAAGAGGATTTATATTTCAGGTCAACGAATTCAACCACCAATTATTTTGGAGGTCCACATCGGCAAAAAGGTCAACATAGGCCAAATTTCTGTAATTGTCAATTTTAATCTTGATTCACTTAAATTTGAAGACGAGTTGCATATTTGGTCATTGAATTAAACCACCAATTGTTTTTTAGGTCAAATTTGCTTTATGGATTTTGCAAGTATCGTGCTCTGTACGACGTCTTCTTCTTCTTTTGTTTGTTTGTCTGTTGTTTGTTTGTGCACAGGATATCTCAAAAGTTGTGGACGGATCCGGATGAAATTTTGTGGACAGGTTTGGTGTGCGACAAGACGAACTGATTAGATTTTGGTGAAGATCTGGATCTGGATCAGGATCTGATAATTTTTAAAGTGATTCTTCACCATTGAGAGATGGGGCTCAAAAACAATATCTAGCAGTTATTTCAAAAATGTATTGGGCCCGATATGTTCTCGCGGACAGGCATTACGGGGCGGAGTATGTGCTCTACGAGTGCCCTTTAGTTTCCTACTGTTGTTGTGCTTCCCTCTCCTGCCCCCCCCCCTTTCTTCTCTCCTGCACCCTTTGTTATATGTTCTGTGTGTTAGATCTTATACGAGCCTCGGCTCTGTGTCCAAAAAAAACCGTCAGGACTTTGACTAGCCCACTTAAGAACATTTATTTTCTTCTTATTCAGCCACTCAAATGTGGCTTTAGCTTTGTGCTTCG
>CM068957.1:114089458-114103210 GCA_035128595.1 Eptatretus atami
AGTCAGCATAAATCTTAAAACTGGGTAGAAGATTCACATTTGACAATGAGCGAAGCACAAAGCTAAAGCCACATTTGATGTGGCTGAATAAGAAGAAAATAAATTCTTAAGTGGGCTAGTCAAAGTCCTGACGGTTTTTTTTGGACACAGAGCGAGGCTCGTATAAGATCTAACACACAGAACATATAACAAAGGGTGCAGAGAGAAGAAAGGGGGGGGGGGCAGGAGAGGAAGCACAACAACAGTAGGAAACTAGAAGGGCACTCGTAGAGCACATACTCCGCCCCGTAATGCCTGTCCGCGAGAACATATCGGGCCCAATACATTTTTGAAATAATCTGCTAGATATTGTTTTTGAGCCCCATCTCTCAATGGTGAAGAATCACTTTAAAAATTATCAGATCCTGATCCAGATCCAGATCTTCACCAAAATCTAATCAGTTCGTCTTGTCGCACACCAAACCTGTCCACAAAATTTCATCCGGATCCGTCCACAACTTTTGAGATATCCTGTGCACAAACAAACAACAAGACAAACAAACAAAAGAAGAAGAAGACGTCGTACAGAGCACGATACTTGCAAAATCCAATAAAGCAAATTTGACCTAAAAAACAATTGGTGGTTTAATTCAATGACCAAATATGCAACTCGTCTTCAAATTTCAAGTGAATCAGATTAAAATTGACAATTACAGAAATTTGGCCTATGTTGACCTTTTGCCGATGTGGACCTCCAAAATAATTGGTGGTTGAATTCGTTGACCTGAAATATAAATCCTCTTCTAATTCAATTCAATCGGATGAAATTTGAGGATTTAGAAATCCCACCTAAGTTGTTGATCTTTGGCCTATGTTGACCTTTTGGTCCATGTTGACCTCAAAAATAATTGGTGGTTGAATTCAGTGACCTGAAATATAAATCCTCTTCAAATTTCAAGTCAATTACATGAAAATTGAGGATTTTAGAAATCTCACCTAAGTTGTTGACCTTGGGCCTACATTGACCTTTTGACCTCAAAAGAATAGGCTTCTTCCTTATGACAAGCACTACCATTTGGTGAAGTTTCATGAAGATCGGTTTAAAATTGTGACCTGTAGGCGATAAAAAGACACAAACAGACAGAATAACAAAGTCGACTGACCAATATACTTGAAAAATCTTCGATTTTGCAAGTAACAAACAGACAAAAAGGGGTGAAAACATAACCTCCTTCACCTTCGGTGGCGAGGAAAACAAGGACATCAGGAGATCTGTGGAATGTGGAAGAGAAAGGGATGGTCGGGTTACACAGGGTAACAAGATGGACACTACAAGGAATTTTAGGAAGGAAAACAGGAATTTGAAGGAAGTAGGATCGGGAAATTTTACATGGAAAAACAACCAAAAACTACTGTGTGGTAGTGTGTATGCTGGTGTTGACTTAATGGTTAGGTGGTGGGCTTTGGATCTTAGGATCCTGAGTTCAAATCCCACTCACTGTTGAATTAATATCAGGTGGGGTTGACTCTGCTGTCATCCTTCCGAGGTCAGCAAAATGAGTGCCAGCATGCTGGTATCCTGGGTCGGAGCGGTGACCTGTCCAGGATTGTGTCCAATAGCCAGAAGACTGCTGAGGCAGCACCTACCAATCTGCACAGAGTATGGTCGCAATGGATGGATGGATGGTAATGTGTGTTGGAGTGGTGCTTAGGTGTCATCCACCAGATGGTGGTCTCCTTGGGTTAACCTGAGGCAGTCCCTCCCATGTGGGTGCCTGGAATGTCCTATCCAAAGACAGGATGATCACCTGTTCTATCACCTGAGCTCAAGCATTTGAACATCGGTATTGCAGCACTCTCTGAGGTTCGGAGACCGGATAGTGGCGAGATCATGGCGGTGGTTACACCTACTATTGGTCTGGTCGCTCTGATGGTTACCATGCCCAAGGAGTTGTTGCAGCTTTGTCCAATAAGCTGACTCAAGGATAATTGAGGTAACACCGGTCAACGAGCGTATTATGAGACTAAGGATTCGTCACTCCTTGGGTGTCGTTTCCCTGGTCTCTGTTTATGCTCCGACTGAGGTGAGTGATATCACCGTGAAGGATGCATTCTGTGCCACGCTCGAGTGTGTGGTTGATCAGTGCCCCAGGCGAGATACTGTTCTAGTCTTCAGGGATTTCAATGCATCGACTGGAACTGATCAGGATGGTTATGAGACGTTTGGTCCCCATGGGTCTGGAACTGTGAACCTGAATAGCACTAAGTTCTTGACTTTGCAAGACGTCGTGGACTTAGGGTGGCTGGCTATGGTTTCAGCAGCCACAGGCTCATCGCTGGACTTGTATTCCAACACTGGTGGTATGGCAAAGGAAGATTGGAGAATGGTACCATCCTAGCCTCGGCTGGTTGTTGGCAAGCTCAAGGATGAGGGGGTAGCTGAGGAGTTTGCGAACAGGCTGAGTGAGGATTTGGGGATCTGGGTGCTTTGGGGAATCCTGAAACTCTGTCTGCCTGTCTGGCAGTCAACCAACAATGAAAATTATTCAAACCGGAAAGTTACTATTTTTTTAAGGATGTCACAAAGGAACACAAACTACAGGCTCAAATAATGAATGTCATGTGGTAAATTCTTCCCTCCAGGTTTTCAAGACATCTGTTCACCACCATCTCAGATCATCCCAATCCAAAACCATGATCAAAACATGACCTCGTTAACACCCACCCAAATCCTCCTAATTTCCAGTTTTCCCTCCCTGGAGTTTCCTTCTCCATGTATGCGTGTTTTGCGTCTTGTTTTTGTCTGTTACGTCCTGATTCATCAGTGTGCTAGTTCTTCCACGAGCCTCGATTATGTATATCTAAAAAAAACAATGATAAGGTGGCGTAAAGATGCTACGTCAACGGCGGTAATGTTGCAGATTTTTTTTTCTTCAACCTTTAAAATCTATTTTATTTCAATTAAATTATATACTTGAACACTATAAGAATACAAATCGTCTTTCTAGCACTTTCAAAACGCCTCCATTTAGCAGTATTTGGGCAAAATGTTTTACGTCATCACGACCAATCAATTTTGCCGGTCATAGACCGCGCCTATGTCCCTGTTTCTCAAGACCATGTGGAGGGTACCGGGTGCGGAGTAAGGTGTTCATGAACCCTTTAGTTGTAATGAGTAATAACAAGTTATATTGACCGATACAGCAATACAATCAGGAAGAAAGTCAAACTAAACCTCCACTGAGTTATGAATGATATGATGGATGTAAAGTTCTTTAAAAAAAAAAAAAGCCTTTCTAATCCATGAGACATCAATCATAGCACATGTACAACTGCAGTGATAATTATAGGTCATTGAGCCATATGAAGTGAATGTACGGGACAAGACAACCTGAGAAACTGGACACTGCGCTCAACATCGAGTCAGAAATAATGAACTTTCAGCTCAGAATAGTCAACATGGATTCATTTGCTGCCACCAGACATGTTGAGTAATACGTGCATTGTGTATTGTACACTGTGCATTGTAGTTACATTTTCACAATGTATTTGCATCGCTTGCGATAACAAGACATCATTCAATCGTAACAGTGAGTGCATGGAAAGACCAAAAAAAATTTACAATTCCCATTTGGAGTTCCCTACAAGAGATGAGTGTTATGCTCTAGGTATGCATCCCACCAATGAATAAATGCTGTTGCCGGACTTAGCAAGGCATAGACTCATCAGCTGGGATAAACCGAGATGCATCAACCTCACCCAGCAACCTGTACATCTTTACCTTCCTGATGTGGCAGGTGAGAATATTTAAAATGGACAGCATCAATGCAACGAGACTGAACTAGCAGTAAAAGGCAAGAGTTTTTTTCTTCTAATTAACACCCCACCCCAACAACCTCCCTTTAACGTCAATATTTTAGAAGAACTGCGAACACGAACTTACCTTCTTCTTGTTCAGGTTCCTATTTTGTGCCTCAACATGGTGGTGGTGAATTCCTTTAGCGAATAAAAAGTTCATCTTGTGTTCGGTCGGACATTCTTTCTTGCCGTCATAATCTTTCACGGCGGATCCGTTCGCACTTCTTCTCAAAAGGTCTCCCTTACTCTCCATGCAGAATGCTCAGCACGAACCTCTTCCAACCCCACCCTTGCGTTGCTCATAACCCTGCAGGCCCTGGCGCTGCCGTCATGGCTAAGGGTTCTGCCAAACAAGTCTGAATTTCTTTCTTCTTTTTTGGACGCGTGCCTCTGCTCATCCGTGGCTAGCAGCCTTGGATTGTTTCACGAATAGCATATAAACAAGAACCGAGGGATGCGAACGGCGGTGACGTCACTTGCTGCCAGCTCGGCCCTGCTATGGAGGAGAAGGTGGGGAGGCGTTGCCCATAGTGCTTGGTACTGATTCATCAGGGGAGAAAAATTAACATGTTAGCTGCTGAAACTACCTGCTGTTGTAAGTTAGCATTCGTTTTAAAATGGGGGGGGGGGAAACCAGAAAATGATATGGTAGAGAGGTTTGCACACTCACCTCTACGCTGTCTAGCCTGAGTCCGAATCCCGACCAAGCTATAAGCTCTCATCCCTGTGCTTCGCAGGCAGGCGGACTCATTCATCGATGTATGTGCTGTCCCTCGGATAGATGTTAAACTGCACGTCCCATCTGCCGCATTACTAGGTGGACGTTAAAGATCCTTAGGTGTCCTTCATGAAGAGTACGCAAGCCATCACCGCACACTAAACAAATTACAAATTCTTCCCTAACTACGCGGGAAGGCATAGGCAACCTCACCAGCATGACCCATGGCCTAAAGTACCGTGAACAGAACCAACATTCCATACCACAGCAGTATGGTACATCGATCAGAATACCACCTGTGTAGGTGACAAGAACAAGATTGATTAGATTTGGTTCAGGTCAAATCCAGTTCCGCCTATCAGTGGGATAAATAGTAACCATTCCTTTAACACCGTAGAGGCAGCAGCCAAAAGCAGTTTCATTTGGACAAGGAGTTCAGTCCCGGACGGGTCGCCCCTCTGACACAGGATATTCAAATGGCATATTACCCCAGTAAGCTGGTACTCATTTGCTGACCTCAGAAGGACGAACATGCCGACAACATGCCTGGTGTTATCTTAACAGAACGACAGGTGCTCCAACTCAAGACCCTAAGATTTTAAGCCAGCCACCTTGACCGTTAAGCCATCACCAGGCTCTATCAGTGGGATACAAAATGTAAACAGTTCAGCCAGGTGGAGTATGCACTTTACCGAGTGCCGTCCTAATTTTTCAATGTGACAATATAATTTATGAGTCCGAGCATAAAAGACCCATCACTTCGCTACGGGAATCCCAATCTTTGCTGTGATGGCTAATCTATGGGGGCAAGAACAAAAAAAACGATTCCTGGGAGACCCTGCCTCCCGTGCAGGGATAACCAGCGTCACAAGATGGCGTTTGCAGTTACGCAACATGTGCCCATGTACCCACACACAAACGGCCTTTATTATAATATTTTTTGCGCACAAACCTTCCGAGCATCTCCCTGAATCCACTGTCGTTGGTTTCATTGAAATCTGTTAATCCGTTCTCAAGTTATAGCACAACAGACAGACAGACAGACACGGCTCCTTTTGTAATACAGATTGTCACCAAAGGTCTTTTGATATAATATCCTTTCAGACTGCACATACATCAAGAGCTGAAAGTCGTCTTTTTTTTTGTATGCAGAGTCAAGGCTCATGGAAGAGCTAAACACATAATGGACCAGGACAACAGCATAACAAAGGGAACAGCAGAAAGAGAAGGGGAAATGCCAACAACAGGGCCAAGGGAGAAAGTCGATGGAGACGGACAAACAAGGGTGCGGGTAAGAATGAGGGTAGGGGAGAATGCAGGGAGTGGACAAGATGGAAACCGAAGTAACGGAGGATGATGATTAGACTTCTCAAACAAAACAAAGTGTCTCCACTCTTTTTCTCCCTTTTAAGCTTATCATCCATCTTTGAAAGCCACGACACAACAGCTACTTTGTCTGCACATTCAAGGATGGGGGAATGCTACAATATGCAACTACTTATGCCCTTTACGCACCAGAAAGTGAACCACCCGACCCCGCGCTGCATGAGACCGACGTGTCGATGTTTGGATAAAAGTACACCTTATCTGTGCTTATTCCACAATTTTTTTGGCCGTGCCACCCATAATATGGCATTGTAGCCTTTGTAACTGAAATGGCATTCCAGGAAAATGTATTATTCTGATGTCGATGTACCACGTAAGCCTGCATAGCTTATTTTGTTATGTTTGATACATTATTACAACGTAGGTTCGAACAAACAATGCTGTGCATCTATAAAATAATTTAGTTCAAAGAGGAATTGTTAGGCCAGCACAGACATACAAGCAATATGTTTTCGCAAACAGCAGCCACTCAGATGCGGTTCAACAGTTTGATAAGACTTAAAGAGAGCAACTGCATCAAGCCTGGTTCTGTTTATACTGTAACAACAACATAAACATCTTGATTGAATGTTTCAGATGCTGGAGCAAGCAGGTTTTCTTCAAGGATTCTCCTGTACTTTGCACTGTCCATTGTCCCTTCTATCCTGACAAGCTTTCCAGTTCATGCTGATGAAAAGCAGCTCCATAACATAATGCTGCCACCAACATGCTTGATAGTAGGGATGGTGCTGACTGGGTGATGTACAGTGTTATGCTTGCACCAGATGTAACGCTTTGAATTTAAACCAAAAAGTTCAATTTTTGTCTCGTCTGACCCCAAAACGTTTCTCCACATGCCTGCAGTATCATTAAGATGTTTTTTTCACAAACTCCATACGAGCTTTTCGATGCGTCTTTTCAGTAATGGCTGCTTTCTGACTACCTGTCCATGGAGGCCAGCTTTGTGAAGGGAACGGGATATTGTTGATTGATGAACACTGACCCCCATCTCGGACATAGAGCCTTGCAGTGTCATTGTTGGATTTACAGTGGCATCCCAAACCAGTTTCCTGCTTGCTCTGCTGCTGAGTTTGGATGGGTGACCTGATCTGGGTAGAGTCTGGGTGATGTGATACGTTTTCCACTTCTTAATGATGGATTTCACTGTACTCATAGAGATAATGAGTGACTTTGAAATATTCTTATGACCCTCTCCTGAACGGTGCTTCTCCACCACTTTAAGTCTGACTTATTTGTAAAGCTCCTTGGTCGTCATGTTTGCCTTGTTAGTGGACCAAGTGAGTTCCACCTTAAAACTCCTTTGATAAGTGGGGGAGTTTGATTTTTAAGTTAAACCACTGATTTCATACAGGTGAAGCATATTACACTTATTATTTAACCTGTCAAACAAAGAATTTGATCCTGAAGTGATTTCGGGTAAATTTGGTAAAGGGTTTGAATACTTTTGAAACTAAGAATCATCTGATTTTCTCTGTTAATCAAACTTATTCACATTTTATCTGCATTTCTTTTAGCTTTATCAGTTGGAGTAGTTTGTGAAGATTATATATATATTGTGTAATATATATATATATATATATAATATATATAATATAAATATAATATATATATATATATTTAAGTTTGATTTGAAAGCATCATGAAATAAGCTCATGTGCCATCAAAATGAGAAAACTTTGGAAGGGAGTGAGGGGGGGGGGGGTTGGGTTGAATACTTTTGCAGGAGAAGATGGACAGCCAGTTAAGCTTGGTTCGAGAGGCTTAAAGGGGGCCAAAATGCTCAGACCTCGATGCTAATCTATCCCTTGATACCCTACAAAATAGATATGATGTGTCATTTTCTAATATCCGAATTATGAAGTCGGTAAATTTGCAATTAAAATTCGAAATCTTCTCATTTTCAGATTAGCCGTGATGTCGCATCAGGAAGTCGACCAAGGCTGGTGTTGGCTAAATGGTTAAGGTGGCTGGCTTAAGATCCTAGGGTCTTGGGTTCTAGAATCTGTTGAATTAACACCAGTTAGGGTTGACTCAGCCTATCATCCTTCCGAGGTTGGCAAAATGAGTACTGGTGTGCTGGTAACAGGGGCATTGCATCAGCGGCACAGCCCCAGAAAATGATGCAGCCAAGCAGCCACAGACTACATACGAATAAATAAGGAAGTTGACCATCGTATCTGTACTGTATACGGGTTACATCTCTGTACGATTTTACTCAAACGGTGAATAATTTTCGATTTTCTTTGAATATGCCGAGTCGATGCGTCCTTGGTGCTTGTATAGTAACACAAACCGAGATGTTTTCATGCTACATCAATGGCCGAAAGACCCTAAGTTTGCCAGAAATTGGACGAGGTTTGTCCGAAATACCCACGTCTGGATCGGGCTTAAAAAATGTTCGCTTTTGTGCTTGAAATATGTTCCAGAGTACTGTTATGAAACAAAGATGGCGAGATATTGTAGTATTCCACCATTAATGAAAGAGGATGTCATCCCCATGATTAAGTGGAAGAAACAGCCATCACTTGAAACTGTAACACCATCTCTATCGAGCTACCAGAACATGTAGACGGACGATTTGAGGGGTGAATCAAACATCTGTTGACATTGCCTGGCAGTTACCACAAGAGTCCCTGAAAAAAGATTATCTGTTATCAACAAATTTCAAGACATCAATATGAACCACCGTATATTTTAGTGAAGAGAAAGTATGTATGTATGTCTCATCTACTCCTCCCGAAAGGATTTCACTGAGGACGCTAAAACTTTCAGCCCCCCTCCCCCCACTTCCACTCCCACTTCACTACCAATCTCCCCCTCCCAATTCCCATCAACCATCACCTTCACAATAACCACACTCCCACACCCTCCTCCCTCCACCATCCTCCACAATCCCCCATAATACCCACCACCATCCCACACCCCCCTCCTCCAAATACCCACCACCACCACCACACCCCCCTCTCCCTAGCACCACCATCCCCCCCCCCTACACTGGGGCAGGACATCGACACCTCATGGACATGACGGTGGGACACGGCATGAATAAGGACACAAATGGCATACAGGGAAAGGACGAAATGGACGATCCCGTAAAATATAATACACCTGGTCAGTCTGTGATGGTGGCTCAAATAATAAATAATTGCCCATTTTGTCCGCGGTGTCCAAGTTTGCCTGGGAGGTGTCGGTTGCTGGGCGATGGCGGGTGTTTCTGCTCGAGTAACATATAAACCGATTTATCAATTAATACAAAATCCCTCCCTTATGAACCGTCAATTGAACGGAAAAGCAAAACCTACCAATCAGTAATGAACATTCGACCACGTTTTCTTCTTCACAAACACTTCCGCATTCTTCCTCTATCGCTTGCACAAGGCTCAAAACGATTTGGCTCCACAATTCCCCCAAAAGTGTTCCATCACTAATTTTGTCTCCAACCGCTCCTCTAAAATCCCACCGATCAGTTTTAACATTATGAGAACTTTCAGAGCTGCTGATGACGGTGGAATCAGTATCTGAAACTGAGCTCGACATGCACCGTTTCTCTACGTAAAACCGCCAATCGGATCAATGTGTCGACAAGATGTGATGTCACTGGCAAAAAATTTTTTAAAAATCGACACAATAGGGCTTTGTCGACACTGTGATTTGCAAAACAATTTCAAATTTTTTTTCCCTTTCAAATGAGACCATGATCAATGATTTTTGAACGGTTTTCAGAAAAACAAAAAATTCCGCTTGGGTTCCCCTGCTCTGCAGTAACTTGAGCAGCATCCGTATCAGTGATGACGCTGTGAGCGCTGACAACCAGGCAGCTCTTGAATTTCCCGACGTGTTGTTTCCCATCTGTAGTATTATTATTAGCGCTATCACCGATACCCCAATGAAGCCCTCATATACCGCTCGTGAGTAAGAAATCACATTGTCGGGAATGCGTCTCCATATGAACATTGGTACAATGACCCCTTTTAGCGCATTTTCGATTTGCACGCTCCTGAGTCTTGAGCGCTAAACGAGGTATTATTGTATTGAATTGGATTTATTGTGATGACATAAGGTATGTACAATATTAGTCACAGAATATATAATTACAAATTTCACATCGACTATTTACAAAGGATGTGAATATAAAGAAATCCATATATTGGTACTATCCATCCATTGGGACCATACTCTGTGCAGAGCGTTGGTGCTGCCTAAGCAGTCTCGTTGGCTATTGGACATAATCCTGGACGGGTCGCCACTCCGACACAGGATACCAGCATGCTGGCACTCATTTTGCCGACCACGGAAGGATGACAGGCAGAGTCAACCCCACCTGGTATTAATTCAACAGCAGAGTGGGATTGGAACTCAGGATCCTAGGATCCCAAGCTCACCACCCTAACCATTAATCCAACACCAGGCATACTGGTAACTGTCATCATCAGGGAATCATAACAACTGCATTCCACATACAAAACGACTATTCGGAATATTCATCGCAATCAAACCAGCACAAGACGCATGCAACACTGATATTACATAACACGAAATCCATTGCTCATGTACAAAAAGTTAACGTTCAAATAGCATGGCACATGTCAGAGCAACATGTGTGGGCAACGTGCAAAAACAGGAAATACCTCCCACCTGCTGTTTCGTATCGACTATTCATAAATATATATATTTAAAAAAATAAAAAAACTTTAATCTACTGGACATTTAAAATTATTCAATGGGGGTACATTTCTTCTATAAAAGGAAATATTCCATATGGTTTGACCCGCAAGACAAATGGTGATGCTATAAAGGAAGAGTTCGATGTTTTGGAAGATTTAGCAGCGTTGAGGATCTCGTGTCACGTTGATGATATTCATCATTAAAATCAGAGTTTACAAAAATGAGTTGGCATATATTTGTCAACACATTGGAACAGGAAAATACTTTGAGTTCAGTAATATCTATAAGTTTCAGTCACTTCAAATCATGAAATAATTATTGGTCTGAGATAGTTTGAAGTGATATTTCAGATTATATATATACAGTGTGGTAGTAATATATATAATTATATATATATATTATATATATATATATATATATAACTATAATACACACATATATATGTGTATATATAATGTATATAATATGTATTATGCATATGATATATATATAATATATATATATAATATATATATGATATATATTATATATATGCATGTATATGTATATATATGTATATATGTATATACATATGTATATATATGTATGTATATATGTAATTAATATGTATGTATAATATGTATACATATTTATATATACATGTATATATGTATATATATGATATATATATATATATATATATGTATATATATATATATATATATATATATGGATATATATTGTGTATATTGTATATATATGTATATATGTATTATATGTTATATATAGTATATATGTATATATGTATACATATATGTATTATATATATAAATTATATATATATGTATTGTTACAGATTTCCGCCGGCTCGGCGTTCGCACGACCGCTTCAGTCCATCGCAGTCCGCGCCCACGAAGGCGGAATCCAGTCGTAGCTTTCCGGACAACCCCGAAAACCAGCTACGGGTGACTTTTAACGCACCATAAACTTGTCAATTATTCTGTCCACGCGCTACAGGGTTAATCGCCGAATTGTCGATATACCTAACTATCGCCGCGGACAGAAATACCGAGGAGTTTATACCTCGACGGGACTCGTACGGAAACCAGCTACTTAAGCGTGCTCGTTCCGTTGCGAAGCCGAGCGTTTTGAACGCCAAGTTCCGTCGGACCAGATTATCACTTTTATCGGCCCTAATAGCCAGTTAACATCCCGAGCGCGCCGTGGCAGTCAATGGCAGAAAATGACGCAACAACATATTGACATTCAAACAATGGCATTTACAGTAAGCACGTAATCAATGGGGGGGGATGGGTACAAGACACGAGTAAAAAGCCTACAGCCGAGGTCTATGCGATAATGTACACGCAATCATGCACTAATCACAATTTCTACTTAATGAGACAAGGCGCACAGACCCATACAAAACCCAAGGAAAAGAAATAGGGCTCGTGAGCCTTTAATGGTACTCAGAGCCGGGATGACCGAAGGACTCCAAGAGACCGGGCTGGTTACCTGGC
Source organism: Eptatretus atami (assembly GCA_035128595.1). NCBI lineage: Eukaryota > Metazoa > Chordata > Myxini > Myxiniformes > Myxinidae > Eptatretus > Eptatretus atami. Next base: position 114,101,564 of record CM068957.1, read on the forward strand.
CGCCCCTTGGTGGCGACTCGACGGTCTTCGGTCGGCGACCCTGTGTCTCTATTCCACCGGGCGTCGCAAAACGCGCCAGTCGCTGAGCGCTTAAGCAACTTGGCGGGCGGCTCTCTTTGATCGCTTGGCCTTCCGCGGCCTGGTCGATCGGGCTTCGGCGACACTTCAGAGGAGCGAACGGGCCTTGCTCTCTCAGAGCTGATGCTCTTTTTAGGCTCGTTCACTCCTCAGCACCCTCGAAGCTCTCAGGCCGTCTGCCGCGACCCCGACTCATCTTCGATGCGCCTTTCTCTTCAGCGACTCCAAACTCCTCCTCTGCCGTTGCGCCTCGATCCCGCCAACTCGCTCTTGACGTTCCACACAACTCACTCCAACGGCCACTGCCTCGGCGATGCGGATCCGCCATAGGGGGGGTGCCCGCCTTCGAATCTTCACCCGCTGCTAGCTCCGCACTAACGCCCTTTCACCCTGGTGGAACCCCATTTCTGATTGGCTGGCTTTTCCGAGGCAGAGCTCATTTGATCCGATTAGCTAATCGGCCGTTTCACGGCTGTTTGCACACGGACGTTCTGATTGGCCAGTCTTTTCCGAGGCAGAGCTCATCTTGATCCGATTATGCTAATCAGCATCAGCTGATTGCACACGGACGGGATGGCCCAATGCGGCGCGACGTGTCTGCGACAACGGCATTTTGCCGCTGTTGCTGAGGGGGCGTGATGGTGTCACGATGTTGATGGCGCTGTCGAGAAGAGGCGGTGTTGTGGAGTTGATAGGGTTGTTGAGAAAATAAAAGACAGAAAATAACGGCTACCTCAAAGATTCACAGCCCGGCACACGAACAGACCCCGTATAACATCCTGGGGAATCTAACCAAAACACACGTATCCATAACGATCTCTGGGAACCTGAATGGTGTTCTGTGAATTTCCACCACCGTAACAATATATATATATATATATATTTATATAAAAATATATAATATATATATAACGTATATATATTACATATATAAAAAATTATATATATACATATGTATATATAGTAATAATATGTATATACATATGTATATATTATATACATATGTATATATATATATTGTTACGGTTCTAGGAAACGTACGCATACAACATACAGGTATCCCAAGTCAGTTATGCCGTAAGTATATGTGGAGAAGAACCCCTCCTTGTGTGGAGTGGAAATCGAAGGGTGCGTTGATGTTTTTTTAGTTAGGGTAAATTTTAATCCCCATTGCGATCCACGGTACCTGAGCACTTGCAGCTTCGTTCGCTGGCAACAACGTATCAGGTCCACCGTGTGTCTCTGGAGGCTCGTTTCCGAGACAGAATCTTCGCTGTCGCAGTTCCTATTCGCTTCCTACGTCCAACTTCTTGATAGTCCACACGCGTGGAGTGGGCGGGCTCGCCGGTGCTTGGCCGAGCCCCACCCAGAAAGGGCGGACCCAGGAGCCCGTCCAATCAGGTGCGGACAGTGTACGTCAGTGTTTATCTCAAGGCGCCGTCCCATGAGGAGGGCAAAACCACGACATTCTGTCCTATCTGGATCTCATCTGTCCGCCTGGCTATATATCTAATGGGAGCCAATAATGATATATATATGCTATGTTATATGCTATCCATCGCGCTCTTG
>CM068957.1:114117050-114130044 GCA_035128595.1 Eptatretus atami
TGACGACAGAGGAAACGGACAGCTGTGCTGACGGCTCGGAATGGCGCAAACCCGTCACGCCCCTTGGAATGGAATACTTCTCGGTGTGAACGAGTCCCACACACACCTCGTTAATTGGGATCACGTGATGTATGTTAATTCGTCGATCTTCATCAATTCTCGTCCCACACACACCTCGTTAATTGGGATCACGTGATGTATGTATAATTCGTCGATCTTCATCAATTCTCGTCCCACACACACCTCGTTAATTGGGATCACGTGATGTATGTTAATTCGTCGATCTTCATCAATTCTCGTCCCACACACACCTCGTTAATTGGGATCACGTGATGTATGTTAATTCGTCGATCTTCATCAATTCTCGTCCCACACACACCTCGTTAATTGGATCACGTGATGTATGTAATTCGTCGATCTTCATCAATTCTCGTCCCACACACACCTCGTTAATTGGATCACGTGATGTATGTTAATTCGTCGATCTCATCAATTCTCGTCCACACACACTCGTTAATTGGGATCACGTGATGTATGTTAATTCGTCGATCTTCATCATTCTCGTCCCACACACACCTCGTTATTGGGATACAGTGATGTATGTTAATTCGTCGATCTCATCAATTCTCGTCCCACACACACTCGTTAATTGGATCACGTGATGTATGTTAATTCGTCGATCTTCATCAATTCTCGTCCCACACACACCTCGTTAATTGGGATCACGTGATGTATGTTAATTCGTCGATCTTCATCAATTCTCCTCCATTATTTTATTCACTTCTTGATTTTACTGGAAGGTGATCAGCAAGGGTGCACGGCTCAGGCAGCAGTCCACAGAGGTGTGGCTACCTGCGCCATATGAAGGGTTGTGCATTTCCAGGTGATTATTTACATTAGCAGATGAATAAATCGATCTACCCGCTGCAATGGCGATGGGACGGTGTCGCACACGAAGGGATAGACACACTTCACTGGCCTTGTTGATGTTCAAGGTGAGATTTCCTTGCAGAACACGTTCCGCCATTGGAACAGCATGAAGCCCAAGTTCCAAGGAATACTTCTTCTGGAGTTATGGGGGACTTGGCAGGTTGTCAAAGCCTCAGTGAAGACCAGAACGAGCAAGACAGCACACGAGTTCCACCATCATGTATCCATCATGTATCCATCATGTATCCATGTACATATCGATTTTCTCGAAAAGTAATTAATATGTCGTTTTTTCTTTCTATTTATCTTGATTGTTCAGTTAACATTATATCTGCTCTGGACGAGCCCATCCCCTTTTATGATAATAAAATAAATAATAAAAGACCCGCGGCGTCCCTGCTGCGTACGTAATAAATAGATAAGCCGTGTGGAGTATTTCCCACGACGAATAGTACCGGATCTTTCTGGACGTGTTTGTAGTTGTTTCGGTGTTTTTGTCGGTAGGTTTTTAATGTTTTTTTTTGGTTTTTTTTGCCCTTACTAACAGCCTTGATTTGCTGAGGACGCGCGTTTTATTTATTCCTCGTAGACGACGCAGGGTGGCGCTTTGGGGTGGGGGCACGGCTCGGCTAGCTGCACACGCTTACACACAATTCCTCACTCGAAGGCGAACAAGGATGCCTGCCATCACGACGAAAGCTGAGGCGGTTACGGAAGGCGACAGCCCGCAGGCTTCGGAGGCCCTGAAGCAGGCTCTGTTGGTTCTGGAGAAAAAAGTGCGCAATCTGGTGAAGCGGCAGGTGCGGACCGCTTAGTAGGCCTCAGGCCTGCTAGGCCTTCACTACGTCGAAGCGACCTTCCTTCGTGTTTGTCGCTTTTTTAATGTATATTTTTTATGTTCTCCCTGCCCGAGATTAAGCGTCCCTTCGTTTGATGCTCTTGCCTATGGATGTTCATCGTTTCTGTCGTCCTCTTTGTGTTGCTGCGGCCTGCGTATCGCCTTATTGTCCGTTCTCGTCCTCGTGTTCCTCACATATCGTACCCTGTGCCGGTGTAACATGGCTCGGTTCGTGTACTCCGGGTAAAGGAGTTCGTTTGTGTTTTATTCGGTGCCCGGACGAGTGGATTTCGTTCTCGGTGCACTCGGCTGCACATGGTTCTTCATTCTGATGTTCTTCTCCATAAATTCCAACAACATTGAAACTGTACCGGACGATGCACGTCACGTTCGTACGATGCACGTCACGTTCGTACGAGTACAATTCGTTCTGCTTCAAAGACTTTTTATAGATTGCCAAATCGGCAACGACACTAAACATGTTTGTATGTATGTATTGTATGTATTTGCTTTATTTTTACAAGAACCAAGGGTTGTTTCTGAATTTGACAGATTAGAAGTGAGGCATGAAGAGATGGTTTAAATGCGATAGCCCACGTCAGCGTGTTAGACATGTTTCAAATGTAAGCACAAACACTTCACTGGTCCAAAGATGGTCGCATCAAGGGTTGAGGACGACCTCAACACTGGTCCCCCACCTCAACACTCCGATGCTCCCTCGACCCTCAACACTCCGGTGCCCCCCACCTCAACACTCTGGTGCCCCCCACCTCGACACTCGGTACCCCCCACCTCGACACTCTGGTACCCCCCCTCAAACACTCTGGTGCCCCCACCTCCACACTCTGGTGCCCCCACCTCAACCTCTGGTGCCCCGCCGCCTAACACCTGTGCCCCACCTCAACACTGTGGTGCCCCCACCTGCAACCACTGTGGTGCCCCACCTCAACACTCTGGTGCCACCCCACGCTCAACACTCTGGTGCCCCCCACCTCACACTCTGGTGCCCCCACTGCACACTCTGGTGCCCCCCACCTCAACACTCTGGTGCCCCCCACCTCAACACTCTGGTGCCCCCCACCTCAACACTCTGGTGCCCCCCACCTCAACACTCTGGTGCCCCCCACCTCAACACTGGTGCCCCCCACTCAACACGCTGGTGCCCCCACCTCAACATCCTGGTGCCCCACACTCAACACTCTGGTGCCCCCCACCTCACACTCTGGTGCGCCCCACCTCAACACTCTGGTGCCCCCACCTCAACACCTCCTGGTGGCCCCGCACCTCAACACTCCGGTTCCCCACCTCAACACTCTGGTGCCCCCAACCTCAACACTCTGGTGCCCCCACTCAACACTCGGGTGCCCCCCCACCTGCACACTCCGGTGACCCACCCACCTCAACACTCCGGTGCCCGCCCCACCTCAACACTCCGGTGCCCCAGCCTCAACACTCCGGTGCCCCCCACCTCAACACTCCGGCGCCCCCCACTCAGCACTTGCCGGTAGCCCCCACCCCCAAAACACTCGGTCCCCACACCTCAACAACTCCGGTGCCCCCCATCCTCAACACTCCGGTGCCCCGACCGTCGACACTCCGGTGCCCCCACCTCGAACTCCGGTGCCCCCCACCTCAACACTCCCGTTCCCCCACCTCAACATTCCGATGCCCCGCAGCTCAAACACTCCGGTGCCACCCCTCCACCCCACCTTCAACACTCCGGTGCCTCCCTGCCCCCACACTCAACACTCCGGTTCCTCCTCGCACCCTACCTCAACACTCGGGTGCTCCTCCACCCACCTCAACACTCCGGTGCCTCCCTCCACCCACCTCAACACTCCGGTGCCTCCCTCCACCCCACCTCAACACTCGGGTGCCCCCCACCTCAACACTGGTGTCCGCGCCCGTAAACCTCAACACTCGGTTGCCCCCCGTCACACTCTGCCAACTCACACTCTGGGCGCCCCCACCTCAACACTCGGGTTGCCTCCCCCTCCACCCCACCTCAACACTCCGTGCCTCCCTCCACCCCACCTCAACACTCGGTTCCCCCTCCACCCACCTCAACACTCGGGTGCCCCCACCTCAACACTCGGGTGCCCCCACCTCAACACTCGGTGGCCCCCACCTCAACCTGCCCACCACACTCGGGTGCCCCCACCTCAACACCCGGTGCCCCCCCTCAACACTCCTGGTGCCCCCCACCTCAACACTACCCGGTGCCCCACCTCAACACTCCGGTGCCCCCCACCTCAAACACTCTCGGTGCCCCCCCCTCAACACTCCGTTTCCCCACCTCAACATTCCGGATGCCCCAGCTCAACACTCCGGTGCCACCAACCTCGCCCCACCTCAACACTCCGGTGCCTCCCTCCACCGCCACCTCAACACTACCGGTTCCCCCTCCCACCCTAACCTCAACACTACCTCCGGTGCCTCCTCCACCCCACCTCAACACTCCGGTGCCGTCCTTCCACACCCACCTCAACACTCCGGTGCCTCCCTCCACCCACCTCACACTCGGGTGCCCCCCACCTCAACACTCCGCCGCCCCCACCCCTCAACACTCCGGTTTCCCCACCTCAACATTCCAGATGCCCCCAGCTCAACACCCGCGGTGCCTCCCCTCCACCCCAACACTCAACCCACTGCGGTGCCTCCCCTCCACCCGCACCCCAACACTCCGGTGCCTCCCTCCACCTCGAGCTCAACACTCCGGTGCCTCCCCTCCACCCCACCTCAAGCACTCGGTGCCCCCCTCCACCCCAACCTCAAACACTCCGGTGCCTCCCCTCCCGCCCACCTCAACACTCCGGTGGCCTCCCGCTCCCCCACACCTCAACATTCCGGGTCCTCCCCTCCCCCCACCTCACCACTCCGTCTCCCTCCCCAACTCAACACTCCGGTGCCCCCACCTCAACACTCCTGGTGCCCCCACCTCAACACTCTGGTGCCCCCACCTCAACACTCTGGTACCCCAACCTCAACATCTGGTGCCCCAACCTCAACACTCTGGAGCCCCCCAACCTCAACACTCTGGTGCCCGTCCTCCCACACTCGGCCCCACACCTAACACTTCGGTGCCCCCCACCTCAACACTCTGGTGCCCCCACCTCAACATCTGGTGCCCCCCACGCTCAACACTTGGTGCCCCACCTCAACACTCTGGTGCCCCCAACCTCAACACTCTGGTGCCCCCCACCTCAACACTCTGGTGCCCCCACCTCAACTCTGTCCACTAACACTCTGGTGCCCCCCTCAACACTCTGGTGCCCCCACCTCAACCTTGGTGCGCCCCCACCTCAACTACTCTGGTGCCCCCCACCTCACTCAACACTCTGGTGGCCCCCCCACCTCAACACTGGTGCCCCCCCACCTCAACACGCTGGTGCCCCCCCCACCTCAACACTCTGGTGCCCCCACCTCAACATTCTGGTGCCCCCACCTAAATCTGGTGCCCCCCACCTCAACACTCTGGTGCCCCCCACCTCAACACTCCGGTTCCCCCCACCTCAACACTCTGGTGCCCCCAAACCTCAACACTCTGGGTGCCCCCACCTCAACACTCTGGTGCCCCCCCACCTCACACATCTGGTGCCCCCCCCACCTCAACACTCTGGTGCCCCCGCACCTCAACACTCTGGGTGCCCCCCTCAACACTCTGGTGCCCAACTCAACAATCTGGTGCCTCGCCCACCTCAAACACTCGGTCCCCCACCACTCAACACGCGGTGCCCCCACGTCACACACTCGGTTCCGCCCTACAACTCACTCCTGGTGCCCCTCAACCTCACACTCGGTCCCCCCAGTCAACACTCTGGTGCCGCCCACCTCAACACTCTGGTGCCTCCCCACGCTCAACACTGCTCGGTGCCCCCCACCTCAACACTCTGGTGCCCCCCCCCACCTCAACACTCTGGTGCCCCCCCACCTCCCACCTCGCCCACTCAACACTCTGGTGCCCCACCTCACACCTCTGGTGCCCCCCACACTCAACACTCTGGTGCCCCCGCACCTCAACACCTGGTGCCCCCCACCTCAACACTCTGGTGCCCCCCACCTCAACACTCTGGTGCCCCACCTCACATCTCTGGTGCCCCCACCTCAACACTCCGGTTCCCCCCACCTCAACACTTCTCGGTGCCCCCCAACCTCAACACTCTGGTGCCCCCAACCTCAACACTCTGGTGCCCGCCCCCACCTCAACACTCTGGTGCCCCCCCCTCAACACTCTGGTGTCCCCCCACCTCACCACTCTGGTGTCCCCCCCACCTCAAACACTCTGGGTGCCCCCCACGCCTCAACACTCTGGTGCCCCAACCTCACCTTGGGCCCCACCTCACACTCTGGTGCCGCCCCACCTCAACACTCTGGTGCCCCACCTCAACACTCTGGTGCCCCCCACCTCACACTACTGGTGCCCCCACGCTCAACACCTGGTGCCCCCACCTCAACACTCTGGTGCCCCCACTCAACACTCTGGTGCCCCCACCTCACCACTCGGTGCCCCCACCTCAACACTCCGGAGCCCCCCACCTCAACACTCGCGGAGCCCCCCACCTCAACACTCCAGTGCCCCCCACCTCAACACTCGCGTGCCCCCCACCTCAACACTCCGGTGCCCCCCCACCTAAAAACTCCGGCGCCCCCCACCTCAACACTCCGGTGCCCCCCCACCTCAACACTCCGGTGCCCGCCAACCTCAACACTCCGGTGCCCCCCCACCTCAACACTTCCGGTGCCCCCACCTCAACACTCCGGTGCCCCCCCACCTCAACACTCCCGTTTCCCCCACTCAACATTCCGGATGCCCCAGTCAACACTCCGGTGCCACCCTCCACCCCACCTCAACACTCCGGTTCCTCCCTCACCCCACCTCAACACTCCGGTTCCTCCCCTCCTACCCTACCTCAACACTCCGGTGCCTCCCTCCACCCACCTCAACACTCCGGTGTCCCCTCCACCCCACCTCAACACTCCGGTGCCTCCCTCCACCCCACCTCAACACTCTGGTGCCCTCCACCCACCTCAACACTCTGGTGCCCCCCACCTCAACACTCTGGTGCCCCACCTCAACACTCTGGTGCCCCCACCTCAACACTCTGGCGGCCCCCACCTCACACTCTGGTGCCCCCCACCTCAACACTCTGATGCCCCCACCTCAAACACTACACTTGATGCCCCCCACCTCAACACTCTGGTCCCCCACCTACACTCTGGTTCCCCACCTCAACACTCCGGTGCCCCCACCCTCAACTCTCTGGTGCCGAACCGCCACCTCAAAACTCTTGGTGCCGCCCCCACCTCTACATTCTGGTGCCCCCACCTTCAACACTCGGGTGCCCCATCTCAACACTCGGGTGCGCCCCACCCTCAACCTCGGGTGCCCCACCTAACACTGCGGGTGGCCCCCCACTCAACACATCCGGTGCCCCACGCACCTCAACAAACTCGGTGCCCCCGCACCTCAACACTCTGGCGCCCCCACTCAACACTCGGGTGCCCCCCACCTCAACACTCGGGTGCCCCCCACCTCAACACTAAGGGTAGAGACCCCTCAACTCAAACATCCGGCACCCCACAACCTCAACACTGCGGCGCCCCCCACCTCAAACTCCCGGCGCTCCCCACCATCAACACTCCGGCACCCCCAACTCAACACTTCACGCCGCCCCCCAGCCTCAACACTCCGCCGCCCCCCACCTCAACACTCCGCCGCCCCCCCTCAACACTTCCGCCGCCGCGCCGCCCCCACCTCAACACTCTGCCGGTTTCCCCTCACCTGCAACATTCGCAAGTGCCCCAGCTCAACACTCCGGTGCCTCCCTCCACGCCACTCAACCAACTCCGGTGCCTCCCCTCCACCCCACCCCAACACTCCGGTGCCTCCCCTCCACCCGAGCTCACACTACCGGTGCTCCCCTCCACCCACCTCAACACTCCGGGTGCTCTCCACCCACCATTTCAACAACTTCCGGTTGCCTCCCCGTCCCGCCCAACCTCAAAACGTCCGGGCCTCCCCTCCCCCACCTCAGCACGTCCGGTGCCTCCCCTTCCCCACCTCAACATCTCAGTCCCTCCCCTCCCCCACCTCAACACTCCGGTGCCCCCACTCAACACTCTGGTGCCCCCCTCAACACTCTGGTGCCCCCCACCCGTCAACACTCTGGTACCCCCCCAACCTCAACACTCTGTGCACCCCCAACGCTCAACACTCTGGAGCCCCAACGCTCAACACTGGTCGCCCCCACAGCTCTCACACCAATCTCTGCGATCCTCACCTCCATGCCCACCTCTGGTAAGCCCCCCCACTCTCAACACTCTGGTACCGCCCCCACACTCAACACTCTGTGCCCCACCTAACACTCTTGGTGGCCCCACCTCCACACTTCGGTGCCCCCCACCTCAACACTCTGGGCCCCCACCTCAACACTCGGTGCCCCCCACCTGCACTCGCTCACCCTTCCACGGATGGCCCCTACCGCTCAACACTCGCGGGCCCCCACAACGCTCAACACTCTGGTCCCGCCCACCTCAACACTGATGCACCCCACTCTTGGTCCCACGCTCAGCTCGGTGCCCACTCAACCCTCTAGCCCCCATACCTGTGGCCCGACCCACCAACACTCGCCAGTGCCCCCCAAGCTCAACACTCGTGCCGCCCACCTCACTACTGCATCTTAACATCCGGTGCCCCTCACCTCAAACACTCGGTGGCGCCCCACCTCAAACATCTCGGCCTCCACTGCACCCCCACCACAACACTCGCGGTGCCCCCCACCTAACACTCCGGTCCCCCCACCTAAACATCCGGCGCCCCCCCTCCATGGCCTCCCCACACTCAACACTGCCGTGCTGCCCCCACCATCCTCTCAACATCTCGGGCCCCCCCACCTCAACACTCCGCGCAACTCACTTGTTTCCCCGCACCTCATACACCTCCCCGTCACCGTGCTCCCATCACCCCAACTCAACACTGCCTGGTGCCTCCCTCCACCCCACCTGCACCTCCGGTGCCTCCCCTCACTCCCACCTCAACACTGCGGTGCCTCCACCTCCACCCCGCCTCACACTACGTGTCTCCCTCCACCACCTCACACTCCTGCCGTCCACCCCACCTCAACACTCCTGTCCGTCCGCCAGCCCCACTCAACACCGTGTTCCTCCCACCTCAAACACTCCTGGTCTCCTCGCTCCCACTCAACACTCCTGCCTCCCGTCCCCCACTCAAACTCCTGGTCTCCCGCCCCGCACCTCAAACCACCGTCCCTCCTCGCCAAATCCTGGCCCCCCCCGCACCTCAAACATCACTGCTGGTCCTCCCCCACCTCACTCCGTTGCTCTTTATCGCCCCCACCTCACACTCGTGCTCGTCCCCCCACATCCTCTAACACTCTGGTTGCCCCCACTCTCAACACTCGGTCCGCCCCACCCAACTCGTCCCCCCTCAACACTCTGGTGCCCCCCACCTCCAAACATCTGGTCCGCCCCCTCACTCTCTCAACCCACCTCCTTGCCCCCACCTCAAACACTCCGTGCCCCCCACTAACACTCGGTGCCCGCCGCACCTCACACTATTGCCGCCCCCACCTTCACACTTCCAGTGCCCCGCACCGCCCCACCTCACACTCGTACGGCGCCACCCCACCTCAACACTTGCGTGCGCCCCCACCTCAACAACTCGGTCGCCCCCACCTCTAACACTGTGCCCCGCTCCAACCTGGCCCCACCCTCAACACTCCCGGCCCCCCTAACACTCAACACTGCCCCCGCACCTCCCCACCTCAACACTTTCCTCCAACACCTGAATTCAGTGCCCCCACCTCAACACTACCTTGCCCCCACCCAATCAACACCCTGTGCCCCGCTTACTCATCACACTCCATCTCCCCTCGCCCCACCTTCAACACTCTGTGGCCTCCCCCCCCTAAGCTGCAACTGGGTGCACCCCTCCACCCACTCATGGTCGCCCACCTCACACTCTGGCCCACCCACCCAACTCGGTGGCTCTCCCCCCACCTCAACACTCGGTGCCGCCTCACGCCAGGTGCCCCCACTCAAACACTCTTGCCCCCCCTACCTCATTACACTCCGGTCCCCACCTCACACTCTGCCCCCCACCTCACACACTCTCGGTGCCCCCCCCCCGCACCTCAACACTATCCGGTGCTCCTCCCCCCACCTCAACACTCGGCCCTCCTCCTGGCCCGCCCCACCTCAACACTCCTTGCCCCCTCACTCCTCCCCGACCCACACTCAGTCACCCCACTCAACTCCGGTGCCCCTCCTCCCTTCCCCCCACCTCCACTGTCCCACTCACACTCCGGATGCCCACTCCTCCTGTCCCCCTCTCACCACTCTTGCCAAACACTTCCGGTGGCCTCCCCTCACTCGGCCCCCCACCCAAAACTCCGTGCCCCCTCCACCTAACACTCCGGCCGCCTAATGGCCCCCACCTACCTCCTCCCCCCCACCTCAACACTCCGGTGCCTCCACCTACACCCGCCCCCCCCCACACTCACTCAACACTCCGGTCCTCACCTCACACGCCCCCACTCAACACTCGTGCCCCCCTACCTCCACCACGTCACACTCTGGTGCCCCCACCTCAACCACTCTGGTGCCCCCCCACCTACAACACTCTGGTCCCCACCTCAACACTCTGGTTCCCCCACGCTCAACCTCTGGTGCCCCCCACCTACACTCTGGTGCCCCCACCCTCAACACTCTGGCCCCCCACCTCAACACTCTGGTGCCCCCCACCTCAACACTCTGGTGCCCCCCACCTTCAACACTCTGTGCCCCCACCTCAACACTCTGGTGCCCCCACCTCAACACTCTGGTTCCCCACCTACACTCTGGTGCCCCCCACCTCACACTCTGGTGCCCCCCACCTCAACACTCTGTGCCCCCCCACCTCAAACTCTGTGTGCCGCCCACCTCACCTTCTGGTGCCCCCACCTCAACACTCTGCGTGCCCCCACCTCAACACTCAGGTGCCCCCCACCTCACACTCGGGTGCCCCCCCACCTCAACACTCGGTGCCCCCACTCAACACTCCGGCACCCCCCACCTCAACACTCGGTGCCCCCACCTCAACCACTCGCGGTGCCCCCCACACGTCAACCACTCCGGACGCGCCCCCCACCTCGCGGCCCCCAACACTCGGCCTCCCTCCACCTAAACTCCCGCCCCCACCTCAACACTCCGCCGCCCCCCCAACCTCAACACTCCGCCGCCCCCCCACCTCAACAACTTCCGCGCCCCCCCACCTCAACACTCCCGTTTCCCCGGACCTCAACATTCCACGATGCCCCAGCTCAACACTCCGGTCCTCCCCGTCCATCCCCACTCAAACACTCCGGTCCTCCCCTCCACCCACCTCAACACTCCGGCCACTCCCCTCCACCCCAGTCAACACTCCGGTGCCTCCCCTCCACCCACACTCAACACTCCGGTGCCTCCCCTCGCCCACCTCAACCACTCCGTGCCGTCCCCTCCCCCAACCTCAACACTTCCGGTGCCTCCCCTCCCCCCCACCTCAACCACTTCCGTGTGCCCATCCCTCCCCCACCTCAACACTCCGGTGCCCCTCTCCCCCGCCACCTCAACACTCCGGTCCTCCCTCCCCCCCACTCAACTCCTGGTGGCCTCCCCTCCCTCCCCACCTCAACACTCCTCCCCTCCCCCACAATGGTGCCTCCCCTCCCCCCCCACCTCAACACTCCGATTGCCTCCCTCCCCCCTCACTCATACATCGCGGTGCCTCCCTCCCTCCACCTCAACACTCCGTTGCCTCTCTTCCCCCCCACACTCAACACTCCGGTCTCCTCCGCTCCTCCCTCTTCCCTCCCCTCAACACTCCCGTCCTCCCCTCCCCCACCTCAACAGCTCCGTGCCCTCCCACCCACGGTGCCTCCCCCCCCACTCACACTCGGTCCTCTCCCTCCTCCCCACCTCAACACTCGTCCGGTCCGCACCCCCTCAACACTTGCTACCCAACTCCAGGTTGGCCCACCTTATCCTCAACAACTTCCTGTTCCCCCCACCTCAACACTCTCGGTGCCTCCCACTCACTCTGCACCACTCACACTGTGCCACCACCCCAACCCAACACTTCCGGGCCTCCCCCCGCCACACTCACACACACTCACATTTCCCACCTCACACATCTATCCGTGTGCACCGTTTTAGAAGCAATAGTCTCTCCTTTGTTCGTCAGTTATCTATAAAACTGATCTTGATGTTTTGAAAATAATTTCTATCTAAAGGTGTGATTTTGAGAATTTTGTTTCTATCGCTGCACGTTAACACTTTACCTGACATTCACTTGGATATATCTTCCTATTATAACAATTCAAAATCTCTCACTACGGCCTGTCGCAGCTTAAGTGGGAGCCACTCGTTTCCAAACTGACCAAAAATTATCAAAAATGACTTCATGAATTATTATCACACAATCAATTAACTCCATATAAACTGAGAGCATATATGGAACACAAGGCAAAAAAGTTTATCAATTCAGGCACACCAAAACTCAGGAAAGGAAACCAGACTGATAAATCATTTAAATATCATGGACATTACTAATGACAATCCGTTCCAGCTTGTTAGGCAGGATGTCGCGACACGATAGTATCAAATTTTGGCAAATTTTTCAATTTCCGATGGACATGAACTAAAAAATTAAATTTTCTTCCCCCAACATGGTTGTCAGTAATATATTTATACATTAATCTCTCATAGACTTGTGAGTCAGTCTGATTCATCTATTTTCATTTTAATGTCCAATACTTTAAAACATTCACTCACCTCAAATTTCGCAAATAATTCCAGAATTCCATAATCGTCTCGTAATGGGCGGACAATAAAAATTCCCCTTAATGTGTAGGGATGTGGAGCAATACCTGTATTTTCCTGCAAAGAGGTCATGACAGAAATGTATACATTTGGGGTAAGAGATTTTCAAATTCTAATGAATTTCAGGTTAAAATTGTATTGTGTATAAATATTGATTGTCGCTATGGCGGACAATTTCGAAATTTTGAAACCTCTGGTTCATTGTGAGCGTTTTAATCAAATATGTCTATAATGTTTGTAACAATCAGTATTATGGCATTATTGTTGTAAAATGAGCCTCATCTCAGCCTTTAAGCACCACTTCAGCAGAAAGCACAGCACTTTTATTTTTTCATAGCCTGATTAGGCATTCAAAGTGAAACTAGG
>CM068957.1:114163579-114175670 GCA_035128595.1 Eptatretus atami
GGGGAATTCGCGCATTGTGTTCATCCAAGCCCACCCCTCAGTGCACTGCAGTTAGAGCAGAGGGTGGTAGGCTCTTGACAGAGGAGTCCGAAGTGAAGGCCCGCTGGGCCAAGAGATAATCCAACCAAAAACTCTGCTCTCAGTGAGTGCTCGGGATCTTTTTTTAACCTCCTCAACGGGGAGGGCCCTTGGTGAAACACACCTCGCTGTCCGCCTTTGTGGACAGGGTCCTACGGCCACCCTTCCGGGGCGGCATTGTCCCTGCCGGGAAACCCCAGCCTCTCTCCACGTGGGTTCATCATTGACGGAGCAACATTTCAATGTTGCAAAAGGTCGTCGTGAAGAGTTACAACGTTTGTGGGAGCCGAGAAACCGGAACCGCGGATCTTGCCTTGGCACTCAGGGTGCGAGAAGGCAGCTGTTGGTGGTGGATCGTGATGGCCGAGGGTCATGCAGATGGATGGTTTGTAGATGGCTTGTTCGATGTAATAACCTAACTAAAAGAAATCGCAATGCACGCCTTATTCTCCACTAGACAAAAGGAAGGGATCTGACTACCACATACTTAATGACATAACTGACTTTTGGACTCTGTATGTTGAATGCAAATGGTTTCCAAGATCCGTATCAATATATATATATATATATATATATATCACAAAATTTGAAAAAGTTGACAAATTTGGTGATGAGTTGATTAGTGACCAGAACAAGCTGATTAGATTTTGGTTCAGGTCCAGATTCATACTGGCCTATCAGTGGGATACAAAACCAAACTGTTCAGCCTTGCGAGGTATGCGCTCTTCGGTGCTGTCCTCGTTGTTCGTTTTATGTGAGAGTTGATCTAATTTTGGTTCATTTTGTTCCATGGAAATGGACGTATTTTCCGGTGTGTGGTTAAACGAGTCTATTTTCAACAATTGAGAATTCTAAGGCTGTTTGTATTTGGAAAAACACCCAAAAAACAAGTGGAGTGCAACTTAATTGATCTCGCAATTTTCATAGTGTAACATAATATCCTGTATCGTGTTTGGATTTAACTTCCAATGCAGTTTTGATGCTTCTTTCCAATTTTAATAATTATAATTGCTGGAATCTATTACAATATATGATTTTTGGAATTTTGTTATAAATTGCATTGAAGTACGATAAGCCTTTATGTGGATATTCCTAAACTGATTTTTAAAGGATCAGTTCTTTATTTTCTTTAAATTTTTTGTGCATGCTCTAGGCATGTGGGATAGTTATGACGCATGAAATCAGAACACAACACAACAAATGGAACAGCAGGAGAAAGTGGAAAACACAAACAGCAGGGCAGAGGGAGAAAGTAGATGGAGATGGAACAAATGGATTTGGGTAATGATGAGATGTTGGGGGAGACTGCATTGGGTGGACCAATTGGATCATAAACAAGATTTTGGGGGGTGCAGGGTTGTTTAATGGGTCTAGCCTGAAGAGAGAATTTGATGCTGAAGAGGAATTGACAACACGTTAGACAGTAATACAGTTGGACCTCGACATCGTGGGGATACGTTCTTGAAAATTGCCATGAATGTCAAATTCACGAATGTCGGGGCATTGTTCAGTGGGAATAAAGGGTGATAGGTTCTCAGCTCTTCGTGATTCATAAAGGGAAAATCAAAATCCGTGAAAAACAGTGAATACTCCTGCAAACAACTGCAGATACACGAAAAAAAACACACATCTTGAAGCACAGGGCTGCGAATGTCGAAGTAGGTCACACTTTAATGAACCGCAAATACGCAGTGAATAGTGGAACCGCGAATGCCAGGGTCCGACTGTATTTGTGGGAATCTCCATCAATCACAAGAGGTCAAAATCGTTACATTGTTCATGTAGAACTGTATTTTAATTTAATTTTTTATTATTTACCTCCGCCACCGAAGGTGAAGGAGTTATGTTTTCACCTCTTTGTCTGTTTGTTACTTGCAAAATCGAAGATTTTTCAAGTATGTACATTGTTTTAGTCGATTTTGTTATCTTCTGTCCTTCTGTTATCGCCTAAAGGTCACAATTTTAAACACGACCTTCATGAAACTTCACCACATGTAGAGTTTGTCATAAGGAAGAAGCTTATTGTTTTTGAGGTCAAAAGGTCAACATAGGCCCAAGGTCAACAACTAAGGAGGTATTTCTAAAATCCTCAATTTTCATCCGATTGACTTGAAATTGGAAGAGGTTATATTTCAGATTATGAATTCACTAGGTAATTATTTTTATGGTCAACATAGCCCAAGGTCAACAACTAAGGTGGTATTCTAAATCCTCAATTTCCAACCCATCCACTTGAAAGTGAAAGTTGCATATTCGGTTATTTAATTCAACCCCCAATTATTTTTGAGGGCTAATTTGTTTATGGGATTTTGCAAGTATCGTGCTCTGCATGACGTTTCTGTTTTTTACTTACGAAATCTAAAGTTCTCGTAAGTATATTGATGACTTCCGTCCTCTGTTTGTGTGTTTGTGTGTGTGTGTGTGTGTGTTGTGTGTGTGTGTGTTGTTTGTAGGCAGCGATAACTCGAGAACGGAAGAAGCTACCAATGTCAAATTACACACGTGATTCATGATGGTGATGCTAGCGCTGATTAGATTTTGTCAAAATCGTCAAAGGTCAAGGTCACAGTGAGGTCAACATAATTCCGTAAATTCATGTGAAAATGGAGTATTATTGCTTAGGTCGACGTTACGAGTTCGTTTTAACTTCGATTTTAATTTGTCTTCGTTTTTGCGACCGCTTAGGACGCTTAACACTCGTTGTCGAAATTCTGGTAAAATCGGATGTTTTGGAACGTTTTAAGATTGTATAAAAAATTTTCACTCGCTCGTCACGGCTCGTCACGTGGTGCAGCGCGCTCGAGCAGACGCGGCGTTGAGTCACGTAAAGTCACGTAAAGTCACGAATTTGCGTGTGCCGCTGCGGTGTTTTTTGAGAAAGATGGTGTTAAAAGTCATTTTTATCCCAATAAAGGTTATGGTCCGATGTCGGACTCGCAAAGCCGTCAGATTATGTAAAGATTGTTGTGGATGGCGAATATTACGGTTTTGTGACTTTGATAAATATATATAAATAATTCCGTGGAAATGGATATTTTTGCTTCCGTCGACGTTACGAGTTCGTTTTAACTCGGATCGCAATTCTGTTTTCACTTTGGTAACGTTAGTATGCTTAACACTCAGTTGTCGAAATTCTGGTAAAATCGGATGTTTTATGAGATTTATGTCGGGTGTCGTGTCTGAGGCTTAACTGAATGATTATCTAATGAGGGGATTGTAACCACGCATTACGCGTCGTTTTAAGCATTTTCAATCCTGTTTCACCTTTTTGTAATGGCTAAGTATGCTTAAACTTGGTTGTTGAAATTCTGGTAAAATTGGATGTTTTATGAGATTTATGTCGGGTGTCGTATCTGAGGCTTAACTGAAGATTATGCTAATGAGGGGGATTGTAACACATGGCATTACGCGCTCGTTTAAAAGTCGATTTCAATCCTGTCTTCATTTTGGTAACGGTTGTATGCTTAACACTCTGTTGTCGAAATTCTGGTAAAAATCGGATGTTTTATGAGAGTTTGGTAACAGATCATCGTAGAAACTTCTCGTTTGCGTCGCTACTTCTCTAGAGACAGTTTTATTAGACAAGGTTCAGAGTCAGTTGGACGATTTCGTAAGTACCATCTATGACTGCTTGTTTGTTTGTCCGGTCGTCTACAGCCCAAACGGCTGGACCAGTCGTTCTTAATTTTTACACCTGATAGGCAATCCACCTGAGACGGTCCGGCGTCCAACCCGTCTTAATCGGACCTAAACGTCGCGACGTGACATCACACAACGTGAAAACACATTTTTGGACATAACTCAGTGACCGGAAGTCGTAGCGACTTCCTGTTGACGCCAAAACACTTCAATGAAATATATAAATGTTATAAAATGCATGTTAGTACATAATTATGCACAGTTTTCACAAGTGTATGACGTACAAAGTTTTTAAGCTATTGGCGTGATTTAAAAAAAATTCTTTTCGTTATACAGGTCAAATTCTAACTCGATTTGGATGAAATTTTAACAAGCTGATAGAAATCCACAGTGCAAAAAGATATGTGACTTTTGGTGATGTTCAAGATCAGGATCTGGATTCTGCATCACTTTTATTATCGCCCATTATAACCAATGGGAATTTTGTGAATTCACATGGCTATTTCTCAACAGTTTTGCACTTATTATTTGAAACTTATACTGTCTATTTATGCATGTAATATTAACATGTGTACAAAGTTTGATCGAAATTGACCCAAGGTCAAGGTCAGGGTACCCAAACATGAAAAAAACACATATATAAAATACATATTTTTTGTTTTACAAACATATTTCAAACCTGATAACGGGATCGTAAGCTGGTTGAAAAGCAATGTTTCTAGTATTTTCAATATTTTCTACGATCAGAATGAAGCAACAAGCACCGATGATAAGTTGTTGAATGTCACATGGTGGCTTTAAATGAGTTGTGAAAATTTTCAATCTTCTGCTGTTACCATGACAAACACGCGCTGATAATTGTTATTTGTGACGTCGCGTCATTTTATTAATGTACGAACAAATAAACACCACACATTCCATGACATTACAGCTTGGACCACCACACGGAAAGGTCAACTAATTCGCCAAGTGTCGTGCTAAGCACGATTTTCATTTGTCTGTCTGTCTGTTTGCACTTTACGGCAAAACGGCTTTAGCAAACACTATCAAATTTAATCCACAGGTGGGCAATGAACCTTGGACGACCCCATTAACTTTTGGGTCAATTGGATCAAAGGTCAAGGTCAAGGTCACGAAAAGATCAAAATCGTTTTTGCTCATAACTTCGTCAAAAATGGTTTATATTGACTTCAAACTAAGACTAAAATATTCTTATTCTATTCCTTATAATCAGCATTCAGCTTAAGGATGTATCAAATTTAAATTTGATCCCCAAAATAACTTTATGCCTTAAATGGGCGGGATTTGTTGTGCCTGGCACACTTGTTTTTATTTTTTTGTTTGCAAGATCTCGGCTCTTGGAGAAATGGAATGACAAAATAAGAAGCCATTCATTGGTATTGTGGCAGTGGGACCACGTCTAACTATTGATAGAATGTCCATAGAGGGGTATGGATGGTGATGTCATTTGTCACATGATGCAACAACCATCACCAAATGTTTCTGCACTTTATGAGCTCCTTCAAAATTATGTAGTGCTATGGTGCCAGCATTCCTTGGCATGCTTGGCACCATACGAGCCAGATGATGTTTTGTTGCAAAGGCTTTATTTTTCTGTCAGTACCAGTTCCTTGAGGTGATGTGAAGTGTTGATACATTTATGACATGATGTTCGAAAATTTCCAAAGATGTCTTGAAAGAATAAGGTCTTGTTTTTTTGTTTGTTTTTTGCTGACCATTCAATTGCTCATATTTTCATTCATAAAATACTCCATGTGAATCTGATGTTTGGAAAAAATAATTTAATATACAAAGTCTAGCCTCTTGGAAGAGCTAGAAAATAGAATAGAACAGAACAGCAGCTGTCTGCCGAACAGAACGACACTCGCCTTCAAAGATCAAGACCAGTTCTCCATTCAACAGCTATAACACGCTGGAAAGTGGGGGTACCATAGCAGCGCAGGGTCGAGGGTATACATTTTACCTTCATTAATCATCAGCATTGAGCATACATTTTACAGTAGAATGAATTCTAGTTCAGTGGCACCAGCAAAAGGTCCTACAACAGATCCAAGACTGATATTGTCTTGCATTGCTGTAAAAGTGTAAATACTCCCATTGGAGGCACGATGAGGTCTGTGTGACAATCAATACCGATGCACCCAAGACCCAAGGTGAAGCAGTCCAAAGAAATCTCATAGACATTGTTGCATTGGTGCATACCATTGTCCGGCAGTCCTATGGATTCAAGCACGTTGATTATTGATGGACAGATTAATCTGGAATGGTTCAACAAGATACAGTGGGTGCCCACTCTTGGAGAGCCAATTCTGTTGATCTTAGCAAATATTCCAAGTGGGTGCTGCAGTGTTACAGAGCTGTTACTGGCCATGTGGACCTAAACTAAATTTGAGTAACCTGTTTTGTCACTGTCTGGTTGTTTTGTGGTGATTCCAGCGGCTCTTCTGGAATGGATGTTTAGCCATTTGCAGTCGACTGGCCATTGCTGAAGTTAAACCAAGGGCACGTTCCTGGATAAAGACAATTCGGTGTCGAAATGTACTTGAGCTTTACCTATTGGGCGATTACACGAGCTTGTGGTTGCCTCAGTTTTGAATATGGGATCTTCCCAACGACAACCGCCTTTTTAAAAATTCAATTTTATTTTATTTTTTTTGTCCACATACCCGTATTTACTTTGGCTAATCATCAGATGCTAACATCTTTAATACAGTGCCTTCAGAAAGTATTCACACCCCTTGACTTTTATACTCCCCACTGAAGTGAAGAGGCTATGTTTCACCCCTGTCTGTATGTTTGTATGCAGGATATCTCAAAAGTTGTGGAATGTCAGATGAAATTTTGTGGACATGTTGGGTGTGTGACAAGGACGAATTTATTCGATTTGGTGAA
This sequence comes from Eptatretus atami, assembly GCA_035128595.1. Taxonomy (NCBI): domain Eukaryota; kingdom Metazoa; phylum Chordata; class Myxini; order Myxiniformes; family Myxinidae; genus Eptatretus; species Eptatretus atami. Next base: position 114,170,210 of record CM068957.1, read on the forward strand.
GATCTGAATCCGGATTTTGACACGCGAGAATTTTTTTGTTTGTCCCTGATCTACACAAAATACCCCATAGTGACAAAGTGAAAACAAGTTTTTAGAAATTTTTACAAATTGATTAAAATGAAAAACTGAAATGTCTTGCATCAATAAGTATTCAACCCCTCAGTCAATTCTTTGTAAAAGTGCATTGGCAGTGATTACAGCTTGGATTCTTCTTGGCCATGTCTGTATCAGCTTTGCACATCTGGATTTGGGATTTTCTCCCATTCTTCCTTGCAGATTGCTCAACTCTGTCAAGTTGGATGGAGCGACAGTGAACACAGATCTACAGTATTTCCACAGATTCTACATGGGATTCAAGTCTGGGTTTGGCCAGGTCACTCAAGGACTTTCACATTCTTGTTCTGAAGCCATTCCAGTGTTCCTTCATTGTTTGGCTTATCTTTGTTTATGGCTCCATTTATTGTTCGCTCTATCCTTCAAATCCCAGTCGCTGCTGCTGAAAAGCATCCTTTGGCATGATACTGCCACCACCGTGCTTCACGGGTGATGGTGATGAGCTGTGCTCGTTTCTGCCAGGTGTCACACTTTTCATTTAGGCAAGAGTTCAATTTCATCTCATCAGACGACAGAATATTTTGCTTCGTGCTCTCGGAGTCTTTCCACGTGCCTTTTTGCAAATTCCAGGTGTGCTGTACGTGCCTTTTTCTCAGGAGTTGCTTCCGTCTGACCACTCTCCCATAAGGCCTAGATTTGTCAAGTGCTGCAGAGATTATTGTCCTTCTCGCAGGTTCTCCCTCTCAGCCAAGGAACTCTGTAGTTCTGTCAGTGAGTGGTCATTGGTTCTTGGTCACCTCCCTGACGAAGGTCCTTCGTCCAGTTGCTTAAGGCTCAGTCACACTTGACGTTTACCCAGCAATGGCAACGTATCAAAATGTATGTAAAACGCTGGCTTACGCTGAACTTTTGATGTTTTTTTTTAAAGATTCGACGTATTCATAACGAGTTGTCGTATGCATACATATTAGTAACAGACACAGAACGTTTCGTTGTCTTATAGATAACTTATACCAACGAATGCTTGGCCTGTGTCGGCGTTCACAACCTATGCCCAACGATAGTCTAACTTATGCATAGCGTGCTGCACGTATCGCCGACGATCATGTGGCGTAGCCTATTAAAAGGCTGCCGCACAATGATTCAAATCATAACGCTGCAGAAATGGAAGTGTCAACATCGCAGTCACACCTTGGCGATCTTGCCAGCGTATGCCGACCTCTGAAAAATGCGTCTAAAACGCTGGCGCACGTCGAATACGGTATGGTAAGTTTGGTATACGTGATAGAACGCTAAAGTACGCTATCATACGTCGTAGTAAGTGGAGTACGTCTTGTACTTTTAAACGTGTTAAACATTTTACGACGTACTTGCCGTATGCCTCACACGTTCCGCATGCGATGGGAATAAGTTGTACGCACGATATGCGATCGTTGCACACAGTCGACAAAAGTTACTTATAAGTTACTCATAAGTCGAAACACATCAATGTAATGGTTAGCGTCAGTGTTCCAGACTCCCTGGTTTTTTTTTTTTTTTTTTTCTTCGGTACGACGGTGATGTTGACACTTCGATTTCTAGTGCGGTTATAATATAATATAATTAATAGGCTGCCGCTCACGATTTAAATCATACCGCACTAAGAAATGGAAGTGTCAACATGACCGTCATAAAGAAGAAAAAAAAAAAACCAGGGAGTCTGGAACACTGACGCTAACCATTACATTGACGTGTTTCGACTTATGATTACCTTACAAGTAACGTGTGTCGACGTGTGTCAACGATCGTGTTAACGTGCCTACAACATGTTATCATAGGTTAGAAATAAGTTTCGGGTACGCTAAACATTACCTCGACGTGTTTCGACTTATGATTAACTTACAATTAACGTGTGTCGACGTGTGTCAACGATCGCATAACGTGCCTACAACTTATGGCCAGCGTAGCGGAACTTATGAGTCATACGCTGGCATAAGTCGTAAAATTTCAAGCATGCTAAAATTTGAGACAACCGCAAAGTAAAACAATGAAAGCCAGCGTACTACGACGTATGGCAGTGTTTTTCAGCATGCTCTCATGTTTCCAAAACTTACCCATAACGTATTTGACGTGTGCCATCGTTTTAGACAAATTTTTCAAAATGGCATAAGCTGGCTAAATCGTCAAGGTGTGACTGGGCCTTTAGTTTGTCAGATGGCCAGCCTCAGGAACAGTCTGGTAGTTCCATATTCTTTCCATTTCCTCATGATGGAGCTCACTCTACTCTTGAGAACTTTCAACAATCTAGGAATTGTCTTATACCTTTCCTCAGATCGAGACCTCCTCACAATTATGTCTCTGAGTTTTACTGACAGTTCCTTGGACTTCATGGAAGTGTTTCTGCTCTGACATGCACTGTCAATTGTGTCCTTTTATTGAAAGGTGTTTTCTTTCTAAATCATGTCCATTCAATCTAATTGGCGACAGGTGGACTCCAATCAAGTTGTAGAGACATTTCAAGGATGATCAAAGGAATTGATGCACCTGAGCTCAATTTGGAGTGTTATAGGAAAGGGTTAATACACTGTCAGTCAGGTCAGGCCAGATTAGATCTGTGACTTGCTACAGGTATCATGTAAACCTGTACTAACCTGTTCCATGGTCGGTTTGTTGGCGACTAAACCGTCTCCCCCACCAGGTTTTTTGGTGAGGAGGGTGTTGGATATGGAACCCTGCAGGATTAAAAACAAAACCTGTCAAAGGGCGGAGGAGCACCTTGGAGGAGGGAGGAGGGCCATCCACATCTAGTACCATGTGTTGTGGACGTCGCCTGCAGTTGGGTTACTTCTTATTAGGAGGTTGGTGGCAGGAGTTGCACTCCGGCACCGTAAACCCATCCGCAAACACAAAACATCAAAGAATCTGAAACCACTCCATGAGAGTGGTTTTCCTTCAGCAGGGCAGCTCACCGATGACGGGAGACGAAAAAAGTCATTAAGGAAGACCTCCGGGCGGTCTTTGACTCGCACCTCGGAAATGCAAAGCCACTCGACCCATCTTGATGATAGGAGGAACCACGGGGTACATTCCCGTTCAGATTGCGGAGAATGTGTCGGAGTGGTGCTGAGGTGTCGTCCAGCAGACGGCGGTCTCCTTGGGTTAACTGAGGCGGTCCCTTCGGTGGGTGCCTGGAATGTCTATCCCTAAGAGAGGATGATCACCTGTCTCTGTTATCATCTGAGCTCAAGCGTTTGGACATCGGTATTGCAGCACTCTCTGCAAGGTTCGGAGACCGGATGCGGTAAGATCATGGTGGGTGGTTACACCTACTATTGGTCTGGTCGCTCTGATTGTTACCATTCCCAAGGAGTTGCTGTAGCTGGGTCCAATAAGCTGACTCCAATGATAATTGAGGTAACACCGGTCAACGAGCATATTATGAGAATAAGGATTCGTCACTCCTTAGGTGTCATTTCCCTGGTCTCTGTTTATGCTCTGACTGAGGCGAGTGATCTCACTGTGAAGGATGCATTCTACCATCCTTCAAGACCACCGTCCTTGATGTTTGCCGGTGGATGTCTTGGAACTCACCGTAGGGCAATGAAGAATTTTGTCTCTCAAGGGACACTGGATACCATTGACAGAGTCGCAAGGCCAGGCTGAATGGCAGAGCTGAGCTATTCAGGGAGCTGAGGCGTAAAACTGTACATGCGCTAAGGGTGGACAAGGAGGACTATGTGCGAGAATCTTTGAGGGTTAGAGCATCACCTTGGTCAAGTGATTCTCGTCCTGCTTACAGGGGAATTCGCGCATTTTGTGTTCATCCAAGCCCACCCCTCAGTGCACTGCAGTTAGAGCAGAGGGTGGTAGGCTCTTGACAGAGAGTCCGAAGTGAAGGCCCGCTGGGCGGTTACTTCGGCGGTTCTACCAGGCTGATCCACCAGCTGTCGAGTTGGACATCAGGGGTGTTACAATCCTGTTGCTGACCCTCCAATCAACTGTGGTCCACTTTCGCTGTGGAAACACAGGCTGCGGTGAACCGGTTGAAATGGGGTAAAGCTCCTAGGATCTGTGGCATCCATGCTGAACTTCTCAAGGCTGGTGGAAATGCTGCACTCGTGTCGTTGCATGCAGTTCTGTGATCTGCCTGGAACACGAGCATCATCCCAACTGACTGGAAGAGGGGCCTTGTTGTCCACTCTGGAAAGGAAGGGTGATCGCCAAGACTGCAACAACTACCGAGGGGTGACGCTGCTCTCAGTGCCGGGCAAGGTCTTTGCTCGGATAATTATTGATCGGGTTCGTCACATCTGCTTGAGCACCAGCATCCAGAGCATCAGGCTTTACACCAAAGAGGTCAACGATTGACCGTATCCTTGCTCTTTGGGTCCTCACCGAACGCAGACGAGAGTTTCGGCAGGGGCTGCTTGCAGCCTATGTTGATCTCTGTAAAGCGTTCGATTCAGTGAATCGGGATGCCCTCTGGAGGATTCTAGGTCTTCGTGGAGTGCCACCAAAACTGATCGATCTTGGTCTGAACTTTACTCTGGTACTGAGAGTGCTGTGAGATTGGTGGTACCATCTCTGACTTATTTCCAGTTGTTACTGGAGTTCGTCAGGGGTGTGTGCTGGCCCCCACACTTTTCAGCACTTGTATGGACTAGATTCTCGGAGGATGTCGGAGAGATCAAGCTGCGGTGCATCGTTTGGGAATATCAAGATCTCTGACCTTGATTTCGCAGATGATGCAGTCATCTTTGCGGAGACTTTGATATCCTTTTGGGGCCCTCGAGGTGCTGAATGAGGAGTCGGAGCCGCTGGGATTATTGGTTTCCTGGTCAAACTAAGATCCAGGCTTTCAATGACATTTTGGATACGCTGTCCTGTCTGTGCCTATTTGTGGTGAGCATGTTGAGGTCGTGCAGAGATTCACTTACCTTGGCAGTGATATTCATGTCTCTGCTGGCTGTGAGTCAGAGGTCAAATTGACTCTGGGCCGGGCCTGGGGAGTCATGGATTCACTGGATAATGGGGTGTGGCACTGCCGGTACCTGTGCGGGAGGACGAAAGTCCGAGTCTTCAGGTCCTTGGTGCTTCCAGTCTTGCTCTATGGATTGCGAGACTTGGACTCTGACCAAGGATCTGAGACAGAGACTTAATTCCTTTGGTACCAGTGTCTTCGGAGAATCCTTGGCTATTGCTGGTCGGACTTTGTGTCCAACGAGCGGTTGCTGAGAGAGACTTGAATGAGATTTGTTACCTGCATAGTCCGTGAGCGTCAGCTGCGGCTGTATGGACATGTGGCTCGTTTTTCTTATGCTGATCCTGCTCACCAGATTCTCTCAGCGAGGGAGTCTCCTGAGTGGAGGAGGCCAATGGACCGACCACATGCCTCGTGGTTGCAGCAGGTTGATCGGCATCTCAAGGA
>CM068957.1:114175695-114209252 GCA_035128595.1 Eptatretus atami
GATGGGGATGGGCCAGGCATCTGCCTGGGGGATGGCCAGACGGAGGCCCCTGGAGTACCGGCAAAAAGTGGACGCAGTGACGCGCTGCTCTGGTGCATGCTCCCATACCTGACCTGACCTGACCTGTTGAATACTTATTGATGCAAAACATTTCAGCTTTTCATTTTAAATTAATTTGTAAAAACGTCTGAAAACATGTTTTCACTTTGTCATAATTGGATATTTTGTGTGGATTGGTGACAAAATTTTTTTAATTTAACCCATTTTAAATTCAGGCTGTAACACAACAAAATGTGACAAAAGTCAAATGGTGTGAATACTTTCTCAAGGCACTTTCGACCGATATAGTTGAAATCTGGTTTTTTTTGCAAGACTAGTGGGCTTTGAGAGTTTCCTCCACAGTGAAGGAATACATACCGATTTACATCTCGGGCCTGGATTTCGATCTTGTTTTTTAATGTATATTTTATATAATTTTTATGCATTTTTATTTGTTATTTTTTGCTCTCAAACATTTTTCAGCAGACTATCATTAAAAACTTTTTTTTCCTTATTTTAAATATGCAAGGTGTAAGGCTCGTAACGGATCTGTCACTAATGCACAAACACGTGCATATACTGATGAGACGTACACTTAACACAGCCACTGAGCTTGGGTGAAGTGCCATCACTTCTCAAGATACTCTGTGTACGAGCGACATCATGACAATGGAGCCGCTTTTCTCAGCAGGGCATTTCCTCGTGACGAATTTCCTCCTCCCCATGGATGCCAACCATTGGGGATTATCTGTGCTCTATCCTTTTAAATGCTGAGCATCAAGCAGGGAAGTAGCATGCACCATTATTAACCTCCTTGAAGTTTTGGCTTCCCCACCCTTGTCTCCCTGGAGAAAAATGTGGCCACTCAGGTTTATGGAGATTTGAATAGTGGCCGGCAAAATGGCCACGAGGATGCATGGAGGTTTGAACAGCGGCTGGTAAACTGGCTGCATGGGTTCCAAGGGTTAAAGTCTTCAGTATGACTCAGCTGGGGTTCAAACCACTGACCTCCAAGACTCAGAGCAGACGCTCTAACTATTACACCACCGAGTCTGGTGTAAATGGATGAATAGAGCACATAACACATTTGTTTACACATTTGTTACATTTCAGTCTGTAAATCACTTGAGTTTGGGGTTCCAGTTTTGGAAAAGTACTTGTACCTCTAAAATTTTACTGCATTTTTTTTTGAAGCTTTCTTCGTTTAATAAACAGTAAATTACATTGTGATCAATGAGACATTGATTTTTTGGTCAGTAATCTTCACCATGTGATATTTTATTGTGCTTTGCCAACCTGTGGTGTTTATTTATTTATTTTTTGCAGTTTTGGAGTGCTGATGGAAAAGGCCTCACGCCATTTATGGGACCTTCTTGAGGGAAAGGACAAAAAAGTTGGCAGCACAACTTGTAAGTTTTAGCTTTCTGTTTTGATGAACGTACATTCCTTCGTGTTTTCTTGGAAATGTGATTGTGGCTTGGGAGGCGTTGTTTTCATTGCTTCCATTATTAATCGTGCTTGTACTTATTTTGCACGGTGTCACAGGACAAGCCGATTTATGCATCTTCATGCAGAATTTTTTAAATGGTCATCCCCCTTTTTTTTCTTTTTTTTATTTATTTATTTATTTTATTTTAAGCTTCAGTTCTAGAGATGGCAAGATTTTATGGAAATATAAATAAAAACCAAAACAAGAGGTTTGTCAAGAGTGCCTTTGGTGCTTTTCCTGCAGAATATGCAGCATGTTGGCTCGCCCATGATGCAAGTTTGATCCAAGAATTTTAACTTGTCTGGCAGATAAAAGGGCTCTTGCTATCGAATAAGCCACAAAAAATCTCTTCATCTACTTTCTTGTTCCTCAGACAAACACCTCAAGACAGTTTTGGACAAAATCCGTGATTGTGGCTACTTTGCACGGGTGAGGGTGATGGAAAATGGCATCGCAACGGATGAAACCATGCCTGTACCTGCGGAAGAACTCGATGTGCAAACCAAGCCGGAAGAAGTGGCGGAGGCGGTGGACAGAGAAATTCCTTTGACTACACCTGAGCCCGAGCCTGCACTGCCTTCTGCTGAAGTCGGTAATTTCTGATCAAACAATGAGAGAGTTTGGGATTTGGGCATTGCAGTCACGCTTAAGGTTTATTTGTTTAACCACAGTATCTTTCTTTTGTTTGTTATTGAGTATTGTTGATGTTGTTCATCTGACGTTTGAGACTTCGCAGGTTAGTTCAATGACATCAAGTTCATCTGTCAGTCGTTTCTTCGGGAATTGATTCCTGACAATTTGATACAGCTACAAACTATCGTTTCAGCACTTCACTTGGAGGGTGTTGCATCATGAAGTGAATACTCATTTGATGCGATAAATCCAGGTTGTGCCAAGTGTTGGTGATAACAGTATCATTTGAATAAGTTAATAAACTTTATCATCTGACCCTTCCCAAAGTATTTGTGGTATTTGCTGTGAAGTCCCAAAGAAATTCCACCTTCGTTCAATTCTGAATTTCTGCCCCTATGGCTAAAAGCTTGAAAAATGACACCTTTATTTGAATTATGAGCTGTGGCACCATTGGAGAATGCATGCACAACTCTGCTCAATTGAAGGATGTTTCTGTTTCACGAAAAGGAATCAAGGCGCATAGACATGTATACACTCGTTGGTGTGATGATGTTTGTTTGACTCCACTTCTTCACTGCTTCAAATCCACGCATGTGAATAGTGTTGCATGTCCTTGCTTCCATGGATATCACATCTCAATATATTTGCCATGGCTAGTTTTTGCAGAAGAATCATCTGTTAAGATCTTGAAATTGTCCACTGCATTATTTGGCATGATGATGTACGCAGCTTGTTTTCTTTGAACCGATTGGTGAAGCTCCATGAACTTTTTCTTTATTGTGCAACACAAGTGTGTGGGGGGGGGGCGGGCCGGGGGGGGGTGGTGTGTCGTCATTGGCTGAGAGAGATTAGGGCAGTAATTTTTTGAATGTGTTCAGGGTGCCGGTAACAGCTTGCCTGCTCTTCACGAAGGATACCGTGCATGGGATCTTTAACATCTACCAACTAATGCTGGCATATGGGATTCCCAGTTTAACGTCCATCCGAGGGATGGTACATTGGTGAATCACCCTGCCTGTGAAGCATCGGGGATTACAGTTTATCGGTGCGCCGAGATTCAAACCCAGACTGGACCGCTTAGATGTGTTTGTGTACCCCTGGCCATCCTGCCAGTCCTACTGCATGAACTGATATGCACATTGAAGGAATGAATGCCTTCAATTGACCTGTCAGTTCTGCAAAATGCTGTTGTGTGTGCTTTTTTTTTTGGAGCTTTTTTAGCGTTGTTTTTTTTTTTTTTAAATAGCAGGCAATCCTGTTTGTGAAGGAAAACTTTCTGACAAACCCACCTCTCCAGAATGTAATTTGGTCACATGTGGAAACAGTCATTCAAGCTGTTAACTCTCCTAAACATTGAAAATAATTTGTGAACTGGAGAAGTTGATATCTCAAGTTGTACAAGGAACCTCTCTCTGCGCAGAAGAAGCGTAATGGCCCATACTCCCTTCACCATATCTCCATCACACCAATTCAATCAGATTATTATGTCTCATTCACTGCAACTATATATCGTACTCACCATCTACTTTTGCTTCAAGCTTTTCCGTTATATCATTTGAACTCTTAGCATTGGTGTATAATAGTTTTATTTTACTTTTCTCTTCCTGTAATAAATCTCTTTTTTGCAATCATGTTATCAGTTGTTCCTCCATTTTTAACCTCTCCACTCTCTCCTCTCTACCCTTAAATAAACCCCATAATTACCTCCTCTATTTCCACTGGATTTTGTAACAATTTTAGGATAACTACCTGTTTATAGTGGCCCTTTTGATCGTTTTTGTGATTGAGAAGGATTTTGCCCAAGTGGTATTGGAAATCATGGCCAAACGTGGTGATATACTTGTATGTTTGGTAGCTGTACAATGTCAAGCAGTAGGGTAATTGTTTTTGTTAAAACCTCTGGAATAGTTTTGAAATTACAGCCTGTGCAAAAAAAAAAAAATTCTCCAAAATAAGATGCGTTTGTATGGTGTTTTTTTGAGGTTGATGGCATTTTAATGACTAGAGAGCAAGGTGTTCGGTGCTTGGGGGGTTGGGTTTTTTTTTTTTTTTTTTTTTTGCCACCGGATTATTAAAATGCCGGCAAAATGCAGTTTAATGCTATCCCGTGAGGACTCCTCTGTGCAAATCCCACTCCATTATTATTGGGTCATTGATACATTTGTATGACATCACTAACAAAACCAACGCATGTGGATGAGAAGCCCAGGTGTTTGTTATTCAGGTAAATTAAAAATGTAGACACATAACTAACAGAAGCAGAAATATCATGCCTTTCCAGCGGGCAATTTACAGGGAAAAATATTTTTTAAATAAAAAGTGACCTCTCGTTTTTAATGTTTGTGCCTTATTTCTGTCATTCACAAGTACATGAATCCAATGTGACGTGGCCTTTAATAAATTTAACAAGTTTCACCATAGACTATACAATCGGAACCGATGGGTATATTAACTTATTTTGCTTAATATGCTGCTTTTGATTCATGTGCTGCTGCAGATCAAATGTCCTGTGATGTGATGTGATGTCCTGTTTAGAACTTTAATGCTTTTTTAATGTTATGTCACATATGTGAATATCACTATCCATGGCCTTAATATGTAGTAATTTTTCCAAGGCCTTAGAAGTCATGCTTCTGATTCTTTAATGGGAACAATTATTCCCACATCCTAGTGGGGTTGGCTGGGGAAAGTGTTTGTTTGCCCCAAGTCTTTCATTAACCAGCTAGGCCCAGGCCCGGATGGTTGACAAAGTAGTTCGGGCAGGAATTTGGAATTTGGCCATGGTGCCAGCGAAAGCTCGCTTACTTTTCATGATGGACACTATGGAATGTCCACCAACCAATGCTGACAGATGGGACACCAGTTTAATATCCATCCGAGGGACGGCATACACATTGATGAATCACCCTGCCTGTGAAACACTGGGATGACAGTTTATAGCTGAGTCAGGATTCAAACCCAGGTGAAACAGCTTGCGTTCCTGACCCAAAATTTTCAGCCTCCTTGATGTCATATTTTCTTTTGAGCATATAACTTAAGATAAATATGGTTACAACTAACACTAACAAAAACCTGAAATAAAAATTCATTTGCATTAATCGATTTTACTTAATGCTAAATAAATACGAAATCAACAAGAAAAAGAGCAATCAGAGATTGCAGACCCTAGCCAGGACTTGTTTTGTGTGGTGTTTGTGTACTGGTGTGTTACGTAATTAGTCGGGCGTCATTAGAACTGTCAATTTATAACTGCAGGCAGTGATGACTGGGCACCAAGTCATCCAGCTTTGATGCAACCCTGCTTTGATTAGACACCTGACCCTGACCCTGACCCATGACGTTTTTTAAAAATTATTATTCAATTAAATTCAAAATGGGATTAAAATATATTCAATTCAAATCAAATGAAAGACCAAATAGGTACAGTCCTGCATTGGAGTCATCAGAAAGAACCCAAACAAGCAAAAAGCAAAGATGAAGTCATCAGGAGGAACCTGGATAGGATTTACATTTCAGCTGCTACTCCCCTACCCTCAAACCCATCCAGACACAGCCAAGTGAGCCTTTAACAATTTTTTTTTTTTTTAACAAAATCATGAAGAACCCAGATCAAAATAAATAAATAAATTCTGGCTGCCAGACTGTGTCTGATCAAGTTGAAATTTAAAACATGTATTCCTCATCACTACTAGATTATAACTGTGAAGTTTTATGTCGATTGATTAAGCGGTTTCCAAGAAAACATTATTTAATATTTTTCTTTAATCCAATAGGGCCATCAAACCTTGTGACCTATCAATTATTCCTTGACAAACTTATACACCCAAGGCTTGGGGAACATTTGTGTGAAGTTTCCCCTCGATCTGTCCAGCCGTTCTGGAGAAATTTTTAGGTTTTTGGGTAAATCCAATATGGCTGCCAAACCATGTGACATATGACATCATATGTGTGAACCTTTTGTTCCTCATGGATAGGCGGTCATACTTATGAGACCTTTTTTCTTGTGTACACTACGTCAGCATCGTGTCCAATTTCAGGTCAGAGTTGCTCCCTTTGTTGGTCTCAACAGGGGATGCGAGACTATTGCAGTGCATGCTGTCTGGCTGTCTGTCTCGGTCTATTTTCGCTTTTAACATATTTTTCTCTGCAAACGCTCGGCCAATTAGAAACCACATGCCTCGACTCTAATTAGGCCAAGCGAGCCTGACGCACGACGTGGTCTTTATTTATGCGAGGTGTTGAGAACCACAACAACCAATTAATCCTTCAATGGGCCTTTTCTAATCAATAAGGAGAACCATGCCAACCAGAATTCACCCCAATACCAAGTACATTTAATCAGAACAATGGTGACTGGAAAGAAGAATATACAAGAAGCAAGCAATAGTATATAAAAGATGCAACTAACACTATTCCCTTACCGACTACCGATACTTGTGCCCACGGACCAACAAACAAACGGGAGCTGCAGATGCCTTCTCGGGCCCAATCACATCACGGTGGAGCAGACAGATGGAATTAACAGGACAGAAGAAAATCCCGGTTAAACCCAGCAGGTTCCCTCAGGAGATCGTCAGTTCCTGCTACTTGTCAGGGACAAACAGCTTCCTTGTCCCATGTAGCTCAGTCCGTGAGGAGAGGATGTGGTTCTGGTGCTGGCGTGTCTGTCCTGACCAGAGCAGCGAAGAAATGCAGCTTTCCTTCAAGCTGATTGTGGGTGGCTCCTCCCTTTCCTCAGCACACTCGCCTTTATCACCTCCAGCTCATGCATCACACATGACCTCCAGCGCCGTGCCCCTCCTCGCTCACTTACCCATTGGTGGTTGTCGTGGTCTGGGAGTGGGGAGGCCCCTCCCCAACAGTGTGACCACTCCTCATTTTCATAAATGCCAAGGCGAGCCAATGAAAAAAGCCAAGAATTCACAAGGTTTTCGGAAAAGCGATGATGATAGAAACCTATACGCCAAGAAAACCTATAGAAAACCAAGACGCCAAGGTGAACAACGAATAGCCAAGATCTTGTGAAAAAAGCCAAGGAGTGGTCACACTGTCCCCAACTTCACGCCGATGTCCTAGGTGAGTTTAAGGGCCATGACTAAAGGCACCTTTGCACTTCTCCATCAATACTAGCGCACTGGCTTAGCGAAATGCTAGAGACATTTAATATGATTACAGAGGTAAAACAGAAAAAGTGGCCAAAAGGGTTGATAATTCAAGGTACATACCACACACACACACACACACACACACAACACACACACACACTGGGTGTGCGCTGCCGCTCACCACGTCGCCACAGGCCGAATCCCCCTTACTGTGGCTAATATTTTAAACCACCCATTAGCCACTGTGGCTAATCCATGTTTTAGTGGGTTTTTTTTTTTTTTTTACCAGTTTTAGACGAAGTTTGGGTGATTTTAGCACAGAATTCAACCTTCGTCGAGACGGCCGCCATTTTGTATGTTTTGATTACGGGATTCACGCGTGATTTCGTACAAGCTTATATTACTGTACTAAAAAAATAGAATATGTTTGTCTGTATGTGTGTTTGTTTGTTTGTTTGTTCGTCCTTTATAGGCGGCCGAACCGTTGGATGGAATGAGATGAAACTTGGCATGAGTGATCCTTGGGATATGAGAACGGACATGGGGGTCAAGTTCAAGGTCAAACGTCACGGGGTCAAGGGGTCAAGGTCACCGGGTAACTTCAATTTCTCAATTTCATCCGATCGAGACGGGACCAACGCCATTCGACAGATAATCAAAATTAAATGACACAGTTTATTGACGCATTCACTTCCGACTTCCGGTTTCGAGTTATGACGTCATAAATTGACTAAAACGTCAATTTTTCATGCTTGTTTGTCCTTTATAGACGGCCAAACCGTTGGATAGAATGAGATGAAACTTGGCATATGTGATCCTTGGGAACGGACATAAGGGGATCAAGGTCAAAGGTCACGGGGTCAAGGTCACCGGATAACGTCAATTTCTCAATTTCATCCGATCGAGACGGGACAACGCCATTTAACAGATAACTGTACCCGCCCATGGGCGGGTACTTTGCTAGTATATACTAATTTTAGTAGTTTTAAACTAGTTTCTAGTAAAAAAAATCGACGAAATTACGCATGATTCCCATGATTCTCGTCTCAAAATTTTATTTCAATTTTTTTTCCGGAATAATTCGGCGCTACTCGGCGCTACATGCTTCGTTGGGTCAGTGGTTGCCAGGTGAGTTTTGACACAATCAGTAGTAGGACGAGTTTGTTTGGATGAGAGAGTTTGTTTGGATGAGTGAGTTTGATGGGTGACTTTGGTTGGTTGGATGAGTGAAGTTGATGGGTGAGATTGGTTGTATGAGTGAGTTTGATGTGTGAGATTGGTTGGATGAGTGAGTTTGACTGGCATGAGGTTGGTCCAATCCTGGTCCACAACCACCCCCATCCCCACTACCACCTACTAAAGGCACAACGACCATACCCCCCCCCCCCACACGCACACACGCGCACACGCACACACACACACACACACACACACACACAACACACACCACCACATCCTCACAATCACCCCTCCCTTGATGGACGTTCATTCAACCAATCTCAACGTCAAACTCACTCATCCAACCAATCTGAACAATCAACTCACTCATCCAACCAACCTCACCCATCAAACTCACACATCCACCTTAAAATTAACTTATTTTCATATTGCTAAAAAAAAAACTTTTGAATAAAAATGTGGCTATTTCCTTTCTCCTGTGGCTAATCATTCTAAACCTGGATTAGCCACAGTGGCTAATTCCTTTTGAAAGCCAGAGCACCCACCCAGACACACACACACACACACACACACACACACACACCACACACACCACAACACACACTTGTGTGATGACCCCCAGGGATTAATTGATCCTTCGTATGCATTTCAGATAAGGGGGAAGTAATGAAATGTAATATCAGATATGCGTGGCTATTACGTTCAGAAAGGCACTGAACCTTCCATCATATGTGTTTGGACTTATAAACCCCTTTGCCACCATTTATTTCATGTCATTTTTTTTCTGAATTATCTGTCAATGTTTCTTTTTAAACTGCTTGCTCGACCTTGCAGTGTGGGTTTGGTGGGAAAAGAAACGAGCACCCTCAAACAGCAGTTGATTCACCTCAGGAAACTTCTGGTGTGGCCATTGTAACTGGTGTAGCTGTCATGATGCAGCTGTTGCGGCAGAGTTGCCCCGCCCACCATGCCAATCAGCGGCCAATGGGCAGTGAGGGAAGTGGAGAAGGGTGCAGGCCTCATCAAGACACCCTTGCTCTAAATGATAAAATGCTGGCATGCCATGAGAGAGAGGTCGAGTTTTGCCTTTGCCTTGGTGCTGCTGGCTGCATCTAAGCTTGCGAGAGAAAACTGCTGCATCAGGCCTTGCCGAATGAGCTGCATATGTTTTCAGCAGCATGGAAACATTTCTTCCCTCAGCCAGTAGCATGGAACGATTGTTCAACCCCTCACTGGTACTGAGACATCTTGCCAGGCTCTACCTCTGGGTTTGCCTGACATTCTTCATTGTCTTGTGAATTCCCCTATATCTAATTTTTGTGGTCTTGGGGTGGATTCTGCTTGTCCTGGCTGCTTCGTTTGGTGGTTTAGGCTGGTTGCAGGGAAATTGGGCTGCAGTTTAGACCGCTTTGATTGCGTCACTTGACCTCACGATTTGCTCGGCCGAATTGAGTGGAGGCACGGGCATTTATCATTGTGACACCCGGCTAATTCCGTGGCTGTAATGTGGCAAATATGCCTGGAAACTTGCTTGGGGCAGTGGATGTAGCTGGCAGTTGCTGTCACTTTGACGTGACCCGTGAGACTCAAACTGGGCAACCAGAACAGACCTGTGGATATACAGGTAGTGGATAAAAAAATGGAAACACCTGGGTAAATGAGGGATACCAAGTATATTGAAAGTAAGGGTTTCCACACAGGTGTGGCCCATGTGTTAATGAAGCAAATACCATCGCAACATGCTTAGTCATGTATAAAAATGCTGTACAGGCCTGGTTGTCTATAATTATGGCTAGCATGGCTGCAAGAGAAGACCTCATTGACTTTGAAAGAGGGTTGATTGATTGTTGGGGTGCATTTGACAGGAGCTTCAGTGATGAAGACCGTTCAACTCGCTGATGTTTCACGAGCAACGGAATCTGAGGTGATGTCGGTATGGAACTCCGAGGGAACGACATCATCATGAAAGGGAAACGGTGGGCGGAAGCACATACTCCAGGATCATGATCTATCCGTGCATGAATTCACCATGAAAGGCAAAGCAGGCAAACAACTGCTGATCAATTGACTAAATTTCAACCTGGGGCGTGAGCAACCATTTTCATTAAAAACTGTCTTCTGAGAACTCCACAGAGCGGGATACCATAGTTGGGTTACAGTGCACAAACCGCTCATCACACCTGGCAATGCACTTTTGCGGGTCCAGTGGTGCAAAGAGCACCGGCAATGGACTACTGAACAATGGAGAAATGAGATATGGTCAGATGAATCGTCCTTCACGATGTTCTTGCCAAACGGACGAGTGCACAATGCACATGTGGTGCCAATCTTAAGAACTACAACCGTGAGTGCTTGGTTCCAGCAGTGAAGTGTTCTGGTGGTTCTGTAATGTTGTGGGGCGCATTTTCTTGGCATGGTTTGCGTGCAGTCATTCCCTCAGAAGACGAGATCATTGCCATTCGCTACAACATGGTACCGAGTGATCATCTTTACCCCATGTTGCAGCATTTTTTTTCTTCCGGGATGACAATGCTCCCATCCACAGAGCACGAATGGTCGCCCATTGGTTTGATTAGCATGACACTTGATGATGATATATATATATATATATATATATATATATATATATAATATATATAATAATTAATAATATAATATATATATATATATATAATATGTCATGGCCTTCTCAGTCACCAGATCTGAACCCAATCGAACATTTATTGGATATTTTGGGACGACACCTGAAACAGCATTTTCTACCTCCATCAAACAGGTGAGTTGATTGACTTTCTCGTTGAAGAGTTGTGCCGCATCCCTCCTGTAGAATTCCAGTCGCTGGTGGACTCTATGCCACAGTGCATGCAGGCCCTGTGTGGTGGCCCAATGCCAGATTAAGTGACTTTACATTGGTGTTGCCTTTTTCTTTTTTTTCTTTTGTCCATTACCTATGTATTCTCCCCAAAGTGTTCCACATCATTGTTGATGTGATATAATGGCAGTTTTGTCACAAACATAATTGCTCTATTACATGAACGTCATCATGTTTCAAATGCATAAAGTTGTTGCTTCAAGTTGTTAAAAATCAGTTTTGTGATGGTTCATTTTAATTTGATCATTCTGATGTGTTGGTAAAGGAGGACTCCATAAGGTTATTGTTCATACAATATAATGAAAGTAGGAATGAATTCTCTTCATTTGTAAAGCTGTTACTGTTATCTTGAAGATTTAATTGACAATTACTTGGTCCATATGAGAAAAGCTCATTTTGAGAGCAATTCATACATGTTAGGCAGCTTAACTCGGTCATGTTTAATTTGATGGTTTTTATTTTATGTTACCTGATGCATTGTTTTCACTTTCTCTTTTTTGTTTTACAGCAGAAACTGAAGCAATTGATGAATTTGACACTTCTTGCCAACCTTGTGAGGTAGCACATCTTTTTGCAACATATTTGTATGCAAATCGCGCTGAAATTACAGAGGTACGGACAAGCCCAAAGAGTTACGAAATCGGATGTTGTAGCAGGAATTCCAGTAATTTGACTTTTACCACTGGGAATCTCGGTTTCAGGTAGTTTAAAAAAAACAGTTTCAAGAGCAAAACAAACAAACAAACTCAAATTGATTGTTTCACAATGAAAATACTCTCAAAGCGGTTGTGACACCAATTGTACTTATAATGTTTCCACTGTCATGGTTAGTGAAACTCCACCTTTGTAGAGGTCACCTTAGAAATTGGTGATTATTTTGTTATTAACAAAATGCTCTTTCGGTGCCCGGTGGTAAAAACTTGTATTAATTCCTGAATAGGCAGTTGAAAAACTAGTCGTCATACGAGTTTGACGTGCTAAGTGAAAGTGCGCCTGGAGTGGATTCCAAAAGTTGGCAGATTAAATCAATGGTGAGCAAATGTTTGCACGAATAAGATTATTGCGCGATGAGTTGAATGGAACACTAGGCTTGCAGATGAAGGCTAGTGTCATTCTGTGTCGGCAGACAGATAGAACAATGGATGGAGTTAACAGTACATTGAGATATATGCTATCTGCTGTGAGAAGCTAATATTATGGGCGTTGATCCTTCGTCGGTGCAAAAGAGCCTGTTATACTCTGACCAAGGGTTGATGGCTCAAACAGCTTCTCCTTGCTTATCACGGCTGTTGGCATATGTCGTTTGATGTTTTGTTAATTCTATCTATTATTTCACAATGATATTGTCAAGTTACTGAAATTGTAGAAGATTATGCTTCCAGCAAATGGATATGGCTGATTCCACTTGTGCTGGGTTGGGAGGTCTGCAACAGGGATTCCTTTCACACATTCATTTACAGAATATAGATTCCATATTGTGTAACCAGTTGTACATCATTGACTGAAAGTAACCCTTTCACACCTTCAAAGAAAATCTGAGTATGAACGTCTTCATTTTTCAAATGCATAAATGTGCTTCTTCAAGTTGAACAAAAACAAGAAAAAGAGCAATCAGAGATTGCAGACCTTAGCCAGGACTTCTTTTGTGTGGTGTTTGTGTACTGGTGTGTTATGTAATTAATGAGACGTAATTATAACTGCCACTTTATAAATGCTGGCAGTGATGACCAGGCACCAAGACGTCCCGCTTTGATGCAACCCCGCTTTGATCGGACACCTGACCCTGACCCTGACCCATGACGTTTTTAATATTATTTATTATTCATTATTTAGTTGAATTTAAAATGGGATTAAAATAAATTCAATTCAAATCAAATGGAAGACCAAATAGGTAGTCTTGCATTGGAGTCGTCAGAAGGAACCTGAACAAGCAAAAAGCAAAGATGAAGTTATCAAGAGGAACCTGGATAGGATTCACATTTCAGCTGCTACTCCTCTACCCTCAAACCCATCCAGGCACAGCCAAGTGAACCTTATTCAAAAAATAAATAAACAAATAAATAAATAAATAAAATAACTAATCAAAGAATGAAATAATTCTGGCTGCCAAGACCATGTGCCTGATAAAGTTTAAATTTATAACATGCATTCCCCATCACTACTGGATCATAAATGTGAAGTTTCACGTCAATTGATGAAGCAGTTCCAGAGAAAACATTTAATATTTTTCTTCAATCCAATATGGCCACCAAACCATGTGACCTATCAATTATTCCTTGACAAACTTGGACACCCATGGCTTGGGGAACATTTGTGTGAATTTCCCTTCGATCTGTCCAGCCCTTCTGGAGAAGATTTTTGTAGGTTTCAGGGTAAATCGAATATGGTTGCCAAAGCATGGACCTACGACGACATGTGTGTGAACCTTTTGTTCCTCATGTAAAGTCATACGTGAAAAGTTTTACCTCGGATCTGTTCAGCTACTTCAGAGAAGAAGATTTTTGAAGATTTTCTTTGTTTTGTTTGGTTTTTTTAAATTACTGTTTGAAAACAATATTGTCGCCGAATTACATGACCGATGACATCATCAATGTTTTTTTCTGTGGACCATTTTATCCCGAGATGACCCTCAAAAATTTTCATATTGATCAGATGTTGTGTTCTGCATATGCAATTATGATGTCATAACGAAGGTACCTATGAAGTCATAAAATAACACATTCCCCATGAGGAGTACTTGCCATGTGCGAAGTTTCAAATTTTTCCCTTGGTGAGGTCCAAAATTTTTCCGTTTTTCCAGCATGGTTGCTACACCATGTGACCTATGACGTCATAATTATCATTCAAACAGTCTACATGAGTAGTCACACCTATGGTGAGAATTTCGTCTCAATCCGCCAAGCAGTTGCAGAGAAAAACACAAAAGTTCTGTGCGGACAGACAAACAAACGGACCCAAACGCAATACCCTCTCCTTCGGTGAGGGTAAAAATGTTGATTGTTTATTTAAATTGGATCATACTGATGTGTTAGTCTGGAGGATTCCATAAGGTTATTCTCCATACAACATCCTGAAAGCAGGACTGAATCCTCCTCTTTGTTGTAAAGTGCTGTTATGGTCACTTTGAAGATTTAATTTACTGTAGGTCTATACAAATGCGACAGTGATGAGTAACTAATTATCTTTTCAACTTTGGGACAATTGAATGAATATCGTTTGGCTTTAATGGAGCAAATTTTTCGCAGTTGTTGAAATGAATCAAATACGACTGTGGAAACCTTTCAAGAAAAGAAAATAATTATTTTGAGAATTAAAAAAAAAAGATTATTGTGATGGAAAAATCTTTACTATTGACTGTTTTATTTATGTAACCTTTCACAGACTAAAATATTGTAATGAACGCACATGCACACACACATGCACGCGCACACACGCACATGGCTTGTGCTGTCTCTGTCCCACCCTGAAGCAGGGAAATGCTAAAAAACAGAAAAGAAAAAGAATTGTCAAGTAAAAGTTGCTTCAAATTTATCTGAACATCCTTGAGAATTAGAAAAAAAAATTCAATAGGTAACAAGGTGGTGTGCCGCAAGGCTGGCCTGTCCCGATTGCTCCCAAAAAGTTTTTTTTCTTTGCTGTTATGAAATATGCCGTGATATTTTTGCTGTTAAGAAATATGATGATTTTAGAATTTGACACTTCAGGGTGTTTCAAAAAGAGTGATGCAACTTTAAATGTTTATTTCCAAAGAAACAGAAACCTCAGGAACACGAACCAAACATTTCTTGAAAGCTTATGACATGGTATTTTCTATCACTGATTGCTATTGCAGGAAGTCACTGCTAAAGTTAGTGAGAGCCCAAGGTCTGAAATTGGCATTCATGCAAAATCCTTGTAATTGTCGTTCTCGATGTGTGCCCCTCTGCGGTTCAGACAGGCGTTGATCCTGACTCTAAGTTCTGTCTAACTTTCCTGTAGGTCTTATGTGGCACTGCCTGGAGGTAGTCTGACACCTCCTGCTTCAAATCATCCAATGTAGCAGGGCGGTTGGTGGAGACAGAGCCCTTGGCAGCCCCCCAGAACTAGTAGTCCAAAGGGTTCAAGTCTGGGCTATGGGGTGCCCAGTCATATGCGGTACCCAGGGCAACGAGGCAGTTTCTGAAGAGCTGCCGCAGGAAAGTGATGGTGTCACCAGCTGTATGCGGGGGTGCACCATCCTGCATAAACCAGGTCATGCTGAGCTGGTTTGGGGTGACCTTTTGGGCTGGATCATTTTGGAACTTCTGGAGCATGACCCGGTGGCGCTCACCGTTGGTCGTCACCGTCCTGCTGTTGTCATTCTCAAACCAGTAAGGCCCTAGCGTTCCCCATCTGGCATTGAAGGTGCAGAAGCATGTGACCTTAGGCCCTTTTCGGTACCTCTCAGGTGGTTCTGATCCCCAGAAAATGTTGTTATAGTTGTTGATGGCGCCGTTCAAATGGAAATCGGCTTCATCACTGAACGAGATCAGGTTGATCCAGTTTGGGTACTGCTCCATCCTGTCATTGAGCCAATTGCACATATCAAATCTCCTCATGTCATCTTGATTCAGTTTATGCCTAATCGAGATGATGTGTGGGAAAAGCTTCAGTTCCTCAGTGAGGATACGCCAGACTGATGTTGGTTTGATGCTTAGCTCCCAGGAGCGCCAGCGGTGGCACTCTTGGGACTGTTCACTGCAGAATCCCACACGGTGTCGATGTTGGCTTGGCTCTTGGTTACTGATGCGGCCTGTCACTGTTGTCCTTGCTCTGGTTGTGCACTGTACCCTTGTGCTCGAAATGTTTCACAATACGTTGAATGGCACATTTTGTGGGTCCATCATGTGTTCTGATGTCGTATTCCCGGCAGAACCTCCAGTGGGTGTCTACATACTATTTAGTCTCATACCACAGAGCCACCACTTTTGTCTTCTGGTTCACTGTCAATGGCATAGTTGAGCTGCGGAGCTAGAAATCCCAGGGAACAAAATACCACGACACACCACCAAACCCTGAAAAGGAAAACGGTATAGATAAAAAAACAAAGAAATGGCAGGAAGTCAAGTTGTATCACTCTTTTGCAACACCCTGTACTCTATAGAATGTGTATGTTTATGTTTTCAGTTGTGGCCAAAAGTTTTGACACGCTTGTACTTTTTTCAAATAACGCACCATTTCTTCCAGAAAATTGTTGAAATTAAAATATTGTTGCGAATTCGCGCCCGCCGGCGTGCGAACGGCCACGTGACACAAATCGCGGCACGTCGCCCACCGGACGGACAATTCTGTCGTGACCCTCTCGGACTAACGCCGGGAGCCAGTCACGGGTGGGGGTTTAACCTCATACAACCCAGTCCGCATTCTACCGCGCGAAATAGGGTGAATCGCCGAAAGTCGATATACCTAAGTACTCGCACGGGTAACCTACCGAGGGGTTGTACCACGCCACAGGTCGACTCGGACACGAACCGCTTAAGCGGCTCGTTCCGTGCTACAGGGATAACCGAGCGGAGTTATCGTCGACCTTGACGGTTCAGATTAATTATCGGGCGTATCACGCCCACTACGAACCCGTTACGTGAAGCAAGATGGAGATTCAAACAAAGGAAAGGACGCAGCGAAACGGGGACAATTCAACTGCAAGCACTTTATTTACACAGACACAGGCACAAAGCACACGTTAGTCACAGATGCACATATATCAAATGGAAGAAAAGAAACAGTGACGCAGAGATACTACGAATAACGCGTACACACGGCAACACTTATAACAGTTCTACTTCACAAGACAGGCGCCTCCACAATCATTTGCCCAAAAACCAAAGAAAGGGTGACTTCCCGTGGGCCGTCGAGCCCACTCCGAAGTCCGCCGACGTGGTCCCGCCTGGCCGCGACTCCGTGCCCTCGCGTGGCAGGCGAGTCCTCTCCTGCGTGCCTCGCGCCTGCCCGTGTTGAGCACTCGACGCCCCGGAGCGAGTGTTCGGCGCTATCCAGGCGGATAGAGGGGGGGGGGGGGTTAATGGCGGACGCTCCTTCCCGCCAGCGGGTCTGCGACCCCACCAAAGACCAGGCCAGCGGCACCACGAAGAGAAAAGGACGAGCGAGCCAGAAGTCAGGAAGAGGACGAGAAGCAAGAGCACCACCAAAAAAACCAAACTGCTTCACCCGTATCGTCTTTTATACCACAGAGCTCCGCCTGTTGTCCGCCCCGTTCTTTGCTCCACCCCCCTTCGAGCGCTTCCGAAAGGTCTCGAAGAGGGGCGTTCCTCCTCCCTGGCCGCGTCACACCGCGCATCCACCAATCGGGCGCCAGCTGCCCCACCCCGCTTCTGTCACACTCCTCGCGCGGAAAGAATGGCGGGTGGCGAAGATGCAGTGGCGCAGATGGCGGAGCGGCCGGCCGCAGCGCGGTCGGCGCTGTGGTGGGGATGGCGTGGTTGTGGTTGAGACGTGGTTGGTTCAAAAACAAAGAAAGAAAGAAAAACTACTGACTCAAAGCGTCACAGCCCGAATGAATCACAATAATTCCCTCTAAACAACGGGTTTGGGGCAACTAACAACATGTAACTTTCATGAAATACCTCACCTACGGGACCTGAATGGTGGTTGCGAATTTCCACAGCCGTAACAATATATTTTGGTATCCACATATGTATTTCTTTGGTTTGCAGTGGAGCAAAACAAAAAAGATGAAAAAATTATTTAATCTGGGCTTATTCCACACAGAAATCCTAAAATGGCCCGGGCAATATTATTGGCACCTTTTAGAAGTTGTTAAAAATAATTAGATTTCAAGCAGGTGATTCTCCTTTACTTTGGAATTGAACTCGCCTGTGGTGAGTTGCAAGTGCCTGCAATATAAAAATAACTCGTTCAACCAGATTGAATAGACAAAAGTAGTCATTCTGCTGTTTTGTGTCAGTGTGTGCCCCACAATGAGCATGGAGAAAAGAAACAAAACCAGATAATTGTCTGAGGAGATCGGACACAAGATTGTAGCAAAGCATGGACAATCTCAAGGCTACAAGTCCATCTCCAGAGACCTTGATGTTCCTGTGTTCATCGTACACAATGTTATCATAAGTTTATGGCCCATGGTACTGAAGCCAACCTCCCTGGATGTGACTGTGAGAGAAAACTTGATTGAAAATTGCAGCAAAGGATTGTTTGGTGGAGAAAGCACCTCAATCAACTGCCAAACAGATTAAAGCTGACCTTCAGACACAAGGTATGATAGTTTCAACTTGCACCATCCATCACCAACTGAATGAAATGGGGTTCTATGGTAGGAGCACATCATCTCTGTGGTTACAGAAAACAAAATGAAGCCTTCAAAGAAAAGAACACCTTCCCTACACTCAAACATGGAGGAGGTTCAGTGATGTTTTGGGGTTTCTGTGCTGCCTCTGGCACTGGGTGCCTTGAACGTGTGCACGGCATCATGAAATCATGAGCTTACCAAGGCATTTTGGAGCGCAATGTTCAACCCAGTGTCAGAAAGCTGGGTCCCCGTCGAAGGTCATGGGTCTTGCAGCATTACAATGACCCCCAAACACACTTCAAAAAGCACCCAGGAATGGTTCAAGACGAAACGCTGGACTGTTCGGTAGAGGCCAGCAATGAGTCCAGATATAAATCCCATTGAACACTGTGGGGAGATCTGAAAACAACAGTTGGGAGAAGGCACCCTTCCAATCTGGGAGAACTGGAGCAGTTTGCACAAGAAGAGTGGGCCAAACTGCCAGTAGAGAGGAGTAGGGAGCTCAATCATGGCTAATTGTTGAGACTAAATCATGGCTAATGGCTCAATCATTAACAGTGAAATAAAGAATTGTTGAGACCAAATAAATTTGTCAATTTCAACTTATTTTTGGAAAAAATTGTAAGTTATTTGACAAAAGTGCAAGGGTGCCAATGTTTTTGGCCACGACTGTATATATTCGATTAATGCTGCCTGTCTGTCCCCATCCTGAAACACAGAAATGCTCGTTGAGAAAAAAAAATCGGACCCATGTCCGAAGGAAGTGGTGCAGTTTAAAATAAATTAATAAAGGTCTGTGTGTGCATGGGTACTTGGGCACATGTGATGAACATGCAAACGCCAACGTGTTTTCCCCGCACTGAGGGTTAGGAATGTTGTTTTTCTTCATTTTTGATGGATGGATGTACGTACCAAACATTGAAGCGGCTACACCACTTAAAAATTAAGTTAGCCACTTCAAATGAATGCAAACTTACGGGACAATTATAATTTAAAAACAGTTGTACGCAAGAGATTGCTTCTTCACGCATATAAAATGCAGATAGTGCAACCTTTTAAAACCAAGAATTTCCCCGGTAGATGAATTGAATGTGATGGGGCAGCCCCATAGCTCTATGGTCTCCCTACGTGATGCCTTTAGACTTATTCTTGTGGGGGTATGTCAAGGATTGTTTTCCAAATCTCTGTTGCTGACAGTGAAACACTTCATGCAAGGATAACCAATATCAGCAGTGCGACGAGGGATATGTTGACCAACACACGGATTGAAGTGGATTATTGCTTGGATGTGCTGCATGCCACTTAAGGTGCACAAGGAGAACACATGAAACTTTGAATTATGTGAAAGAAATGCAAAAAAACCACATCATTTTATCTCTTTTGGTTTGGTTGTAATAAGATTTTAAAACCAGACCAAGACTGTGGACCAGTCTGTACTTTGTTCACAAGCCTAAAATTATCTTCATATAATCCATG
The DNA here is from genome assembly GCA_035128595.1 of Eptatretus atami. NCBI lineage: Eukaryota > Metazoa > Chordata > Myxini > Myxiniformes > Myxinidae > Eptatretus > Eptatretus atami. Next base: position 114,195,771 of record CM068957.1, read on the forward strand.
GTAAGTTAACCCAATCAAATGTTTTAAATATATCAAAAAGTTGTTAAATTCATTTTTCTCTCTCCTTTAATTTAATTGGTAGGTGCATCCAACAACTCGAGACATTCCTTCTTGAACCTCCCAATTTTGAGCTCTTTCAACCAGCGCAAGAATAAAAGGCCTCCTTTGTTCCCCCCCCCCTTTTTTTTTTCTTTAATCAAGCTATTTTTACCATGGGCTTCTGCTGCTCGTTATGTAGATTTCATATTAAATAATTTATAATAATTTATTTGCATATTAAAGTACAACTGAAGTAACTAGACTGGTCATAGAACACCTTACCTCACACAGTCTTGAGACCAAGGACATGGGAAGGGTCTTTCAAACTCTTGCTTTGCGAGCACAATCTATATTTCTTAAGAGCCACCATTTTGTCTGAATCTCGATCTTCTCCAACACTGAGAGTGTGACCGGCACATTGGATTGGTTGAGATGGTGTAATATTTTCTCCGACTACTGCAACATTGGAGGATTTAGGAAGTGGCAAGAAGGCGATTTATGTTCTTCAGTATGTTGCCTTGTAATCAAAAAGTTTGATCGTCAGATGGAACAAAGTAGTGAAGTATGTAATTCAATTGAAATAAAAGAAAGTCGATAAAGGCTGTAGAAAAATAAATTTTCACACATTTTCCGCCGTTAATGCAGCATCTTACACCACCTTATTTAACACGTTAAATTAGTTATTCGTGCCTGTTGTTTGTGTCCTTTATGACGTCGCTAAAAACAGTAAGTTTCCTGTTTGGAATGATTTTCAATTTTTTCTGGCTGCCAGACAGACAGAGTAAAATAAGGCATCTTATGCCTGTCTGCACATGTGCGATGAAGACAAAATTCCATGCAATTTACCAAATTCAGCACCAAAGTACTGCTAAACTGCAGGTTCGTGTTCTGATCCATTTTCCGATTTGTGTTCAAAATAAAACATTCAATTGAAATCAAGGTGTTCCTTTGATGATTGACATTTATAGACAGACAGACAAAGTGACCAAATTGTTTCACTCCACTTTTCGATTCACGTGCGGTGTAATAAAAAGGTTAAAAACACATTTCCATTGACGTTTGAAAAAAATAATAAAAGTGTTTTCTCATCATCACCTAAGACGGCATGCCACATTTTAAAGACCACTGGGGTCACTCCAACAGGTTGGATAGATATACACTGAGCAGATTTGTTTAGCTTATAGATTGACTTTTGGCAAGCATTTGCATTCATGCTGAATTTCCTTTCACTTTAAAATATGTAAACATGATCAACTCAGAGTTACTCTGAGAAATGACCAAGGTGGTAGGTAGACCCACTGTTTATAGAGGTTCTGGTGTGCTACTCTTGCTTCTCATCTGTACTCGTCAGCCTGTCCTCATTTGATGACCTCCCATCTGCTGCAAGTCGTCATCCATCACTCCTGTACACAAGAACCCTGCAAAAACAGATTCTATCAACGACAGATCAGTGAAGTTGTTTCCAATTGCAAGCAAAGTGATGGAATCCATTTTTGCTGCTGCTGTCTATTCTTTCTTCTTTTTCAAACAGCCCGATCCCTGAGCATCAGTTTGGATTCTGTCCCGGTCATTAAACTCTGGACATGTTGCTGCTTCTTTCAACAAAATGGTTAAGGTACAAAATCTCGTAACAAGAGATGACGATCTCAAACTAAAGGTGAAGTCTGTCTCTGGACATACATCAAGCATTCAGTCCAGTCTGGCATCTTGGTATGCTTGCCAAGGTCGCTGTCTGTGGCATATAAGGCCACCTACAAACCTGACTTTTGGACTTCCTGCAATTGCACAATCAATGCATCGCTATAAATTAGAACCTTCTCCTTCCTCTCCCAATGGAGGCTGAACTGCCCAAGGCATTATCTTGGACCCATTTTTTTTTTCTTCATAGATCTCTGATGACCTGGAAAAGCCTCTTCCTTTTTGCAGATTCCACATTGTCATACAGTACCCCATTCCACTGCTTGGCAGATTGCAGCTGCGTCGTTCACTGCTGATGTGGAATTTATTTAGTTGCTGGTCGACTAAATGGAACGTGTTCTCCAATCTTGTCTTTCTTGAAGGATTGTCAAAAAACCAACCTGTCTGTTTCCATTGCCAGCCACTGGAAGAGGTTCAGTCTTTTGAACCTCTCAGCCTCATCGTCATAAATGACCTTTTCTAGGCCGACCCACTTCACAAAGCTGTCCTCCAAAGTTAGCAGCAGACTGTGCCTCCTCCCTCATTGGAGGTTATTAATTGATAAATCTCAATTACATAGCCTCCAAAGCCTTTATTCATAGCTTAATGGAATACTGCTCTCCCCCATGGGCTGGGGCTTCAGCATCACATATTCCTTTCCTGGATTCTTTGGAATGTAAAGCTCTCACCATTTTTGACATCTCCTGCATTATCCCAAGGAGGGGCCCTGTTTGGTTTTACATCACAGACCGTTCGGTGGCATCTGGTTGATTTTTTCCCCCTCTCCTCCGGTCGAGCTGCCTTTGCTATCTCAGCCTTCCAATTCTTCCCAGTTCCTCCAAGGATGCACACCACCTTCCAGTAACCCCCTTGTTAAATTCCCCAAATCCAGGCTTTCTACACACCTCCACTTTTTTGCTCCTCTTTTTTCATTTGTGGAACTGCCTTGTGGAGATGGTTCAATTTTACTCTTCTCTCCAGGGATTCAAGCAAGCAGTGCATCGTCATCTCAAGTAATCCCCCATTCTTGCCCTCAATATTTTCTATCCCCATTGACCTTCCCCAGCACAACTCTCACGTGCGCGTTATGTTGTTTTCCCTCTCTCCCCTCTCTCTCGCCTCTCTCTCCCCCCTCTTTCCCCCCGTTCTCTCCTCTCTTTTTTTTCTTTCCTTTTTCATTTCCTTGCTTTTGTCCAACTCTGGCGTCACTGACCTACTGTTTTCCAAATACTTGCCTTTCTGCCCTGGGTTTTCTCCCTCTTCCATGAGCCTGATTGTTTTGTTTGTTTTTTTACGTCAAAACCTAATAGGCAAATTACCTTGCTTCCAATTATAAGCAAGGTCATGGAATCTATCATTTCATTTGACATCAAATCCTTCCTTTTCTCCAACGGCCTGATCTCAGATCATCAGTTTAATTTCAGACTCGGTCATTCGACCCTGGACATTCTGCTTCTACTCTCCCAACAATGGATGAAGAAACACTATCTCAGAAATGAAATCACTGGTGTGTGTTTGAACATATCTTGAGCATTTGCTTGTCTGGCACCCTGTCTTGATTTCAAAACTCTCTGCTTATGGCATCCAAGGCCAAGACCTCTCAAGGATAATTGACTCCTTCACTCCTAAAGTTAGTGAGTTAGCATGTATCTCAGAATGGGATCCTCTCATCTCCTCTCCTTGTCAAGACTGAGATGCCCTCAGGCAGTTTCTTGGGCTCAGTTTTGTACCTCATCTTCATCAATGATTTTTCTAATTCCTTGGAAAATCCTGCCTATCTCTTTGCTGATGATTCCACCTTCTGCTGTTTCGTTTATCATCCTGCAGACAGGCAGGCAACAACCTTTTCCCTCTGCAGACCTTGATATAATTTGGAGCTGGTCCAACACATGGAATATGTCTTTCAACCCCAACAAATCCCACACACACACCCTGTCTCTCGGAAAGGATCGTTTGGCAAACTCTCATCTATACTTCCTAAACAAACCACTTGAAGAGGTGAAGTCACCCAACCTTTGTGCCTCTCCTTCAGCTATGATCTTTCTTGACAGACCACATTTCCAGGATGGCATCGAAAGCCAGCCACCGATTGGGCATCCTCAGTCGTGAAAGGTCTTTCCTTTGCCAATCTGAACTTTTGACAACCTACAAGGCCTTCATTCTCAGCTTGATGGAGAACTGCTCTCCCCTTTGGGCTGGCACCTTGCCTCACACCTTTTCCTTCTTGATGCCGTGGAAAGCAAGGCCCTCAAAATCATTGAGAACTCCCGCAACTAAGCTGTGTACCCTAGATCTGTTACTTTCGCATCACAGACTGTTGGTGGCCTCTCTGTATTCTACCACTACCTTTTTGGTCTTGCATCTTTTGCCCTCTCTTGGCTCTGTCCCTCCCAGGTCTCTGCAGGGTGCATATGGTCTACCAGTAATCCTCCTCTTGTTGAACTCCCAAAATCCAGGCTCACTGCTTACCTCCACTCATTTGTTCCTCGCTTCTCTCACCTGTGGAACCCACTTCCCCAGTCTGTTCGATCACATTCTTCCCTGCAGGCCTTCAAGACGCCTGTTCACCACTACCTCAGGTCACCCTCATTCATACTCCTGGATAGCTTATACTCCAAATGACCATATTCCCATGCACTCCTTTTTCAGGTTATTGTGATTTCTCCCTCCTCTCCCTTACCTCTTTTTATTTGTTAGCTGTCAGTTGGTTTGTTCCTTTTCTGTTTAATCCCCCGCTTTCTCCTTCCTCTTCTTGCTGTGTTTCAGCTTGTGTGTAGCTTGTTCACCTCCATGTCCTTCCACCCCCCTCTTCCCCTCCCCTTGATCTCACTCTCACTTCTACTCTGCTCTTGGTTTTTCCCCCTTTCCATTCCATTCTGCTCCAGATTTTCCATGAGCCTCACTCATGTATACAAAAAACCTCATCTGAATGTTGCCCTGTGGATGATCCTGACAGTGTTTAGATCTATCAGATACAGACAGGTATATGGTACAATAATAGCACATAATCTGTGGTGTGAAATAATGTTTGTTTGTAATTTTCTCAGTATTGTATCGGTGGGTTACATGCTGGAATGTTATTATTTTTTTATTTATTTATTTATTGTTCTCTCCACATAAAATAGTTGTAAATCCACCACATTCTTTCTGCTTTTATCTCTCTCTATCAATCTGCCTGACTGGATGACCTTTGGATGCAACTGAAGTTGTTAACCCACCATTCAGAAAGGTTCTGGGATTGAAGGGTGAAAAACTAGACTGATGAATTGTTCCTAGCTGATGATCTGAATGGCTAATGAACCAGGCAGTCAGTATAATGAAGGAATCCTGCTGCTCTATGTCTCCTGTCTTTCTCTGTCTCTCTCTCTCTCTCTCTCTCTCTCTCTCTCTCTCTCTCTCTCTCTCTCTCTCTCTCTCTCGCTCTCGCTCTCTCTCGCTCTGTCTCTGTCTCTGTTCCTGTCTCTTTTCTGTCTCTGTCTCTTTTTCTGTCTCTGTCTCTTTTCTCGCTCTGTCTCTTTTCTGTCTCTGTCTCTTTTTCTGTCTCTGTCTCTTTTTCTGTCTCTGTCTCTTTTTCTGTCTCTGTCTCTTTCTCTGTCTGTCTGTCTCTGTCTCTGTCTGTCTGTCTCTGTCTCTTTGTCTGTCTGTCTCTGTCTCTTTGTCTGTCTGTCTGTCTCTTTTTCTGTCTCTGTTCTCTGTCTCTTTTTCTGTCTGTCGTCTCTGTCTCTTTTTTCTGTTTGTCTGTCTCTGTCTCTTTTCTGTCTCTTTTTCTGTCTCTGTCTCTGTCTCTTTTTCTTCTCTGTCTGTCTCTCTGTCTCTTTTTCTGTCTCGTCTCTGTCTCTTTTCTGTCTCTGTCTTTTTTTCTGTCTCTGTCTCTTGTCTCTGTCTCTGTCTCTTTTTCTGTCTCTGTCTGTCTCTCTTTCTCTGTCTCTGTCTCTTTTTCTGTCTCTTCTGTCTCTTTTTTCTGTCTCTGTCTCTGTCTCTTTCGTTCTCTGTCTCTTTCTCGTCTCTTTCTGTCTGTCTCTGTCTCTTTTTTCTTCTCTGTCTCTTTTTCTGTCTCTGTCTGTCTCTGTCTCTGTCTCTTTTTCTGTCTCGTCTGTCTCTTCTCTGTCTCTTTTTCGTCTCTGTCTCTGTCTCTTTTTCTGTCTCTGTCTTTTCTGTCTTCTGTCTCTGTCTTTGTCTCTGTCTCTTTCTGTCTTTCTGTCTGTCTCTTTCTCTGCTCTGTCTCTTTGTTTCTGTCTCTGTCCTTCGTCTCTTTTCTGTCTCTGTCTCTGCTTCTCTTCTTCTGTCTCTGTCTCTGTCTCTGTCTCTGTCTCTTTTTCTGTCTCTGTCTCTGTCTCTTTTTCTGGTCTCTGTCTCTTTTTCTGTCTCTGTCTCTTTTTCTGTCTCTGTCTCTTTTTCTGTCTCTGTCTCTTTTTCTGTCTCTGTCTCTTTTTCTGTCTCTGTCTCTTGTTCTCTGTCTCTGTCTCTTTTTCTGTCTCTGTCTCTGTCTCTTTTCTTGTCTCTGTCTCGTCTCTTTTTCTGTCTCTTTTTCTGTCTCTGTCTCTCTCTGTCTCTTTTTCTGTCTCTGTCTCTCTCTCTTCTCTCTCTTCTCTTCTTCTCTCTCTTCTCTCTCTTCTCTCTCTCTCTCTCTTCTCTCTCTTCTCTCTCTTCTCTCTCTTCTCTCTCTTCTCTCTCTCTCTCTCTTCTCTCTCTTCTCTCTCTTCTCTCTCTTCTCTCTCTTCTCTCTCTTCTCTCTCTTCTCTCTCTTCTCTCTCTATATTTTTCTGGAGACATGCTTGCATCCCAAATTTGTATTTTGTTTTTCTTTTGCAGTTCGTGAATACCCGGTATTTGCTGACAATGAGTTGGCACCAAAAGAAGCTGAAGAAACGGTGCCATGGAGTTCGGGACCAAAACCAGTAAGAATCATCCCGAGAGAATCCACTATAATGAACCAATTTTGATTTCTGGGTCCGACTGAATATGCAGATGTTTACGGTGTGAATGTTGTTACTTTTTTGAGACAGACTGCATGTAAATTTGGGTTTCCTCTTCCTTCCCTTACCCCTCCTTCCCTCCCCAAATATATTGGTTTTGAAGTTTGCAAAGAAAAGTATGAATAAATTTTGCCAAATGCATAAAATATATAAACATTATTAAAAAGGTTAAAATGCAAATTCTGACTTGGTCACAGTCTGTGAAATGAAGAACCACACACTGCCATACACAGTGTCAGCTGCAACACCGCTTCCCACACTGTCAACTGAAAGCTTCACCCCCCCCCCCCCCCACCCCACACCCACCCCTGCCCGGAAAGGAATGGATCCACATTCATTTTGGCTCACTGACTGTCTCTGTTGAAAAAATCAATTTTATTCAAGAGAGTAGAAGAAAAATCCAAGCATTGCAACAAAGCAAAACATGAACTTCAGCCTAAAGACAAAAGTACACCACATGGCCAAAAGTATGTGGACACCCCTTCTAATTAGTGTATTTGGCTATTTCAGCCACACACATTGCTGACAGATGTATAACATCAAGCACACAGCCATGCAATCGACAAAAACAAACATTGGATGAACTGAAGAGCTCAGTGACTTAAAGCGTGGCACCGTCATAGGATGCCACCTTTCCAACAAGTCAGCTCGTCAAATTTCTGCCCTGCTAGAGCTGCCCCGGTCAACTGTAAGTGCTATTATTATGAAGTGGAAACGTTTAGGAGCAACAACAGCTCAGCCGCAAAGTGGTAGGCCACACAAGCTCACAGAACAGGACCGCAGAGTGTTGAAGCGTGTAGCGTGGAAAAATTGCCTGTCGTCGGTTGCAACACTCATTACTGAGTTCCAAAACTGACTGGAAGTAATGTCAGCACAAGCACTGCTCGTCGAGAGCTTCATGAAATGGGTTTCCATGGCTGAGCAGCTGCACACAAGCCTAAGATCACCATGCGCAATGCCAAGCTTTGGATGGAGTGGGGTAAAGTTCATCACCATTGGAGCCTGGAGCAGTGGAAATGCGTTCTCTGGAGTGATGAATCGTGCTTCACCATCTAGCAGTCCGACGGATGAATCTGGGTTTGGTGGATGCCAGGAGAACGCGACCTGCCTGAATGCATAGTGCCATCTGTAAAGTTTGGTGGAGGACGAATAATGTTCTGGGGCTGTTTTTCATGGTTCGGCCTCGGCCCCTTAGTTCCAGTGAAGGGAAATCTTAATGCAACAGCATACAATGATATTCTAGTTGATTCTGTGCTTCCAACTTTGTAGCAACAGTTTGGGGAAGGCCCTTTCCTGTTTCGGCATGACAATGCCTCCATGCATAAAGCGAGGTCCATACAGAAATGGTTTCTTGAGATTATTGTGGAAGAACTTAATTGGCCTGCACAGAGCCCTGACCTCAACCCCATCATACATTTTTGGGATGAATTGAAACGCCGACTGCGAGCCAGACCTAATCACTCAACATCAGTACCTGACCCCTCTCATGCTCTTGTGGCTGAATGGAAGCAAGTCCCCGCAGCAATGTTCTAACATCCAGTGGAAAGCCTTCCTAGAATAGTGGAGGCTGATATAGCTGCAAAGGGGGGGGACCAACTCCATATTAATGCCCATGATTTTGGAATGAGATGTTGGGTGAGCAGGTGTCCACATACTTTGGCCATGTAGTGTACATCATAATACAAAGCTTGACAGACTAATACACATGTACCTTCACAATCAAGCCAAAATGCACGGTTTTTCAAGAAATACTTGCATGCTGGCACTCGTGCCGCAAATGAATTGTTGTAAATGTACTCTATTTGTGGTTTCCCTCTGAAGTTGAGCTGGACACTGTTCCATATAGGATTATATCTAAATATCCACTTCTGAACTGGAATAGTGACCATGAACCGCAGTTCCACACCAGTACTTTTGCTGCAAGGGTCCTGATCAACAGGGGGTGCATGCCACACATCCATTCTAGTTAAGCATCCATTATTCAGTTAGCTCGATTTCTGAATGCAGTTGGTAATAAGGATTTAAAAATATATATTTCAATGCAACTTTTGACCGGCATAGTGAGTGAAAACATCCAACCGTTTATTGGAAAGCAGTCAGCTATTGCCCACAGTGTCACACATGAAAGCTTTACAAGCCTTTTGATTGCTTGGTATCCCAAAGATATCATGCTGTCACATTCACTGTTACGAGTACCATGACGACCGTCATGGTCGCATCAAGTATCGATATCATTTACTTCACATCTTTGTCATAATGCTTTGCCAAAAGGTGTCCTAATTGCTTTGCTTGAGCACTGATTTTTGTTGACTTCCCAGTAGTCGATCAAATGTGTATAATCAGAACAGGATTAACATTATCTTATCTGTAAAAGTAATATCCACACTTGCATCCACTCTGAATCCATTTCATCCTCCTTGGTGGTTATTGATATGCGAGTGATGGAAACAAAGTATCTTTAGTTTTGTGTGTTTGCGTGTTTGTGTTTAAAAAAAAAAAATTTTAAGCTTTAAACATAGGAGGAACTCCGCAGGGAGAATATTTTATTGATAACTCTGACATCAAATGGCATGTAACATGGGAGCCATGTTGGATTAAAGGAAAAAAAAAATTGAGCATCTTCTTCTTCTCTGAAACTGCTCAACAACAAAAAAAATTGAATTAACATACATCATAAACTCCCCATGGGGTACATAGGGTGGTAACGATGACATTTGTGGTATTCTAGCCATAATTGGTTGAATCAAAATCCTTATCTGAAAAATTTGAAACTTCATACATCTGATCTATACCTACATTTGAGTGAATAATTAAATTTATGACTTCATCAGTCATGTGGTCCGGTAGCCATATTGGATTGAAAATAAAAACGTTAAAAAAATCTCCAGAACCACTTAACAGATCTATGCTGAACATCATACATATGATCAATTCGCTGTGGGTAATATAGTTTGAATTTTTTTTTTCCTATTCCCCTTCATTGATGCAATTTTGCCTTAATGTGCACAAAAGTGTTTCTTAAATATCCTAATAATCAATCAATAAAACTATGGATAAATGCAATGTATGTAACATAATAGGGTACAAGTACATGGATGATATGGTCAATGGGCAATAATAGTAGCGTGTTCAGTTAACAATTGTATCCTTGTTCAAAATGAGCGTGTGATGCGAGACTGTCCTCTATCGAGTGCCGTTCGAGTTTAGTTTGTATTTTTGTATGACTACTCGTCTTGCTAAATGACAATGCTGTGCAATGATGAGGGATCTCCTAATAATTGTGACACTAGCAATAAAAGTACTTTGGAAATTGGTAGCCACACGCACTCTTTGCAGCAAGTTACCGAGCGTGGTAATCAAAGGGTTTTTGACACTGTGCCAATACCGACACACCATAACCCACATTACAGTGCTAAACATGCAAATTATAATCACATCTTATGATGGTCACACAGAGGAAGCATAAACACAAAACCTCTTGAGATTAGTGGGTATGCCACTTATGCTTCAGATAGTGAAAAGATTTTTCATAAATCGAATGTAACAATGCTAAAGGCCACATTATGATTCGCATTGTTTTACGTGCGAGCAGTGAGGATGTTAACAATTGGTATGGGACCATCACACTGGCATGATTGATTGCAATTCCAAGAGTCTCACAGATTAGTGCCTTCAACAGTTGGAACGACATGGCAGTGAAAAGCTCCTGCACCATGGGTTAGGATGATGCCATTTGTTGGACCTGGGTATTGTAGCAAAACCTTCAACCCATCATCGGTTCATTTGCACAAATGATTCCTGGACAAACTGTAGATAAGGCTTGTTTTCTCAAAAAATTGGGAAATGTATGTTTGACTTGATAATGTCATGATTGCTATTTTAGAAGCATAGTACCAGTCATCTTCTTGGTAGTGAAAGGATGTCAGACTGAACTGAAAAGATATCGAAGGGATCGTGGAGCAACCACCAATCACTCTACGGGGTGAGATATTGGCTGTGGTGAAATAGCTAACTTCCCGCCAACCCCCTCTCCCCCTTTTGCTACGTGAACCATTGGTGCCACCTGTTTGTCTGACTTTGTGTTTTGCTTGATTCATCAGTGTGTTTACTTTTACTTTTGTGCATGCTATCATCTCACGGATGTGGAAAACTTTGGTGTTTACACAGAGCCCTGCGCTACAGGCTGATGTGGCAACTCCGAGCAGCATTCCTGTAGTAACAGAAAGTTCCTTGCAAGACACTGCAATGCGTCGACAGAAATTGCACGATCTCATGGCCCAGATGCAAGGGACTTTCAACTTCATGCAGGTCAATTTTGATTCTTGTGGTATTGACTTCATACGTTTTGTGCCTTATGACTTGTTCCCACTAGACTCTTTAGCATGTGATAACCAATTTCTTGTACTTCATGTGTTGCAAAGCTGGGTGCCAGACAGGATCAAAGGCATGAGAGATTTGCCTGTCTTGTTTTGGATTTGTGGCAATTCATCCATTGTTGACTTGGAAGAACCAACTGATGATAAACATTTAGAGAGTTGGAAGAGAAATTAGACTTGAGGTCTGGAGCAATGAATAGGCTCCACATATGGATGAAATCGAAGTATGCTAATCACTGGGAAGCAAGGAGAAGCTGACGTTTTGGCAGTTAACCCTTCGTCACAATCAACGAAGCGTTAATGCTTGAAATCTCTGAGGAAGCATTATCGACACCCAGCCTTCACAAGCAAGACTAGTTCTTCATACCACATAAGATCCCATTAATTTACTTGAGGGTGGTTGAAAGCTGTGTGATCAGTAGTTGCGGGGATCGGTCACGGCTTCGTAACAAGTCAGCAGCAGTTTTATTGTTTATAACAATTTTAATTAATGTACTGTTGGGGGAAAAAGTGTAGACATTGGAATTAAATCGTGAACGTTGTCAAAATGAATGGTTATTTTGATGCCATGATAAATGTACAATTTCTTCACAGTTTTATTTTAATTACCAGATAACCTGTTCTTCATATTTTTAGGTTTATTCTCCGAAATAAGCTCACAGATTGGGACCCGGTGTCCGGCCGTCCGTCCGTCCCAACGTACGTCCGTTAACATTTCACTAAAACATCTCACAAACCACCCGACCGATGATGGACCATATTTGGTATGATGTATCAGGACAGCAAGGTCTCGTATCTCCCTGATATTCATATCTCCTCTGGAAAGGGGGCTACGGCCTCCCTCTCCTCATCCCTCACATTCACTAAAACATTTTCCTCACAAACTGCATGACTGATATGAACCGATTTTGGTACAATACATCAGAACTATAAGGTCTATGGGGTTGTCATCCCCATCCCGATCCGCTCCCCATAAGAAGCTGAAAAAGGGGAATTTCGCCTCAAATTCAGGTAATTTAATGAAAAATCTTCTTAGAAACCAACAATCAGATGCAGACAAAAATCTTCATGAAACATAAGGACCGTGCCATGACTTAAGCGACCGTGCATGATCCTTTAACGCTCAATCCATCATTTTCACCTGCCCTGTGGGGAAATTAAAGCCGTCCAGTTTGTTGAATATATTGTTATAGTCGTCGGTCCGTTCCGGTTGCCCAGTATAAATCCGGTGAGTTGACTGCTCTGGGTCGGATCACGGCTTTTTTTAAACTCCGATACCGTACCTGTTGGAACCGTTGAGCCAGCCAAACTCTACCCCGATAGGCGATCGCATGACTGATCTCGCGAGGCGGAGCAAAACTTAGCCACCTGACGCTATCTTATGTTGCGGTGTTAACCTCAACCAATCCACCCTGAAAAGGATTTACCAAAATCCACCAGATGAAGCAGGATTTACCAAAATCCAAACATAATTCACCCAGAGACCAAGTGCATTTAAAATAAATTGCATGTGGAGGAATTTTCAAAGGGAAGCAATCTATCTATCTTCGATATCGTACTAAAACTCTCATATGTATGCTTTGTATGTATTAGTATGTATGTGTATTGTATTAGGTTGGTTTCTATTTTTTTAAGTTGAAAGTTGCAAGTCTCACACCCCCCCCCCCCATTTTTTTCCTTTTGATGAGAAAACATGTGAAGTTTTCACCAAATCGAACTGTGTTTAGGGGTCGCTACGGATTTGAAATTTCGGAATTTTGTGGTTTTAAATATCCCGCTTTAAATGTTATGGAACACTGAATTGGCAGTCCAGATCATCTTGAATTGATTAATTTTTAAATTGCTGTCATAGGTAGATGGCGTGTGACGTATGTCCGATGGCCCGCATCTTATTCTTTATATGGTCACAGTTTAGCTAATTTGGGTATTTTGGTGTTTGTCCTTACCCGACTGATCCCGGTGAACAATAGCTATTCAGCGACATTGGATTAAGTAAGGCCACGTGTTGGGTCGCGATAACAGTGCTCCATAGCTATGTGGAGTAATTGGATCGAAACGTGATCCAAGTGTTTTCTATTTTATCACAGAAAGAACAGTCCAGAAAGTGCAAATAGTGACTGAACAATTGATAAATTCTGGGCAAGAGGGAGAATTACATATACGACAGAATACATGTGATAAGAATCAAGGATTATTTGCTGATTGGCAGAAAATTATAAAACTAAAAGGTCACAAACTCACATAGACAAGGAAAACAAGTTCTCTGAAGACCTGGGTGATTTGATGGACATAGCACACCAAAATGCTTTAGATATGATTATCATAGAAGAGGATAAATTGTTTTTGATTGCTCAAAGGGAGGACGGGAGACGAGGATACATGAGTGAAGTTGATACAGATTTAGCAGAGAAAGA
>CM068957.1:114209269-114229155 GCA_035128595.1 Eptatretus atami
GTCAACAATCAGAAAACAGCGACAAGTACATAGACAGAAGATTGCTGAATCATTGAAGGCAGAATTCAAATCCACAGTGCCACGAATGGTGCACTGGGACGGCAAGCTACTTTCAGATTTAACCGGGAAAGACCTGGTGGATCGTCTACCAATTATTGTGTCAGGAGCCGATGTGGAGGCGTTAGGTAAGGAGTAAAATCTCCAGTGGACTGGTGAATTGATGGCTATACACCATCATACAGACTGAGACAATGGGGATGAGAACAACGGAAAATCTCAATGCTTTGAAACACCCAGTAGTAACCACTGGTAAAATGAACGGGTGGATGTGTTCTATTAGAGAATTGGGAAATAGGACATAATGTTGCATTTTGCCTGTCGTCACGCACGTGCACGAAATTGGTCCTAAGAGCAGTCACAGTTAATTGCCTTGGGTCCTTCACACGGGACTGATGCCTTGTTCAAGAGATTTCAAGGCAGTGGCAATTATGCGCCAGGAGAAATTTGAAATTTTGACTGTAGATGAGAATGAGAGAAGAATTTGTGAGTGTTGATGATACGATATTATTTGCAAAGAGCAATTAAAAAAATACAGCGGTGATGATATAAAGAACTATTGGAATCTCTCGATATACCAACTCGGTGGCATCCGGAGAGAGGATTCGATTAAGGCTCCTGGGGCCTTGCCAGGCCCGCTGGATGGCGAAGGCATATATGGAACAAAATCTTTCTATTCAGAAACAATTCAAATCTACTCGGAGAGAAAAGAATGAGAATTTAACTGTGTTTGTGATTGGGATTTACATTAAAATTGGTATTACTGCTCACTAGTGCGTAAAGAGCTCCTGAACGACCTGGTTTTTGAAGAAACTGGAATCATAAAATTGTGATGAGGAAATTTCGAGAATAGCTGTGAGAGAAGTTCTCCGACATTTTGACATGGTGAGGAACTAATTCACTAGCTCTAATTGATGATAAGGTTTCTGCTGAACTAAGGCAAGAATTAGCGTGCGATAACCGGGAGATGGAGCAGAATTGGACATTATCAGCAAAACGAACTACTGTATAGTTACGATATTCAAAAGAGAGACTGTGGTTTCCAATCAAAATTCCAACGTTTTTTCGTGATTCTAGATTGCCGATGGCTTTTTTGAATGATGACCTAGTTATGGATCAAGCGAGTTACAATGCAGACCTGGCTATTGTCTCAAAACAAAGCAGTGAACGACATGCAGAGTGGAGTAGCTCTAATGACGGATACAATGAATATATTCAACGAGGACAAAAACATATATTGCTCCAGGTTGCTTCAGAGCATAGAGGAAAATGCCGACCTGCAAGAAGAACTTTTGCACGAATAGTGAAATTGTTCAATGCATTATTTTGCAAGTATTCAGTGATGTGAAAATTGAAAATTGATGAATAAATGCCTAATGATTGTAAATTCATGATCTGTGTATACTTTTTATATCAGAAGTTATTCAATTCAGTAGATTTTCTTTTTCTTATTTTGGGTTATTGGAATTTAAAAAATTCTGAATTTCAATGTCGCGACCAAACATGTTGATTTGGCTGAAACTTCATCAGTGGTGTTTTCATCAAAAGGAAAGAAATGGGGGTGAGACTTGCAACTTTCAAATTTGTTAAAATAGAACTAATATGTATATGTATGTTCGAATACAGTCAAAATGGTACACGATAGCGCAAAAATTTTACGGCCACCTTATTTTTTTTGGCTAGCATTTTTTTTTTTTTTTTTTTGAAATGATTTTTTATCAACTGCTGTCACAACGGAAACAGGTTCACGGGTCGTCTGTAATTACTAAAACTCTCATCTTGTATGTATGTGTATATGTAGTGTATGTATGTTCCCAAAATACAGCCAAAACGGTACCACGATAGCGCAAAATTTTAGTGCCACTTACTCACCATTTCTTGCGGTGTGCGGTATCAAGTTTTTGTTCAAATCGGGCAACGAAAAAATTATAAAAACATATCCGATTCAGTGAGATACTCTTTCGGGAGATTTGAATCTGCAAACACTCAGCGGTATGGTTTGGCCGGAGCTATCTTTTTTTTTCTTTCTTGAAATGAATTTTTTCATCAACTGCTGTCACAACGGGAACCCAACGGGTTCACGGGTTGTCTCGTAAATATTACTAGAACCGTACTCGGTAGAGCGCATACCTCCGCCAGGCTGAACAGTTTACATTTTGTGTCCCACCAATTTGCCGGATCTGCATCCGGACCTGAACCAAAATCGAATTGGCTTGTTCTTGTCACCTACCCAACTCATTAATGTTAAAGAATCATTTGAAAAATCAAAAAATTCTCCGATCTGGATCCAGATCTGGATCTTCAACTTCACCAAAATTGAATTAATTCATCCTTGTCTCACACCAAACCTGTCCACCGAGTTTTGTCTGAATCCGTCCATCACTTTTTGAGATATTCTGTTCACAGACAGCCAATCAAGCAGACAGATGAACAGGTGTGAAAACATAATGTCCGTCCACCTTCGGTGGCGGAATCGATTGGTAAGAAAATGAACAATAACACCAATCGCTTTACCCACTGCCCGACATATGCACCCATGAACTAACGACCAACGGCAGATCCTTATCGAACTAAAGGCCTTCAGGTTAGTACCACAGAAAAAAGACTTTGGAAAATCACAAGATGCACTGTTGGTCAGGCAAACCCGAGATAGAGCTTTCTATCAGGAATCCTGTCCCAATGATGGGGGGCTTAGCGGAGGTCCCATTATGCTGGCTGAGGAGAGCAAAGGGGAGGTGAGGGGTGGGATGAGGTGAGGAGACGTGACTTGGCTGTTTCCCCTGCCATATAGCACAGTGAGTGGGATTAAGGACATGGTGGACTCTTCCACAGCACAACGCCCAGGGATTGGGACAGCACCAACTCCTCTTCTTCCCTGCATGCTCGCCTTTATCCCCTCGGCATGATACATCATTCCTGATGTCGCGCCACTTCCCTCTTGCTCGCCTATTGGTCACTGGTGGCTCTGTGGGCGGGATGAATCCCTTCCAACCCTTCAGTCGCTGATGACCCGGGCAACTTCCTTATTGTTGTGCGACAAGATTTGCCTTTCCCTATCTTGGTGCTCAGGCCGTACACGCTCTTGGAAAAATAACAGAGCCATCCACTTAAGAGAGATAACAAACGATAAAAACCTCAAATAAACAGGGTCAATTGGGTTATAATTGTCGACGCACACACGTGTGGGTGGGTTTGTTGTCTATAAAATAGCGACGCATATCTAATATTACATTTCATTACTTCTACGTTTATTCCAAACACTCGTTAAGGATATATCTGTGCTTGTATTAAGCATTTATTAACCCCTTGGAATTATGTTCACAGCAATATTATTAAATATATGTGTATTCATGTTGCACAGAGCCTTACACTACAGGCTGATCTGTATGATTACATGCAGATGCAAGCTAAAAATAGTTAGTATCTGATTGTTTCATCTTGAAGTACTGTAGCCTATACAGAGGTTCATATCACCAAAAGGTAATGGTTGTGCAATTGTGGTTTTGAATTAAATAATGCTGTGCGTGTGGTTTATCCAAGATGCAAGGCAGTGAAATTTGTGAAAATTATTTTCCAGTGTTACATTGGAGAGGTTTTTTATTTTATTTTATTTTTTTCATTGTTTAATTTGACATTCACGAGAGTGAATGCAAGAGGCTGATAGGATATCCTCGACTAGAGGTATGCACACTCATCACTGAGCCGTCTAGTCTGGGTGCTCATCTCTACGCAGCTATAATCTGCCATCCTGGTGTTAGCATTGTCTTCAGTGTAAGGCATAATTTGGTGTCGAGTCCATCAGATGGATGTCGAACTGTATGTTCCTTATGTTAAGCATTCACTTGTGCTCATTGAACATCCCACGTGATCAGCGATTTATTGTCGGAACCCTCGCCAAATTGCAAATTCCCGCCACCTTCAGTTGAATGACAGACCTGACCAGCTGGTTTGTGAAAGTGTTGGTGCAAAAAATGTTCCCTGGCAGATCCCACAGGAAAACAGGAAGAAGTCGTATTAGTCGTAGTATTATTATTATTATTATTATTAGTATTAGTATGCTAATGGCACCATTGTATGTCCTATTGATTGTCGTGTGCATTGGTGGAATATGATTTCTATTGTTTCCAATGAATCAGGAATCGATGCTCGAGTACGATTCATCGTTGGATTCAGCGACCATTGCAGCACGGCAAATGTCACCTGTTAATATCTTGGAAAGTTCATCAATCACATCTACCATTGGTATGTGTGTTGTGTATGCTTGTGGATTTGTTTTCCCTGTTTGGCTGAAATGTCGTGAGTCTTATTCGATAAACTTATGATTAGATAAACTTTTATAATTTGTTTGCAAGTTTTAATGCTGTACATCTTCATTAACATTGCTTTTAACTTGATTTGCGTGGGGCGTTGGGATGGGAGTTGGGGTGTAACGGAGAAATGTCTGCCCGTTAAGGGAACAAGGAAATTATCACACCCATTTCACTACAATTAGTTGTTTCACATTCACGTATCGTATCATCGCTGGATAGCTGAAATCATGAGGAATCCCATTAAGGCAGTTTCATGAATATTAATCGAATGGTAACCACAGTTGCAGTTTTCGTAAAACTGTACCGATCCGTTTGTAAAGTATTGCATCAACATTCCCGAACAATTTTTTTTCTGATTCGCTATCAGTGATAACAGAACATCATCCGTTGTCCATTCCGAGCAGTGTCGTGTGAGGATTCGGGAGTGTTCATCTCATTTAAGTAACTTACAAATTTTCCATGTGGAAGTTCTCAGTGGACTGTTGCAATAAATGTTGTGTTATCATCCAAATGTTGGGATTACAACTGTGGTAACCCATGATGACAGCCGGACTTTAAATGAAGTCTTAAGTTGTAACCTGGAATTATATTCCAGGGCTTGATTGCCGATTACTTTGATGAGCAGTGATGGCAATGCCACTGAAAAAGAAAAAAGTGATCTCCCTTGCATCGATGATGGAAATTCTTATACTACTAATACCAACATAATTACCCTCGCCAGAGGAGAGGGCATTGCATTTGTGTCTATTTGTTGTTTTTGCCAAGTAATTTGGTCTGTAGCGTTTCTGTCTGTCTGTCTGTCTGTCTGTCACATGATTTTTGGCCACAGTTTTCAAGCAATCGTTCTGAATTTTTTTGTGTGTGTAGTTGACCGGCCAAGAACAGCAACACTTAATTTTAGTGAAGATCCTAATCCGGATCGGGATCTGAGAATCTAAGTAGTTCTTCACTATTGAGAGATAGGGCCCAAAATGATATATAGCACGATATCTCAAAAGGTTATGGATGGAGTCACACGAAACTTGGTGGACATGATGGGTGTGTGACAAGGACGAAATGATTCAATTTTTGTGAAGATCCGAATCTGAATCCGGATCTGAGTTTTTTCAGTGATTCTTCACCACTGAGAGATGGGGCCAAAAATTATTTATCGCATTAGATCTCAAAAAGTTGTGGATGAGTGATTACAAAACTAGGTGAATGAGTTGGTTAGGTGATGAGCAAGCCGGTTCAATTTTGATTAAGGTCTGGATTCAGATCCGACCTATCTCATGTAGACCTAACACAAAATGTAAACTATTCAGCCTGGCGGAGGTATGTGCTCCACCGAGTGCTGTGCCGTTTCACCAATTGTCACTCATTGAGTGATTTTTCATTCGTCCGTCTATCTGTCTGTCTGCACAGAACATGAGTATGTCTGTTAGTTACGTACCATTAGAATGTGATTACGTACTATTTAAATGTGAGTACATCTATTCATTATGTAACACAAACAGAGGACCCGTCTTACTGGCGATCTTGTTCCAAGCATACAACATGCTCTTCTGCCATATACCTTTATTTGGGCGGTGCATAGGCAACTGACTGCTGCCTCAATCGCTCCCAAAAATAACCCGGGTAACGTGCATGAAGCCAAAATCATACCTCCTGCTTCAAATTCAAATTGCCTCACTGTACTGGAAACGTGGGGACAGAAATACTCTACTGTAAATGGTGGGACTTGTAATACCCTCCCCCACCTGGAGCAGTACTACACCATACACATTTACATAGAAGAATCCCCCCCCCCATACTGAACCAAAATTGAGTAAATATACTGAACCAAAATTGAGTATTTTTTCATGTCTCCGCTGACGGTTGTTGGAAGCATTATGTTTTTGGACTGGTCTGTCCGTCCATGCGTCCATGATTGGTTTTCGTTGCTGCGATAACTTAAGAATGGCTGAAAGGATCCAAGTCAAACTTGATACAAGTATGTATAATGATGTAAAGCTAAACTAATTAGATTATGGGATCAAGAGGTCAAAGGTCAGATGCCCCGTGAACCGTTGAACTTGTGAACCAGTGATGGGATTTTGACCAAACTTGGTACAAGTATATATTATGATGCAAAGATGGTGGTGGTGGTGGTGGTCGTATGGCAGCTTAGCTGCTGGGGTAGCTATCATTTCTTGAAGCGCGACTGTGTCACTGATGCATTGCCCCTCTACCAGTACACACACTGGAACTGGTACTCATTTTGCCGAGCTCGGAAGGATGACAGGCTGAGTCAACCCCCTGGTGTATTAATTCAGCGGCCGACGGGGCTTGAAACTCAGGACCCTAGGATCCCAAGCCGCCACCCTAACACTGAGCCAACACCAGGCTACGATGCAAAGATGAACTGATTAGATTTTGGCATCAAGAGGTCAAGTAATGTCAGGTAAACATGTCATACTTGAGAACAGCATAAGGGATTTCAATCAAGCTTGGTGCAAGTATTTACAATGATGTAATAATGTGGGCAGAGGCAAATCGGTCGCCGTTGAGACGTCGAATTGTGTCGTTCTAGTTTTATTTTGTTTCACTTGCAATTTAATTTTTCAACTTGTTTTATCACCGGACCTTCATTCCCAAACAGATACTCGAGGGAGGCAACCTGACATTCCTCAGCAACCAGCAAACCAGGTGAGTTTTGAACTGTGGTTTTCTAAAGAAAAAGGAGGCAACAAACACAACAGGGGTTAACATTTCTGGGATCAATTGCCTTTGCTTTTTCTGAATAAGAAATTCGGTGGACATTCAAAAAAAGGTTGTGGTTATTATTTATTTATTTATTTTGGCCCACTTCATAACAACCTGCCAATACTATACAAAAAGCCTTTGCTTAAATATTTCCTTTTCTTCGACTCATCAGCTAACCATGTGCATGTTCAGGAACATTAATGATGAGAATGCACTTCATTCTACTACTGAGACCTTGGTCTTGCTCTGTACTGGACTTATATTATTTATTGTCTTGTCTTGTGTCAGGCATCACTTGATTCTACAACTGCAAGCGACATCTACGTAGCACCGCAACCACACTACCAGTCAGCACCCAGCCCGAAGGCTGTGTCACAGGCACCTCACGACATTGTACAGGTGAACACTTCGACATGTTTGGTTGTTTTTATTTTTCCATTTTTGACCATTTA
Organism: Eptatretus atami; assembly: GCA_035128595.1. Taxonomy (NCBI): domain Eukaryota; kingdom Metazoa; phylum Chordata; class Myxini; order Myxiniformes; family Myxinidae; genus Eptatretus; species Eptatretus atami. Next base: position 114,216,813 of record CM068957.1, read on the forward strand.
TATTTTGGGTGATGTGCAGGACTTGATTCAAACCACTCTGACGGAAACTTAAACAAACAGCAAAAACTGAGAATTACTCTGTTCATTAACAAAAATTTCACTTCACTTGATTGATTTTATTTGGTTTTTTAAAGCATCACTACATTTGTGTAGGCAGCCATGACTTCCTTTTGTGGCTCCCGATTGGCTGTGCAAAGCACTTGATATTTCACACCCATTCGGGGACCCAGAAAGGCAAGACGTGGCTACCTTCACAAAATTTAGTGGGAAATTGAGTTATTTGAATTTGATTTTAAAATGAGTGTAGAAAGCTTGGCTTTGGTAGTCTTCTCTTCTGCTATATTTGGTTGTGCAACAGAGGAGGTGTAGTTGTGTGTTAAAGGCATCGCACATTCATCATATGTTTGATCCCTTGTGTGCTGGTCTAGGCACCAATCCCGCTAGCCAGTGACCCAGTTCCGGTTGCCACCCAGTCTCACGTGTTCTCGCCATCGGCGGCGAAACCCCTTGGTAGCGGTGGAATAAACGTCAACGCCGCACCTTTCCAGTCCATGCAGACGGTGAGATTCATTCAGGATAGGAAAAACAGGTGCTTTGATTTATGGGTTATTTAACCACACGTTCACTTGCCAAGAAGCACAACATGTTGAGCTTAACCCACTATCCCAAGGAATGGAGTTTGTCACAGTAAAAAAGTAAGTTCCACGTTGTAGCCAATATCTACTGTAGCCAAATAGGTTTGGAAAAGTGAACTGTAAATGCCAAGTGGTAGTAATGATGTTGGGAACATGTGCCATGCTGACATGACACAAAGCTGTCACAAGCCGTTATTAAATATTGGAACACACGGGTGAAAGGCTCCCTCTCTCTCATCATGGTGATACGTCGGCGCTGTATTATTTGGATGAATTGCATTGGTCGAAGAATGATTTATTTATTTATTTTTGTATCATTCAATCCTGAAATCTCGTCTGTGTGCGGTTCAGCCGATACACAGTCTACACACTCAGCAGGTGTTTACCACCCCGTCACTATCTCACACAAACGACACGGATGCCATCAAGCAGCCCATGCAGTTTGCTCCACAGCAGTACCAACCGAGCTACAGCCCTCAACCATCAACTGCCCTTACCCCACAGCCTTCACTGGAGCAAGACTCTTTTCAGACAGGTACCCTGCTCTGCACTTTTCTTCCTCCTCATTTGTGCAATTCCTGATTAAGATAATTTTTCTTCCTACACGTAAATGCAAGGAAGCTTCTTGCCGATGTCCTGCGTATACAAGGTTGCCCTCGGCATGAAAAAGTAACCGTTTGATGCACATTAAGTACATTCAGCATTCCACCGGTTTAGAAACCGATCAAAGTCAATCCTTCAATTTTCATCCATCATCCTTTCTTCTTTTATTCCCTTCCTCGGTTATCTTTTCTCACTTTCATCTCAATCCCAAGCCCTTTCCGTACGCAATATGTAGATAGTCCTTCATTGTTGACGTTGGTGACCGTAATACAGTACTTTTGTTGGAGAGAATGGAATTACAAGTCTTTGGCTTTTGTAACAAAGGTCATATTTGGTGTGTACTTGGCACTCTGAACTTCAATTGCACCGTCTCATAGGTACAGTATTCCTTTGTGGTGCTAATTGTATGTAGTCATTGCAGAGTTGCCAACTCTACCGCTTTTGGTGGTAGTCTCCCGCTTTTTGTATACTTGAACAACCTACCGATTTTATTGCCCAATAACAGCGAAAAGTACTGCTTTCACAAAATGTGTCTCATCAAAGTTTTTGATCTCTTTTTCATGTTGTGATAAGGTCTGTCAGCCTTCTCACATTTTCCTTCGATGCTGCATGAAAAATCATATCCGTAATCTCATTGCATTTCATTGGCGACAGCGACTATTCAAAGTATGTGGTCGCGAATGACATGCTGTCCCATTTACAAGCATTATTGACCTGCAAAACATAGGATGTTTCTCATTGCTTGACTGACATGATGTAACTCACAGCAAACTAGAACGGTACTCCGTAGATCACATACCTCCGCCAGGTTGAACAGTTTACGTTTCGTATCCCACTGATAGGCCAATATCTGAATCTGAATCTGGACCTGAACCAAAATCGAATCGGCTTGTTCTTGTCACCTAACCAACTCATCCACCACGTTTTATCATAACTCATCGACATCTTTTTGAAATACCGTGTTATATATCGTTTTGGTCCCATCTCTCAATGGTGAAGAATCGCTTGAAGTACTAAAAAAAAAATTAAAAAAACCTTGGATCCGGATCCGGATCTTCACCAAAATCAAATAGATTCTTCCTTGTCTCACACCCAACCTGTCCAAGTTTAGTCCAAATCCGTCCATAATTTTTTGATATATCCTGCTCACAGCCAGACAGACATGGGTGAAAACACAATCACCGTACACCTTCGGTGGTGGAGGTGAACATTGTACTAATGAGAACCGCACCTTTACTGCATTTGCCATGTGCACATTACATGCACGAATATCAGTGCTAGGTCCCAAGCATCCCGGTGACGTCAGGTAATTTCACTAGATTTACCTAAAGGCCCTGTCACACCTTGACGTTTTAGCCAGCAATGGCAACGTATAAAAATGTATGTAAAACGTTGGCGTACGCTGAAGTTTTGAGGTTTTTTTTTTAAGTTTTGGTCGTTTCATAACGTGTTGGTCGTATGCATAACATATTAGTAACGGGCACAGAACGTTTCGTTTTCTTATAGATAACTTATACCAACGAATGCTTAGCCTGTTGTCGCGTTCACAACCTATGCCCAACGATGTTTAACTTAGGCATAGCGCGCTGCACGTATTGCCGACGAACTAGTGGCGTTCTCTGTTAAAAACCTGCCGCACGCCGATTTAAATCATAACCGCCTGAAAATTGGAAGTGTCAACATCGCAGTCACACCTTGACGATTTAGCCAGCGTATGCCGACCTATGAAAAATGTGTCTAAAACGCTGGCACACGTCGAATACGGTATGGGTAAGTTGTGTATACGTTAGGAGCACGCTGAAAAACAATGAAGTACGCTGTCATATTCCGTGGTACGTCCAGTACGTCGTGAAATTTCAAGCATGCTGAAAATTTTACGACGTACTCGACGTATGGCTCACAAGTTCTGCATACGCTGGCATAAGTTCTCAGCACGCTCCGCGATCGTTGACACACGTCGGACACACGTTACTTGTAAGTTACTCATAAGTCGAAACACGTCGAGGTAATGTTTAGAATACCCGAAACTTAATTTTTAACCTATTAGTAACGTGCTTTGACCTATGTGTAGCGTGCTTTGAACCTATGTAACGTATCTCAAACGCACATTGTCGTATGTAGACGAATTTGATTTACGTCTTCCGGACGACCACAGAACTTACTGAACGTGTTTCTAACTTACATCTACTGTATAATGGCGATTTGGCAGCGTTTAGGGGAATCGGTATATACAAATGGGCTTCACAAGAGGAACCCGTCAGTGTTCCAGACTCCATGTTGAGTAGATGTCAATGTCAGTAGTATCAGTAGTAGTAGTATTAGGTGAGCGTGTCAGTAGTAGTAGTAGTAGTAGTATTGGTAGTAGTAGTAGGTCCATGTCAGTAGTAGTAGGTGAGCGTGATGGGGAGGTGTGGGGTGATGATGGATCCTCGTTGCGTCCACGAATAGGAGACTACTTTGCACCATTGTTCGATGTTCTTTTCGGCTAATTTTTTTTCTCATTCCCACGATGAACTTTTTTTTTGTTTCAGTTTTTAAGTATTCAAAACGACTTGGACAAATGCATAAGGTACTAGTAATGAACACAGAACGCTTCGATAACTTATAGATAAGTTATACAACGATTGATTAGCGTGTTTTAGGCGTCACAACCTATGCCCAACGATAGTCTAACTTATGCATAGCTGGGCAGCGTATCGTCGACGATTACGTGAGGTTTTCTATTCATAGGCTGCAACTTCACTTTTAATAAATGCGTCACTCGCCTATTGTTTTTGGACGCTGGTGCTCGGCAATTGAAATCGTTTCCATTGAACGAGTTAAATCGCTTCCACTCGAATATTTAAATGATTTACACTGAACGATTTAAATAAGTGCCTGTCACTTGCCTATTTTTTTTGGACGCTGGTGCTCGGCAATTGAAATCGTTTGCATTGAACGAGTTAAATCGCTTCCACAGCACTGCAGTCACGGCACCAACAGCAGCAGGCTCAGTGCCAGCCTCATGCCAGGCTCAAGCGGATCCCTGTAGAAGGTGTACTGCTTGGTTATCCTTTGACCACTATGGCTAGCAGCTCGTCGAACATCGCTGGGGGTATTCGCAGGAAGTTGATGAATGATGCTTGGTCCTCGTTCCGGAGTTCCACCATGAGCTGGTCATATATGCCGTAATGGCGTCGCCTCCCGATCCATGGTCTGACCCAGTTCCTTCTCCTCCGTTCACGTCTTCTTCTCCCAGCTCTATTGGCACGCAACTGGTGCAGTGTCAACTCGATGAGGTCATGTTGATGTTCGAGGACAGGTAGGTATTGTCGTCTCAGCCGGCCGTATCCTCCATCTCTCGGAATGACATGGACATGTCTACCAACGAAGTCTAAAAAAAGACGGGTTCCTCCTGCGAAGCCCTTTTATATACCAATTCCCCTAATCGCTGCCAATACGCCATTATACGGTATCTGTAAGTTAGAAACTCGTTCAGTAAGTTCTGTGGTCGTCCTGAAGACGTCAAATACGTCTACATACGTATTTGTGCGTAGGACATGCTTACAAATAATTCCCAAGCACGTTACTCTCAAAGGTTATAAATAAGTCACGGGTACCCTAAACATATTTGATGTGTTTCGACATATGAGGAACTTTCAAGTAACGTGTTGCGAAGTGTGAACAACATTCGTGTAGCGTGCTTACAAAACGTTACTCATAGGTTAGAAATAAGTTTCGGGTACGCTAAACATTACCTCGAAATGTTTCGAGTAGCGGAACGTGTGAGTCATATGCCGGCATACGTCGTAAAATTTCAAGCATGCAAAAATTTGAGGACAACCCAAAAGTACAACGTTTAAAGCCAGCGTACTACATATGGCAGTGTTTTTCAGCGTGCTCTTAACGTATACAAAACGTACCCATAAGTATTCGATGTGTGCCAGCGTTTTAGACAAATTTTTTATAATCGGCATACGCTGGCTAAATCGTCAAGGTGTGACAGCGGCTTTAGGTAGGATTATAGTGTAGGGCATGGCCAAGCTGAAGTTTCTCTTTAAATTAGTTTATATTTTACTCATTACGCAATATGTTTTCAATGTAAAGTCCAAAACATATTCAGGAATTGCATGTAAACTTAAATTGATCAGCAAAACATGATTATTCTGCTTTTTCCATTAAAGATTGTCTTAGAATGTAAAATTTGCTCCCTCAAACCACAGATCCTTTCCATCCTACCGCTTTTTCTTCTTTGAGTGTTGGCAAATATGTCATTGGGACGGAGCATTATACGATGACACGTTGTGAAATCACATAGGCGTTGGTGCAAATGTTGCGTGCTTGAAGGTGGATTTTGTTTGAAGCATCTTAAAATACATCCTGCTGCCAAGATGAGTGCCTTTGAATGAGGTGAAGGTGCAACCTTTTAAAATATATCGTGTGTGTGTGTGTGTGTGTGTGTGTTATGTACAGTGGGGGAGAACAAGTATTTGATACACTGCCGATTTGCAGTTTTCCCACTTACAAAGCACTTAGAGGTCTGTATTTTTATCATAGGTACACTTCAACTGTGAAATACGGAATCTAAAACAAAAATCCTGAAAATCACATTGTATGATTTTTAAATAATTAATTTGCATTTTATTGCATGAAATAAGTATTTGATACATCAGAAAAACAGAACTTAATATTTGGTACAGAAACCTTTGTTTGCAATTACAGAGATCAGACTTTCCTGTAGTTCTTAACCAGGTTTGCACAGACTGCAGCAGGGATTTTGGCCCACTCCTCATACAGATCTTCTCCAGATCCTTCAGGTTCGGGGCTGTCGCTGGGCAACACAGACTTTCAGCTCCCTCCAAAGATTTTCTATTGGGTTCAGGTCTGGTGACTGGCTAGGCCACTCCAGGACCTTGAGATGCTTCTTACGGACCACTCTTAGTTGCCCTGGCTGTGTGTTTCGGGTCGTTGTCATGCTGGAAGACCCAGCCACGCCCCATCTTCAATGCTCTTGTTGAGGGAAGAAGGTTGTTGGCCAAGATCTCACGAAACATGGCCATCCTCCTCTCCTCAATACGGTGCAGTCGTCCTGTCCCTTTGCAGAAAAGCATCCCAAAGAATGATATTTCCACCTCCATGCTTCACGGTTGGGAATGGTGTTCTTGGGGTTGTACTCATCCTTCTTCTTCCTCCAAACACGGCGAGTGGAGTTTAAACCAAAAAGCTCTATTTTGGTCTCATCAGACCACATGACCTTCTCCCATTCCTCCTCTGGATCATCCAGATGGTCATTGGCAAACTTCAGACGGGCCTGGAATTGCACTGGCTTGAGCAGAGGGACCTTGCGTGCGCTGCAGGATTTTAATCCATGACGGCGTAGTGTGTTACTTATGGTTTTCTTTGATACTGTGGTCCCGCTCTTCAGGTCATTGACCAGGTCCTCCGTGTAGTTCTGGGCTGATCCCACCTTTCTCATGATCATTGAGGCTCCACGAGGTGAGATCTTGCATGGAGCCCCAGACCGAGGGAATTGACTGTTATCTTGAACTTCTTCCATTTCTAATAATTGCGCCAACAGTTGTTGCCTTCTCACCAAGCTGCTTGCCTATTGTCCTGTCGCCTATCCCAGCCTTGTGCAAGTCTAACAATTTTGTCCCTGATGTCCTTAGACAGCTCTCTGGTCTTGCCCATTGTGGAGAGGTTGGAGTCTGATTGATTGAGTGTGGACAGCTGTCTTTTATGCAAATAACGAGTTCAAACAGGTGCAGTTAATACAGGTAATGAGTGGAGAATGGGAGGGCTTCTTAAAGACAAACTAACAGGTCTATGAGAGCCGGAATTCTTACTGGTTGGAGGTGATCAAATATTATTTCTTGCAATAAAATGCAAATTAATTATTTAAAATCATACAATGTGATTTTCAGGATTTTTGTTTAGATTCCGTCTTTCACAGTTGAATGTACCTATGATAAAAATTACAGACCTCTACGTGCTTTGTAAGTGGAAAACCTGCAAAATCGGCAGTGTATAAATACTTGTTCTCCCCACTGTATATGGTTTTTGAGGGTCATTCAAATGGTGATAATCTTTATACTGCAGGAGGAAGGTTACAATGGAATTCCAGACCTTTGTGCTGTCCAGTCCATGATTTTTTTTTAATTTAATTACTGTACATAATCTTGCGAGAATGATACCTTTATTTAGGATTTCAACAAAAAATGAGGAATTGCTGAACCTTTTAGTGAGACTAATACTTTTGATTTGATAAATATTTTTTGACAGAAACTTGCAGATCTGCTCTTGAGGCAGAAGCCTGAATTGTTTGGCTTTGCAAATAAGTTGTTCATGAGGTCTTTAAAAAAAAGGTTTACACTGCACATTTGCCTCTATGGCAGAAGCTGGAAGATTGTTACCAAGTTGGTCATTCAGCTGTTACCTCCAACCTTTAAAGATTATTGATACATTTATTATTATCCTTCTGATTAACCTCCGCCATCGAAGATCGGAGGTTAGTTTTCACCCCTTTCTGTTTGTTTGTTTGTTTGTTTGTTTGTGAACAGTATAATGGAAAAAACTCCTTGACGGATTTCGACGAAACTTGGTGGGGGGTTAGGTATGGTCCAAGGATCATGCATTAAATTTTGGACTTGGTCCCCCCCCCCCCCCCCAAAAAAAAAATTAGAGAATTTTTTTTTTTTTTTTGCATTTCTACATGTTTTAGTGATTTCCAACCCCCCCCCAAAAAAAATTGTTACCCCCCCCCCAAAAAATAGAGAATTTCTTTTTTTTGCATTTCTACATGTTTTAAGTGATTTCCAACCCCCCCCAAAAAAAATTGTTACCCCCCAAAAAAAAAAATAGAGAAATTTTTTTTTTGGGCATTTCTACATGTTTTAAGTGATTTCCAACCCCCCCCCAAAAAAAATTTAGAGAAAAAAATTTTTTTTTTGCATTTCTACATGTTTTAAGCGATTTCCAACCCCCCCCCCCAAAAATTGTTCGAGAAAAAAAATTTTTTGCAACTTTTTTTTCAACAAAATTTCGATTTCTTTTTTTTTTGCTTTCTACATGTTTTAAGTGATTTCCAACCCCCCCCCCCCCCCCCAAAAAAAAAATGTTGAGAAAGAAACTAACTGTCAGCACTGTTGACGTCATATTTAATGAATAAGATATAAGGTTCACTTGAAGTGACCCAGCTGTATTGGCGGCGGAGGTTTTGCACTCTACCGAGTGCTCCCCCTCTAGTTTAAAAATGTTTTGTTTTGTTTTTTTCTTTCTTTCTACCAGTTGGGAACAATGCAGTGTACCAAGCTCAACCCGATGGTCTTGGAGTTTCCAATCAACCCGTGCCAGGATTGGGTTTCAGTCGAGCACAGATTTACTATAACAGCCGTGCGCCTTCCCGGGGGGTGAATCGTGGCATGCGCGGTGCCACCAATGGTTACCGGCAGACCAATGGTTTCAGGGGTGGAAGGGGAGGGACTTTCAATGGTGAGTTTGAATTTGTCGCATGTTGATCCATTGGATGAGACATTATGCAGCATATATGAGATGAGACATGGGTACACAAAAGGTGAAAGCCTTTTCCAGTCCTGTACAACTCGCACGATGCTGAACATTATCACAACAACAAAGCTGACGTCTTCATGGATATATTTTACAGTTGTATTTGTTAACGATGCCGTAGGTGCTTTTGATGGATACCATGGTGGATACCCGAGTGCATCAAGTACTGGCTATGGGCAAGGCACGTTTGGCGCGAGAGAATACGGCATAAATTACCATCAGAGAGTAAGTGTTCCCTGGTCATCGGGCGTCGTAACAGAGCCTCGTCGTACATAGACACCCCGTCTGCATTCAATTGGCAAAGTTCCTGACTGATCGTCTTCTGCACATTTTGCTCTCTTATTTTACAGGAAGGTAATTTCCAGCAAAGCTTTAAGCGAGGCAATGGGCCTGCTAATCTGCGCGCTCCTCCTCGCGGAGGTAACTGACTTGTTTACCGTCAATCTCAGATGAAGCGCCACCATACAATGAGACGACACAATAAACCACATCATATATGGCTCTGAGTAAAATCACCGTCGCATGTTTATTTATTTTAATTTTATTTTTGAAACACTTTAATTTTACCAATCCTGAGCTCTCCATGCAGATAATTTTCAATGTTATATTTTAAGCCTCTTGTTTTTACGATTTAAAAAACAAACTTTTTGCATGTTCTTTTGCTTAGTGCTTGCTTGGTTGGTCGTGCATGGTTTTGTATGCCTATGTGTAATTTGCACTCGAGGACGCCGGCCTGAAACGCTGTTGGTATTGCGGAATATACGGCTGCTCTGCTGATTCTCGCCAAGGGGAATGGATCTCTGCTGACTATCATTTTTATTCAGTTTACTTCATTCAGTGTTATCCTCGAGTTTTGTCTCTCTCTGTGCTGATGTTTGGAAGTGTTCCAATAAAGGATTTGATTTCTAGTGTAGCATGTCATTGTCCTGTTTTGCCGACCTTACACATTGCTTGCCTCTAGTGTGCAACTAACACTTGCTTCCTTTTTGCTTTCTCCTGCCTCTGGATCCCAGTTTGTTCAGTACCCTTGCGTTTGCCCGATGCCAAATCGTTATCTCCAAGGTGTGGTAAATGCAGCACTGGAAGTGGTACACACGGTGGTTTCTAATTCCCTGGCTAGCTGCACCGACAGCAATGCAGTGCTCGGTTATGCACGGTTAAGGTTTTTACCTCGGCTCAACCTCTTCCAATCCTGCACCTGTTTCTTCATTTCATTAGATGGTCTTTGACCTGTTGTGACAAATATGACCTGTAGAAGGGAAATGTACAAGTAAAATTGGTCCAACTGCATAATGACGGAGTGATAACTTTGTGACGAGGTGCTCTAAGGTCTAGATGCATTCCATCATCGTCAAAAAGCATGAATAGGCATCGTATTTTATCAATTATTTAATATGTATATGTTTTGCATATTGCTAACCTGTTCAGTTTCTTACAGTGCTGTACATTATTTTGATGCTGAAAATGGTCTCCCCAGGCCAATATTTTGTATCGTCACACTGCTCAACAACAGCGTTTACTGTTTCTGGAGCACTGCAGTGGTTTGGCTTTTAAGACTCATGTGTCTTTCCTTCTCTGCAGGCCATGGTGGGTCACCCCCTATTAAAAACCATTTCAAGGGTGGGCTGCCTCCACCGCAAGGCTCAATGACCTTGCCTGCCCACAATGCCAAGTGAAGGTCCTCAAGTTTTTCCTTTCCTAAGCATATGACCTACTCCATTTTCCAATGTAACTATCTTGGCTTTACAGTGAACTTTGGGTGGGTGACATGACAGTTCCACACAAAGGACCCCATGCCCAACAAAATGCACATAATCTGTGGCTGGCACATTTAGAGCTCATTTCCCCTCCCACCACTCAGGTGGTGCTTCCTCCTTTCACTCAATTTTGCAATGAACCTTATTCTCAATCTGCAATGACTGCATGCAATGCAATGTTATCCAATGCAGCACAGTCGAAGTACATCCAGCAATTAAACTTACGTTTTCCTTTTCTTTTGTAACAGTCAAATTTAGTAACCAACTGTTGTGCTTTTACCTTCGCCAATACAGTTCGCTGAAACTTGGTTGATGATTTTGTTTGTTTTTTTCTTCTGTCTCTGTCTCTGTCTATGTGTGTCTGTCTGTCTATAAACATAATCTAAGAATGGGTGCATTGTTGTTTCATCGCGATTTTAATAGTGCACTTTTAGAATTATTAGATGTATAATGAAGCAAGTGTTTGGCTGGATGTATGTATGTATGTCCGCTGTATACCCAATGGTGGGACAGCTGACCTGACGCCACCCTTAATTTTAACCTGAAAGAAAATCATACGTCCACCATTTTAGGAAGCCTAAGACCTCTTCAGAAGTGTCATATTCACAATCGCCATGCCCTCCCTACAAGTTTTCTGTTCAGTGCAAAGCAACTTAAACGACTGTTAAAAGAATCATCAAATATCGAAAGGTTGGAGCCGATAGTCGTCATGGACCTTGTGAAGGTAACAGACCGTATAGGCCTCTGGACTCAGGCCTCTAGTCCCAGCCTATGGGCAGTGCAATTGAAATTATCTGAGCTATATAACCACGATCTATTATACATGCACATAACCGGTACACATGTTTTTGCTTCATGTGCATAACCCTGGATGTGTCAGAAGAACTTGTTGCAAACTTAAAACAAGTTCTCCCATGAGGCGGGTACTCTGCTAGTTTTGGTAATGATCGATGTACGATGAAGCTCGGTGAGAGATGCTTCTGAATATTTGGTTTTAAATAAAAGAAGTGCAATGAGGTTGTGTAATTGTAGATTTGAGGTTCATTGGTAAGACTAGCCCAAATTAATTTGGTGTATAATGGATTTTCTCAAAGAAAGTCTGTCGAGTCGGTTCATTGCCTTGGAAAGCAAGATGCAGTTGATGTTTAGAGCATTAACCCTTTCTCGGAACAATAAGTAATTTTCTCTTGCTCTGAGGAAAGGCTAATGCTCACAATGTCAACCACACCTCACTTCCCAGGGTGCTAAATGTACCGTTATCAGCTTCCGTGTGATTCAGTGCTCTACCTGTGAAACACCAAACTGAGCTTGCATTTGGGGCTGATAATCAAACCCATACTCAATATGAGTGCACTACCTCTGTACCATCACCATCCTTTCTGACTGCTGACTCATTCATAAAAACCCTCTTGTAAATAAAGGGAAAGCCTTTTTGGACTTTTTTTTGTATACGTTGTCGAGGCTCGTATGAGAGCTAACACACAACGCACAGCAACGGGGGCATGAGACAGGAGGGGCGGGAGAGGGAAGGACAAAACAGTGGGGAACAGCGACATTAGAAGATCTGTGGAAGGGAGAGGGATTGGACGGGGAACACAGGGTATGGACACGACACAAGATGGACACGACAGGGACTTTCAGGAAGGAAAGCAGAGAATTTGAAGGAGGTGGGTTTGGCGTGGATTAACGGGGGTAAAAAAGATCGAGGATTTGGATGGGAGGAGATAAGAGGTGGTGGTGAACAGCTGTTTTGAAGGCCTGGAAGAAAGAATGGGATTGAAGAGAGTGAGGGAGTTTATTCCA
>CM068957.1:114250718-114261910 GCA_035128595.1 Eptatretus atami
ATACCTCATGGTCGATGGGAATTGAGAAACAGTTGCCTCTTCAAGCGTGGCGTTCCAATGGGCATCGTCTACTAGGAGTCCGAGGAAATTGCAAGCCTCACGGAATGTGCTGCAAATTTGCCCGTCCACTGTTCTCAGGTCTATGAAACTCATCTGGACCTCGTTTCACATGCAGGAGGAGGCGGACGCAGAAACACTCAAAATATTGGGATGTACTGTGTACACTCGACCCAATGCGTCAGATTTGTATAAATACCGGGATATCCTGGAACTTCTGAACCTTGCTTCCTCCTGTTCCAACGTTTCTGACTCGAGTTCAAGTGAAATACGTTGGCACCTGAGCATACAGTAGAGTTTGAGCAAAGTCATCAATTTCGCATAGTTTGAAAAATGCCAGTAAGTTAGAAATTGGAGGTTCTTCCTCTCGTTGTTGGACATTTTGATCTGTAAAATAAACTCTCTGTCCGTTCTCAGGTGAATTGTCAGGTAATAACTGGAGGAAACCTGCCAGTAATGGGGAAGTTCAATATCTCCATATGGCTTCATTGCTGCATATATATCGACCATTTTCATATTTTTGAACCTCGTTGATGTCGTTTCTCTCAATGGTTTACTACGGCTTGATCACTGCCCTTGTGAATGTACTTGCATATGTATTTGATAGCTTTTACACTATTGCAGTACTCAACGTTGATATGGGCATTGAAAATAGTGAGAGTAATGATATATGGAATTATCCATTTATTATCAACAACGACGGGTTCAGGAATACCTGAACTTAACCGTTGTTTCAAATCCACCATCATCAGGTGCCCGCCTACGATACAACGTATCCATTTATCCGACTGCATTTTGTGGAGGAGTTCTCTAGGGAACCTCTTTCCACATTTCCATTTCTCATGCAGGGTGCCCTGCTATTTAACCCACATGGACCATGGATCATATGACGTTTCACAATAGCGTACAAAAACGGATCCTCTTCTGGTTGGGCAATTCAGCGCGAATGACTGAGTCAATCTGGGTGGGTCTAAGTTTTTCTCTGAACCAAAAAAAGCTATGTACGTGTGAAGACCACGTTTTTGCCATTCTATGGTATACATGTAGGCAGCAACAGACCCACACATGTTAATTTCGTCATTAAGATCTATCAACAGAATGACTTTCTCTGAAAGACTCGCTATTAGATCATGTCGGTCATGTGCGACTTGTCCTGTAATAGTTCTTTGACAATTTCTGGCCACTGAGGATTACAGGTTAAAGTTATGAAAAGGTCCGGTCTTCCAAAAATTCGAACATAGGTCATTGCATCTTGAGTGCGTTCTGCCATATACCGTGGTCCACCAGTGAATGATCATGGTAATATAACTAATTGACCAACATTTGCATGGCCGTCATTGGTTAGAGATCACGGAGATGTATATAATCAGCCACGCGTAACTGCTGCTGATGAGTTCTGATGAATAAGTAGTCGTTCAGACTCAATCTTAGCATACATATCAACTATATACTGGTGAAACAGTTGGTGACAACGCAAAATAATATTGAAACTATTTTGCCTGTGCATGATTCTGTATGCATAGTAATCATTAGCAGATACTTTTTTCCAACATTCATTAGTCCGTCGTGGATTGAACTGCCATTTGAAGCAATAGCCATCTTGTCCTTCCCAGTTAATCAACGGGTACTGCAGGGATCATAGGAGCGGTGTGTCTCACTGATCTCTGCCGTTGGTCATTTCTGCAGTGTATGATGTGTCACGCCGAATGAATTCTTGCCCAATGATGACGATGGCCACTTCATTTACTTGTGGGCGTTGTATCTTCTCTCATGCTCTCCAGCAGGTTCTATCAGCATGAATTACAACCCTCATGTCCTCACTGGGAGCCTGTTCTAAGGCTGTTTTGAAACTTCTTACGATGTTGTTAGTTTCATGCAACATCTTTTGCAAGTCCAAAACCAACTCGAGACGGACATCTTCAACAACGCCACACCTACGTTGAACTTCCTGATTGTGATCGCCCATGAAATAGATCGTAGAAGAAACTTCGGTTCTTCTCCGGGTTGTGCAAAATGGCCCGGCTCGATGATATATTTGCCCACAAACCTTGAACGTAGGGAAGTGCCCGGTAACCTAATGCTTCAGCTCCAAATGATGTAATTTGGAAGCATGAGTTATACCTCCTGATATTGCCTATGAAAGTTGCGAGTGGGCAGAATACCATCCAACAGAGACTTCAACGGTTCTGGTGGTTCGTATATATCAGTGATTTTCACTTTCCCTCCACTGCAACACATACCAGGAGGTTCTTTCTTGAATTTTCTTGCCCCACAATGACTGCAGATCTCATCCATCCCACCTATTAGTATAGGGATCAATTGATACTGATTAGCGTCTATTGTTAAAGGCTTCTCTTTCCAATTTCGATGATTTGAAAGGGCCGGCTCATTGGCAGCTGAATGCAACCGTTTGCTTCGGCGTCGATCGTCCGAGACTTCAGGCAGCTCTGCTTTCTCGCTGCTGCGCGTTGCTTGGCGAACGCTTTGGCGGTCGAGCGTCCGTAGCTTCAGGCAGCTCTGCTGCTCTCGCTGCTGCGGTTGCTTGGCGAACGCCTTGGCGTCGAGCGTCCGTAGCTTCAGGCAGCTCTGCTGCTCTCGCTGCTGTGGTTGCTTGGCGATTGCTTCTGCGTCAGCGTCCGTAGCTTCAGGCAGCTCTGCTGCTCTCGCTGCTGCGGTTGTTTGGCAAACGCTTTGCGCCGAGCGCCCGCAGCTTCAGGATCTGCAAGCCGAGCAGCTGCCGAACGCGACCGTCTCTTGACGCCTTGTTGTCGTTTTCTCTTCGGTCTCGACATCTCGTGACGCTCTCACAGTCTTAGCGTTGTGCGTTTTTCTCCCAATGCTGCTTCCTCGCTTTTAGGAGCATCATTAATTTATTTAAATTATCAAAATATTACTATTATGTATTAATGTGTGGATTAATTTTATGTGTGTTGGTTTGCTCGGGGCAACTCGTCGGGGGACTATCCCCTACAACTCAGGTCGCGGAGTCCTCGCAAGGGGATCCACTGCCAACTGGGGAGGCCAATTAGTCCCGGGACCCTGCGACGAAACACACGGGTCCGGCTCAAAAAGTGCGGGAGTTCCAGCGATTTTCACTGGGGTCCGCGGAATGAGCACAACCAACTTTTGCCACTATACAAAAGTAAATAGTCACTCTATTTAGCACGATCTCCTGATAGAGGTCTGGTCCTATTGCTGAGGTAAATGCTTGATGATGAGAATGAATGCGAAATGGATCAGAAATGGATGAGAATTAGTGAGGATTTGATGAGGAAACCTGCTTGATGATGAGGAATTGCTCGAGAAAAATATCTCCGCTTCAACGAAAATGTATATTAGACGACCTCTATTGATGTGAGGCAGCATGTACTGATACTGATGAACTATTTTTCTCAAGAAATGTGTATAATAGACGACCTCTATAGTTTTTGTTGAGTAAATAAGGCCTATGATAGTATCAAATACCATGGACGCCGTATCGTCTTTATTTGTGAGGAAATATAAGACGGTCTCTGCACCGCATGTGTACGTATAATATGAACATATTGGGTGAGCAGCATGTATTGATCCACTACTGTTCTCAACGAAATGTGTATAATACGCCCTCATTAGGGTTGGGCACACATCGACTTTTTCTCTGTTGTCCCGTTGAAAGGAGTGTTTTTTATGGCCATTTTTCACGCTGATCACGAATCCGTTGAAATTTTTGACCTAGGATGATGTCTTAGGTTGGTAAAATGCAAAAAATCAAAATGGCACCAAATTTACCTACTTTTCAGGTAAATTTGATAATTATGGCTTACTAGGGCATGTAATATTATTGAACCCGCACTAATATTATTACATGCCCTAGTAAGCCATAATTATCAAATTTTACCTGAAAAGTGGGTAAATTTGGTGGCCATTTTGATTTTTTGCATTTTACTAACCTAAGAGGTTGGGCACACCGACTTTTTCTCTGTTGTCCCGTTAAAAGGAGTGTTTTTTTATGGCCATTTTCACGCTGATCACGAATCCGTTGAAATTTTTGACCTAGGATGATGTCTTACTAAGGTTTAGGGTTAGCCATAATTATCAAATTTTACCTGAAAATGGGTAGATTTGGTGCCATTTTGAATTTTTGCATTTTACCAACCTAAGACATCATCCATGTCAAAAAGTTCAACGGATTCGTGATCAGCGTGAAATTTGGCCATAAAAAAACTCCTTTCAAAAAAAGTATGGTTGTATGCCAACCCTACCTCTATGTGAACATGTAATGTAATCATGTATGACAATAAATATGACTTGTGTTAATCATGCATTAAAAGGCATTTGTTGATGTATAGGCCTATGATAAGTGTGTCTGCATATGTCATAATTCGGAAACGGGATTCGGAATTAACTGTAGCACTATTTTTCATTCTATTGCAATGGCGTTGGCCCATGTCAAGCTACTGAAATTACTTACGAAAGTGTCGAATGCATGAGTCATAATTCGGAAACGAGTCGAATCATTGTTCAATTGACTGTATATTATTTTCATTCTCTTGCAAATTCGTTGGCCCATGTCAATCTCGCTGATGAAAATAACGTCGACGATGACGTCATATTCGGAAACCGGAAGTCGGAAGTCATTTCGTCAATTAACTGTGGCATTATTTTTTTCATTCTATTGCAAATGGCGTTGGCCCCATGTCAATCTACGAAATCGTGATGACGTCATAATCGGAAACCGGAAGTTGGAAGTCATTGTCGTCAATTAACTGTAGCATTATTTTTTCATTCTATTGCAAATGGCGTTGCCCCATGTCAATCTACGAAATCGGTGATGACGTCATAATTCGGAAACCGGAAGTCAGAAGTACAATTCTTTTACATCGGGACACTCCCGGGTACATGTTCTGTCAGCATGTGAAGTTGGTGAGGATCAGTCCAGTACTTTTCGCGTGCATAGGTCACAGACAAACACACAAACAAACAGACACACTTTCAACTATATATTATATATATATATATATATAATATATATATATATATATATATTATATATATATATATAATATATATATACTAGGTGAATGCACCCGGCGCTGCCCGGGTTCTTTTTGAATGAATTTAATCTTCTATACATATGTCTTACGCGAGCACAGTATCAGTTCCCTATTGGGCCATGGCAGTCATAGGCTAAGGGGTTGGGAGGAAACACACACCCTTCCCCCCCCCCCCCGCCGAGGGCCTTCCACATAGCCTTAACCTTCCCGGGCCCATCCCGACATTTTTTGTTTCAGTGGTTAGCTCCTATCTTTCACCTTTCAGGAGATTAGCACGTGCAGACAAACAAACAAACAGACAAACAAAAACTTAAAATCATATGTCAGATATATTGTATATGGCGTTGGCCCCATGTCATTCGGCTGAACTTTAAAAATTAACGTTACGAAATCAGGTGATGACGTCATAATCCAGAAACCGGAAGTCAGAAGTACAATTCTTTTACATCGGGACACTCCCGGGTACATGTTCTGTCAGAATGTGAAGTTTGGTGAGGATCAGTCCAGTACTTTTTGCGTGCATAGGTCACAGAGAAACAAAGACAGACACACTTTCAACTTTATATATATATCGATAGATACTCCTTCCACCTACATTTCCTGCTTTTGATTGGATTAAGTATCAACGCTCGAAACGTCATCACTGTCTTCAAATGGTGGTTCAAACATACTCCCATCAACTCTTGATTGATAAAATCTATTGTTTATCTTCTCTTGAAGACAAATGAGCAGGTCCGTGGTAAAACTTTCAGGATAGAAAAAAATAAAATAAAATTGGAGAGTGCTCTCTCTCTATCGAGTGCAGCCTGTGGCTGCTGGTTGCATCATTGGTTGGGACGCGGCTATGATGCTGATGCAGTGTCCCCCTTACCAGTACACTGGTACTCATTTTGCTGACCTCAGAAGGATGACAGGCTGAGATGTAACAGCTCAGAAGCTGTTAGTGGTTAGAGGACCTGAAGAGCAAGGATACGGTCAATCGTTGACCTCTTTGGTGTGAAGCCTGACTGCTCTGGACGCTGGTGCTCAAGCAGATGGTGGCGAAACCTATCAATAATTATCCGAGCAAAGACCTTGCCCGGCACTGAGAGCAGCGTTACCCCTCGGTAGTTGTTGCAGTCTTGGCGATCACCCTTCCCTTTCCAGAAAGGGACAACAAGGCCCCTCTTCCAGTCAGTTGGGATGATGCCTGTGTTCCACGCAGAGCACAGAACTGCATGCAATGACATGAGTGCAGCATTTCCACCAGCCTTGAGAAGTTCAGCATGGATGCCACAGAACCCTGGAGTTTTACCCCATTTCAACCGATTCACCGCAGCCTGTGTTTCCACAAACAAAGGTGGTTCACAGCTTATTGGTCAGCAATAGGAATAGTGTCACCCCTGACATCCAACTCAACAGCTGGTGGGTCAGCCTGGTACAGCTGCTCAAAGTAACCGGCCCAGCGGGCCTTCACTTCAGACGCCTCTGTCAAGAGCCTACCACTCTCTGCTATAACTGCAGCACACCGAGGGAGGGGCTTGGAGGAACGCAATGTGCTAATTCCCCTGTAAGCAGGACGAGAATCACTTGACCACAGGTGATGCTCTGCCTCCTCACAGATTCCTCTCACATGGGCCTCCTTGTACAGCCTCAGCCTCAGCTTTTCCCTTTGATCAGCCTTTTCCTCAGCGAATGTGCAGTTTTATGCCTCAGCTCCCTGAACAGCTCAGTTCTGCCATTAAGCCTGGCCCTGTGACTGGTCAATGGTTATGCAGTGTTCCTTGGGAGACGAAGTTCCTCTTCGCCTGACGGTGTGTTCCAAGACACCCACTGGTAACATTGAGGATGGTCGTCTTGAAGGCACTCCTCAACTCTTTTGGATCCCCTGAAACGCCTAGCCCCCATGGACCCCCACTCAACCGTTCGCAAACTCAGCAACTCTTTCATCCTTGAGCTTGCCAACCTCCAGCCTCAGCTGATGCGATGACAAATTTAATTTCTATCCAAGGGACGGTACACGCACGCACGCACACATCGCTTTGCCTGTGAAACACCAGGATGACAGATTCGAGCTGGGTCCAGATTCAAACCCAGGCTAGACAGCTCACGTGGTGGTAAGTGTTAATTCCTCTGGTTTATCCAACCAACCTTTTTAATGTATTGATCATGGTAAATTTCAAAATGCCAGTGAAACTAAAGTAGGCAAAGAGTACAAAAAAAGTTTTTAATAGATCATCCTTGAAACTCATTGGAATGGGGCATGGTGTGCAGATGGTGTTGCTAGTGAGTAGTGGAGGCAGTGGATTACTCGTTTGCAATGGACAACCCCAAGTCATTTCAAGACGTATTTATTGCATTGAGTACAATGTTACTAATGCCAAAAATGCAAAATGGCTCCCTTTACAATAGATCAGGCAAGATCCTTCACATTAACCATTTTCCATTAAGCTGAAGTTTGCTTGGAGTTTGTCATTTGATAACCAGAGTTCACTCACTTCCACAGTTAAAAAAAACAAAACAAAACAAAACCTTGCTGTAAGCCATAAACATTCTATGAAGGTAAATTACACTTACACGTATGGTTGTGGTTTTACAATAAACAGCAGGTCAAGCTTACAAAACTATAATATAATGTTAGAAGGATGTAGTAAATGATTATCTGTTAAATGTTACTGGTACTGCAAAGCAGTTGCAATGGGAAGTACATTGAGGCACAGTTGGAAAAGTATGAAGTGTTAAATGGTTTCGGCTCTTCTTGACATCGCTCAGCACCGAGCACGGAACACAAGTATGAAACCGACTAGGAATCGGACGGAAATGCAGCGGACTAAAGCTCACCCGAATTACAATATTTAAGTTACAAATATTTGGTGAAAGATTTAATTTTTTTTTACATAATATACAGGTTTTGGTTAAAAGCACGGATACAAAGCAGCAGTAACTACGGAAGAGGGTGGTGGGAGGTCGGGTGGGAAGAGTACAACATGTTTTAAATGCTATCCCTAAGCATTTACTTTGCAATTTCATGTACAGGGAGTAGTGTTAGTATGGTAAATTAAAGTGTGGCAGCTACACATCGTTGCACCGGCATCTGTGGATGGCAGGTGCCAATCTCCCCTTGCGAAGGCCGCCGTTGTCGATGCCAGAAGCTGCTTCCAGGTAGTCCAACTGCTTTGTGAAGGAATGTTTCGTTTAAACGTTGTGACTCCGAATTAATAACAAAACTCGAAAAAAACATTTGGAAGGATTTTTTAAGCTGCTGAAGTCAAAACACATTTTCAAGTGCAACCTTCCCAACAGCAGATGGATAATTTCACTTTGGCATTAGTATAAAGCATTTAGTGGCCTCTAACGTCCCCCGGCAATACATAATTCAAAATCATGTAGGACTAACATGGCTCGGCTTTCTGTGAACTCCATCTTCACGGTTTTAAGTAGTCTCTTTCGGTCGAAGACCAAGACCAATGGTGGTGAGAACCTATTACCGTGTGGACCTTCACACGCATAATTAAGGTTTCTGTTAAATACAGTAGTGCATTTCTTTTCTTTTCTTTTTTCTTCTTCTTCTTCTTCTTCTTCTTCTTCTTCTTAAAACAAGTCAAGAGTGCCTTAACATCTTTTTACAGCAGTATCTTTGCTTCAGGGAAAAAAAAAAAACGAAAAACATTCTGCAAGTTCAATGATCACTAAAAATGGCGGATTCTTATGTTTCATCCTCGTCTTTTGTCGATGACATTTGGAGGGAAGAGAACTCGTCTGCGGCGGGCTGCCGAAAAGGCGAGCTGGAAGTCTTCATGCTATCTATTGAATTTTGACTATTAAGGATGTAAGGAAAAAGAGAAAGAGAAACGGAGGAATCCCAGCAAGTTCCAACAAACTTCCGCTGTTAGCTACACCGTTGAACATTCTCTGCAGTGGAAAGAGCTCGAGTGTCACTTCTGGGTGAAGGAGACTCTGTGCCGGCTGGCGCGTTACTTGTATGGGCTGAGGAAGCGAGACACCTTTGAGTGCAGAAACTTGATAAATGACTGGGGGAACATCTTCTTGGAATCGGCTTTCGTGTATTTGAAGTAATTCTGTGGATGGGCGAGCACCTCAAACAAAACCTTGATCAAGTTCTTGTCCTGAAAGAGAAGTAGGGTATGAGTCATGGTTCAAACGTACCTTGTGAATCTTTCTTGCAGCTCTATCAACTAACCTTGAGAATTTCTTGGTGGTTTTCTGATGCGTATAGCCGACCATCCCTTACGATATCTTCAATCAACTCTTGATAATCCTCTGTTTAAAAACAGGTGAAACGACCAATTTTTCTCTCGTTATCGATGGCAAGCTAATAGGACCTCAACAAAGAAGAGCATTGAACAGCATCCTAAATCTTTTAACAGTCATAAATATTGACAATGAAAACGACTTGGATGTTCATTTATCGTGAACATGCATGGTTATCAAAATTCAAACATGCATGGTCAAAAGAATGGGTTGCTTAACCCAAACTTCGTTACTCACTCTTAAGTACAATACACAAGGAAAGTTAGTCATTGCTGTTATTTACCATCGTATGTGACGTAATGCACCTGGAAGCCCTTAGCACTATTTCCTTCATTGGATTTGAATTGGATCCACAGCTTGCGCGAACGTGATGTGAATGCAAGGGGTCGTTCATACATCTGACATGTCTCGTACGTGGTCACGGAGAATGGTGAGGCTGGAGAGACACCCAGATGAGTCAATACAAACACCATTAAATCATCCATGTCAAAACTCCACTTTACATCAGAGTTTACTTTTCCTTCTTTGCTTCATTTCAACTCACCTTTTCATTATTACTCAAATTTGCCTGAAGCATGACTTCCACACATTGAGAGTCATTTATCCAGCATGCTTTCCATACTAATGCTGCTGCTACTACTTAAACAGCCCCAATTATTCCCACCTTCTTGTAGGGTCGGCCTGGAGAACGTTTTTGGCCTAAGCTTTGCATGAGCCGGCTGGCCAGGCCTGACGTTCACCTGAAGGTGAGAGGAATTTTGTAATTTGTTCAGGGTGCTGGTGATAGTTCACCTATGCTCCGCCAAGGACATTGGGGGATCTTTAACATCCACCAACAAATGCTAGCAGATGGGACACCCAGGTTAACGCCGATCTGTGGGACGGCGCACACATTGATATATCAGCACCTGATTGTAAAACACCAACATAATAGCTTATAGCTGGGCCGAGATTCAAACTCAGGTTAAATAGCTCAGAGGCGAGTGTACATACCTCTCGGCTAACCTGTCAGCTCCCATGCTTTCATTCTGCATTCAATAAGTCCCGTTTATGCTTCAACCAAACATTTATTGCAACAATACTTTTCTAATAACCAATCAGTCTTTTTCTCATTATTAATCTCATTACCCAATGCTCGTGAAGCAAAAAGTGGGGTTAAGAAATTGGTTCACTTTGTCTGTCTTTCTGTTTGTTTGTCTGTCTACAAACATCAGTTTATGATCGAGGAACAACTTAATTTCAATTGAATGTTATATTTTGGACATGCATCGGTACATGAATCTGAAAACAAACCTGTCATTTAGCAGTACTTTGTCCCTGAATTCGTCCCGATCGCGCATGCACAGGGAGGAGTGAGGTACGTTTTTTGGTCTGTCTGCCTGTCTGGCAGTCAAACAAAATTGAAAATCATTCCAAACAGGAAACTTACTGTTTTTAAGGACATCACAAAGGACACAAACAACAAGCACAAATAAATAATGCAATGCGTGAAATAAGGTGGTGTAAAAGATGCTGCATCAATGGTGGTAAACTTCCAAAACAATTTTTTTCTCTCAAACCTTTAAAATCTGTATTTGATGTCAATTCAAACACTTGGAATATGTCTTACAATCCTAACAAATCTCACACTCTCACTATCCCTCTTCAAAAGGACTTTCTGCAAATCCTCCTCTCTACTATCGGGTGGGGCATTTATATCTGACGGTTTTATTATCCTTATAACTTTTTTGTTTCTAAACC
The DNA here is from genome assembly GCA_035128595.1 of Eptatretus atami. Classification (NCBI taxonomy): domain Eukaryota; kingdom Metazoa; phylum Chordata; class Myxini; order Myxiniformes; family Myxinidae; genus Eptatretus; species Eptatretus atami. Next base: position 114,261,800 of record CM068957.1, read on the forward strand.
AAATAAATAAAATTTCTATACAACATAGGCACATACTTTAAGTTTTAAAAATCAATTTTGATTCTTTATTTCTTAAAAATGACATCAGACAAATGGGCCCCTTTCAAATTC
>CM068957.1:114305542-114322122 GCA_035128595.1 Eptatretus atami
TGCAAAGAAAGGCAGACCTCTGGAATCAATTCTGCATACACACCATGCTCTGGTGCAGCATGTTAGGCGTGCAGTGTACCAAGGAGCATTATGCTGGGGCCAGTCATTACATGCACAGCCTGAGCTCCCATGTCCAAGTGAGTGGGGTTGGGAAAAAACATCCGACGGTCAGTTTAAAACGATTTGGACAACACACCGGAAGCCGCAAAGATCTGAAATGAATTATCCGGTGTGGATGCACAAAAGGATGCACTGATCGCTGCAGGTGTAAAGTCTGCACTTCCATGCACGTCACTTTGTTCTTGTGATGGGGAATGCAACAGAGACTAGAAAATCAAGTGACGGTAACTGTGGTTTTTTGCCAACTGCTTGTGATGTTTTCTTGATGGTTCATTCCTTCACATATTGTGCTAACTGATGATAGTTTATATTAGCCTTTGGATGGTGGCTATCTTGGATTAAGAATAGCTGCCATATATCAATCTCACCATTGGATTCCTAGACCCCTAAAATGTGGTATAGGCGTTAAAACTGTATTGATATCTTTACTACTTAATGAGATATTGAGCAAAATAGTTTGTCAATGGTGGCCACTTGGATTTCAAGATGGCAGCCACAATTTTCAAACATTTTATGTCACCATTTGCTTCCTAGAGCCGTAAAATGTAGGTTAGGTGGTTCAACTGTCTCGATATCTGTACTAGTTAAGGAGATATTTAACAAAACAGGTCCACACTGGCGGGCATTTTGAAATCCAAGATGGCCACCATACGGGGTGCAATTTTCGGTGGCCCCTGGACTAAAAATCTTTGTATTGTATTACTCTAACCATGTGCCAAGTTTCATGCTTTTAAGGGAAAGTGCACAATTGATCAGCTAAGCCACACCACTAAATCTACTTTTCTGAATAGCCACTGGAAGAGGTGCAGTCACTGGAAATCCTTGGCCTCACAATCAAAGCTGCGAGAATCAAAGGCCACTCGCTATCTTTTAAAGTTGCATCACTCTTTTAAAAAAATATTCTCCGGAGAGCAAAGGCATTCCTGAGCCGCACCGAGCTCATCAAGTCTTTCATATGGAGCTCCACGGAATATGGCTCCCCATTCTGGGCTGGTACTCTGCTTCCAACATAGCTCCCCTTGAGCAGTGAAAAACAAGGCCTTTCACACCAATGGAATCTCAAGTACTGTCTCTTAAACTAGCGACAAGTTGGTGGGCTCTCTTGTATATGCAAGCTTACATCTAACATTGCTTTTCCTGCTCTCTAATACCTCTGCTCTCCTCACGTGACCCTCCCCCACCCAACTTTGGCCCACATACTCCTTGATAGTTTATTGAACCTACTGCCCTTTGTCATTTAGCTCCTCCATGAGCCTAGACTCTTATATAAAAAATAATTTTTATTTAAATATTTAATCGTTTATAACTCGTAAACATTTTAAAGTTGAATAGTCAGAGGAAAATTAACTCTAAAGCAGTCCATTACTATGTTTTTCCTGCACAAACTTAGCAAGCACATCTTGGACTCACAGACTTAAAACCTGATTCTGCATAATTAAGCTACAAATAATTATATACTTATATTATTTTGGGACATCTTAAAAATGACAAAAATGTTACATTTGTTGCTGTCATCGTACTGTAATAAAATATAATATTAGTATTGCATCCTGCCCCTTTTATTTTAATTTAAAGCTTTACTCTGACCAAGTTCTAGTATTATATTGGAACCACTTGATTTTCTTAGCTTTAATGTGGCTGACCAGAAGAGGGCAATGTTTGCAACAACAAAAAAGGTTTATCGTGTCACAAGCTGGAAACACACAAGAGGGAAAAACAACTTCACAAACATAATCCTCGAGTATAAAAGCAATTTCTCAACACAATCAGATGAACTCACCTGTTGGCATCTCTGCCTTCATCTCTATTTCCACCTCTGCCGTGATGAGGAAGTTGTGATTTGCTTGCACTCTGCGTCCCCTCCGTGCTGTACGGCCCTTTGATGAATCGCACTTGATGTTGATGTAATTTACTGTGCTACTGTCTGCACACAACCATGAAAGGACCCTTATGAGCCACCTGGATGCAGGTGCACAAAGTTCTACGGAACATAATATTGAAATATAAGGGTATGTTCTTTTGAACGTATGAGTCCCCTAGGACCATGAAGCTATCGTTCTTGTTGTTAAAGGCCGTTATGGGAACACAGAAAAAAGGGGCTAAAGGTTTAAACGTGTATTAAACAATAATAAGGAATGGGTTATGAGGGTAATGAAAGACAAGGATTTATTAGCGGTGTCATCATGGTTGACGTCTCGCAATATAATATATTAGCGCGATTAAAAATACCGTTTTTTCCTCGCATCTTCATGTCTGTCAAAAAACCAGTGTCAAGGTGCACAACTACAGCTCATAACCTATCCATTGAGGTGTTTTTCTGCCCCCCCCTGCTTTCCCGTTTTCACTCCACTGTCCACACAAAATTCATCAATCAATTCTATACAGAGTCTGGGGGACTCAAACAAACTGTAAAGTGATCCTTCATTTGTGAATGAAAATGTAATGGGCAATGTCCAAAATTTTATGGCTGAGCTTTACAGAAAGGTTTGACCTTCATCTATTCATGCATGAGTGTAGCAGCTGGCTGTTGGTTTGCATCATTTTTTGGAGGCATAGCTGTGTCTGTGCTCCTGTCGGTCAGTCAGGTCAGGGATTTAAAATTTGTGTGAGAGTGCCAGCAATTAAAATGTCTTGCTCTTTTGAAAAGTAGTGGGACGTTAAGCATCCACGACTAAAGTTAGCAGATGGGAACTGCCAGCTCAATGTCCCCTGTGAAGGGTAACAGACTCATTGATGCAGCACAGAGCCTATAAAGCAGCAGGATCACAGTTTATAGTCAGGTCAGGCATTGAACCAGGTCAAGGTAGCTCAAAGACCAGTAACACTACCTTTGAGCTATCCCATCAGCCCAAGTTTAACCTTCGATAACTCTTTCACAAATGCAACGTCCATGAAATCAGCATCCCCTGTTAATGGAGTCGAGAGAACATGAGCAAGAGTATATCAAGTAAGTGAATATTAATGGAGGCCTGATATAAACAAAGCAGGAAATATTTCAAACAAATCTACCCATAAACTTTAAATGAAGGATAGTATTCAAAGAGGTACTTCAAAGGGGCACGTGACACCAACTCCTGAAGAGGTAAACAATCATATTTTTATTGCAATAATTATCACCTAACCTGGAGTCTAGGCGGTAAATATTTTGCAAGATGTGCGGAGCTAGTTTTGCAACTATTCGATTGATTTCCTTCTAGTGTGCCTCTCCTTTATTTATACCTCGCTTGCCATTTTTTTTTTCCTTGTGATTTGTATTTCTTCTGTTCTTTTTACTAACTGCATTGCTGAAGGATCTCTGAAAGAAAACGTTCTCGTCTGGAGTGTGTGGTTACACCGAACTCGGAAACGCACAGACTGGTTGTATTCTAATTAATAACAGAGCAGGCCAGAAACCTGAAACTACATATCCAGGTTCAAATCCTATAAACTATATTCAGTTGTCCATCGTCTCTTTATGCCACTGTATTTCAAGGTAAAACACAGAGACGCCATTGCCCTGTATGTAAGCAAAGTACAAGCGCTTCTATGAGCTCTCTCTACTGAACAGTCCCTCATCCCAGTAGCAGTTCCATTACTTTCAAGATATTTGGTGAAAAGATCAAAAGTTAGCGGTCTTATACTTTCAACATCATTATATTTAACCCAGCAAAGTATCCTATCCTTACATTGTGACTCAGAAAAATGAAAATCCTCCTAACTTCTTCAGAGACTCTCTCAGTCTCTCACACACGTGCCATACTCTTCGCAGAGTGTCAGTGCCACCAAAACAGCTTCCTCAGCAAGTGTTATACTGGGTGGTTTGCCATTGCCTTCCCAGTAGTTATGGCAGTAATTTAGAATTTGGCCATGGTGCTGTTAAAAATATCCATTTCAGAGAAGAGGCTTTACAACATGCTAGTTTCACAGAGATGTTCCTCAAGGCTTTACAACATGCAAGGCATCTCATGGATATTCCTCCAGGGCTGATGACATGCAAGGAATCGCAGATGCTCCTCCAAGCCTTACAACATACAAAGAATCACACACACGTTCTGCTCTGCCCAGCAGAATGCCATACCAATTCCAGCTGCCATGTCTATGTACACGTGTAAACGGTGAGCAGTTGTGACTGGCAAAGTCTAGGAATGGTGAAGCTCGTACATCGTAATAGCAAGCACGAATGAAGAAAAACAAAAGTCCCAAACTGGCCCCTTGTACGAAGTAAGTGTCGTGTGAAAATAGACGGGTTCATCTATTCCTTTGCTGTGAGACTCCATGGTAATTTGTGGCACATCCACAAAACCAAAGGCAGCGGGTTTGTATGGTATACAATAGCCATTGTCAACCATTAGGGCGTCTATTTTATGTTTGTAACTCACAGCCTTCATTTTCTCATTCTTTTTAAACAAAGCATAGGCCTTCAAAGGGCTTTAAGAAGCTGGCGCTCTGTGTGATCTTAGTGATGTGTTATTTTATTGAATGATAAAATAACAAAAGTCAAATAATTAATCATTCCTAGAGATTAAAATAATAATAGTGATAATGAGAACAAGATGAAGAAGAATAAGAAGGAGAAGAGAATGTAGAGGAAGATGAAGCAAAGGCAAAATGGCTTTCAGCTTTTTGTAAAATACATGGAGCATTCAAAATGTTATCGGAGTGAAATTACTCACATGAGTCCAAAAACACCAAGTTTTTATTTTTCAATATTATAAGTACATATAATTTGAAAAATAACAAAACAAATCCCTTACTCATTATATATACTTACTCATTATACATTGAAAAATAATAAAACGAGTTCTGTAAGAATCTTGTTCATGGACGATTGCATCTCATTCATAGTAGTTAGGAACTTCCTTCACATGCACCGCATGTAAGCTTTTGTATTGGGATCAGCTACGGTAAAAACTTTAATGAGCTCACCCCTTGATGCTTGCCGGGTATTCATCTTGAGCGGCCGACTGGGGTTTCTGTGCCGAAGAGTGCACTTCGCTGCTGAGAACTGCAGCCTCGCCTTCCTTTTCACCATCGTCTTGTCTTCATCTTCTGCAGTACAACAACAATCAAACTCCATTATCCCTTAACTACAACATGATCCAATTCCTCACATTTAGGTGTGGACTCTCAAATGTGAAGCCTTCAGTTGAGTCTTGTGCCGTTTCACTGAATTGAAGGAATTATTTTGTGACAATTTTGGTGGACAGGAGTGTAGCATCGAGTATGAGCCTGGTGTGGCTTAGTGGTTAAGGCGGTGGCTTGGGATAATTGGGGTCCTGAGTTCGAGCCCCACTGGCCGCTGAGTTAGCATCAGGGGGGTCGACTCAGCCTGTCATCCTTCCGAAGGTCGGCAAAATGAGCACCAGTGTACTGGTAATTATCCCTGCAGGGTCGAAGGTGACTAAAGGGTTGGCGTCAGGAAGGGAATACGGCTGTAAAAACAGTCACAAGAAAGGGTACCATGATTGGAGCCTGCAAAAAGCTGACTCCTGCTCAGGGATAAACGCTTTCAAATGGTGTGATGATGATGATGAGTATAGCATCTAGTCACATAAACCTAGATGTGGTAGGATCCATCCATCCATTAGGACCATACTCTCTGCACAGCGTTGGTGCTGCCAAAGCAGTCTCCTTGGCTATTGGATACAATCCTGGACGGGTTGCCAGTCCGACATAGTATACCAGCATGCTGGCACTCATTTTGCCGACCTCGGAAGGATGAAAGGCAGTCGACCCCACCTGGTATTACTTCAACAGCTGAGTGGGATTTGAACTCAGGATCCTAGGATCCCAAGGCCACCACCCTAACCATTAAGCCAACACCAGGCATATGTAGTAGGATGGTGGTTGTATTATTAAGGAAGGACTAGGGTGGGGGGGGGGGTGAGGGAATTACGATGCACAATATGATGATATATTATATAATATAAGAGATGTCATATGAAATGAGAGGTCATGTGGTATTCCTTGTGTGTATGTAGGTGTATACAAAGATAAACTGCAGTGCTGAATTGTTTATCACTTCATGACATGGGTGAGCAGAGGGATCTGATGCCATGTGTGCATAAGGAAGTTAGTCGTATAAATACACCATTTCTAGCTCACTTGATAATCTGTCAATAAGATAATGGGAAATTTCAATAAGCCACCAACCTGCTAACCCACCCCCCAAAAAAATCCTGCACTCTGCTAATAACTAAATTGGAAATTCCCTTCACTAGTCAACCTGCGAACGCACTCAATAAACTTGGCACCAAGCCAGTTTGTCATTGTCTCACAACTGAGAAATTCCAAGCTTAGCGCTGCTGCAGAAATCTTTAACAAACAAGAAACGAGCTCAAATTGTAACGATAGACAGAGATTCAAAATGAAAAGAAACAGCTCTGGTTCATACAGCATGCAGCAGCAGCCAATGCAAGGGGAACTAACAGACTGACACACTGAAACAGCTCGGCTTCCAGGTACTTGGTCAAGTCTAACGACTCGCCAATGTTATCCATCACACTCTCTGCACCTGAAAGGTGATTGCTTTTTACTTCCTGTTTTGTTTTGTCAGCTTTTACTCCTTCATATGTCCTTGGCATTTATGCTTTTTGGTGGACATCCCATTTTCAACTGCACCACTTTAAATATTCTCACATCTTATTATTAACAGATCAAATGATTAATATTAAATATAAAATCTTCCACGAATATAGTGAGCTCAAAAAAAAAAACTTGTGATGTGTTTTGATAAGCCTCTCGCATAAAGAAATCCTTGTGGAGGAACATCAATATGCAGAACCCTGAGAATGTGACATGTTGAAACCTGCCCACAATGCAACAGACCAGGGTTTGATTTTGTAGCAGAGGTGAAGGGTCATAAAAAGTGCACATTTTGTGATCAAAAACAAATTGTTCAAAAGGAAAAATAAAAACTGCAATAAAAAAAACCATTCCAAAGTTACACCTAAATGGATTCTTTTGAAGCTCAATAAGAGAGTTCAATGCAAAGTATTAGAACCATGAAGTGGTAAATAATTCTAATGAGGAGCAAGACCTTTTACTCCACAGGAGGTGTTTCTTTTTAACATCGAAAGAGATCGATGTAATCAGCTCATTACTTTATAATTTTGCTTTGTGCATTGTCCAAAATCAGGGGTATGTTAATAAAATTTTCATTGAGTATTGCAAAAAAACAAAATCGTTAAATTATTTAGAAATTAACCCAGAGCTGAAATTACAAATGAGGATTTCCAAGAGAATGCTAAGATCTGAAGTTAAAAAAAAATTTTTTTCTGAAGATTCCAAAAATCTTGAAGGTCTTGGTTTCCATGGCATCAAGCTGAGCAAGGTCTGAGGATTGTTTTTCCCACCTGTAGAACCAACTTCCACATTCTCTTCAATCTCATTCTTCCCTCCAGGTCTTCAACACAGCTGTTCACCACCATCTCAGATCATTCCCCATCCAAAGCCATGATCTTTTCTTCCCCTGTTAATGCCCCCTCCTCCATCCCAAGCCCACCTCCTTCCAAATTTCCAGTTTTTCCTTCCTGAGAGTTTGCTTCTATATTGATCTTGTCCACCCCATGCATTCTCCCTGACCCCTCATTCCTCCTCATATCCCTTATTCGTCCAAGTTTCCCTCTATTTTGTCTTTCAACCCTGCTGTTGGTGTTTGTTTCCTCCTCTTTCTTATGTTCCTTTTATCCTGTCCGCGTCTGGTCTTTTCAGTATTCAAGCTCTTCCACGAGTCTCGACTTTGAATACAAAAAAGAAGAAAAAACAATGAATGGACGATTTTCTACGTATATTAAGAGTTCAATTTATAAAGAAGATCAAATTTAATAGCGAAGTAGTGACTTCATACTTAAAGCGTGCACATGAGAGAATAGAAACACAACAACAACAACACAATACCCTGGCAATTTGGAATCCGTGTCGTTGGCTATGACCCTTTTGCTTCCGGTTTTTTTTTGCTTCCGGTTTTTGTCATGGGGAATGATGCATGCCGGGAGATAAAGGCATCGTTGAGACATGAAAGACCAAAATATCAGACATGGTGTATATTTCCTCCACTGATTTTAATAAAGATATCTCCCGCATCATCAAAAAATAATTTTTAATCGTGATTTACATTATTTGATCGCTGATCCCGAATCCAGGCCGAAGTAACCGGAAATTGCTATACAGTTGTGAACAAGTTATAGGTAAAGTCAGAAGCGAATGTAAGAAGAATTCTACGTTCGCTTCTAGTATTAATTTTTTTTAGATGAGATCCTGTTCTAGGCGGTGTAGTTGTTGTGAAGGTAATGTTGAGGTTTTTTTTTTTTCAGATGAGATCCTGTTCTAGGCGGTGTAGTTGTTGTGAAGGTAATGTTGAGGTCATATTTATTTTTATAGATGAGATCCTGTTCTAGGTGGTGTAGTTGTTGTGAAGGTAATGTTGAGGTAATATTTTTTTTCAGATGAGATCCTGTTCTTGGCGGGTGTAGTTGTTTGTGTGAAGGTAATGTTGAGGTAATATGCAGTAGTGTTATCACGGTTATAGAAATGCACAAATAATTAATTTGATCTATAGTATACCCAATCACACCTTTATGACTAAAAAATTAACAACAAAACTAGAGAGTAAATACTCTAGCAGTTTTAAGTCTACCTAAATTTATAATAAAGATATCTCCCGCATCATCAAAAAATAATTTTTAATCGTGATTTACATTATTTGATCGCTGATCTCGAATCCAGGCTGAAGTAACCAGAAATTGCAGCATCGAATGTAAGAAGAATTCTACGTTCGCTTCTAGTAATAATTATTAAAATGTATCAACTTCATTCAAGTAGCTGATAGTGGGACCAAATTATTGTGAAAAGGTGTGTCGCATTCTCAAAATGTGTCTTATATGTAATGTTTTGAATTATGAAAGTTTATTTATTTTTACAAAGTCAAGTTTTCATCCCAAGCATAGATTGCTTTCACAATAGCCTTTAATGGGGTCTTAGAAAGGAGGACATTAACAGTCTGTTTAAACGACAAAATAAGTTAAATAGTTAGGAGATCAATGATATTATACACTGTAGCTATACTGTACAACAGAGAAGAAAAATAATCTAAAAGCAATCTGTATTCATAATGCTAATATTGATGATATCTATCCCAAAGCCTCAATATTTAGATGTCTGAAAAAAGCCTCTGTTTTTGATCTTTTTGTGAATGAGAAAAACCAATTGGTCATGGATTCCTACCACACAAGAGAGAGAGACAACAACAGGCATTTTAAGGCCATTTCCCCTGCTAGAGATTGCATTTCCCCTCATTTCCCCCTCTCTTCCCCATGACAATCTTCTCCACTTTGCCCTTTTTTCTGCATCTCCCCTTGTTAACCCACTTGCCCGCATTTCTTCTTCCACCACCTTTAGCAAAGTCTTTCTCGGTCTTCCCAGTCCTCTACTTCCTTCTACATTCATTTTCATCACTCTTCTTACCCACTCACTTTCATCCTTCCTCAACACATGAATCAACCATCTCAACCTGTTTCTCTTCACAACATTCATCACAGACTCTATTCCCATCATCTTCCGCAATTCATAATTTGTCTTCCTCTCCCTCAACGATATTCTGCAAAACCACCGAACAATTCTCATTTCCACTCTTTACAGCCTCCGTTGCTGCTCTACGTTAAGTACCCATGTCTCGCTCCCATAAATCATAGCACTTCTCACACATGGAGCATACACCTTTCCCTTCAACTTCAAGGACACTCCCCTCCTCGTTAGCACGCCACTCGCCACTGCATGGAAGAAGTTTGACTTCTTCCATGCACATCTCACTCTAGCAACCGTTACCGAGTCTGATCCACCCTCTCCATTCAGAATGTCTCCTAGGTAGCAAAATGTTTTCACACCTTCCAACTTCACGCCATCTCCTAGATCCAACTCAACATTTCCTCCAACTGAAACTCCCTCTATGCACACCTTACACTTGAATGTAACTACCACACTGGTTAATGACCCTCTCACACCACTACATTTTCGATGAACCCACTCAGCACACATTGTATATTGAATGGATATCACTCCAAACACCCTTCCTGCACACAGCACACAGCCACTTCCCAGTTATTTCCACCTCACCACATGTTTTACCACTTACCATCACCTTTGTCTTTCCGATATTCACCTTCAAACCTTTGGTCTCCATACATTCCTTCCACTTATTCATCTTCCCCTTCAGTCCATCCCTACTCTCCACATTTAACACCAAATCATCTGCATACAACAACTCCCATGGTAAACCCTCCTTTGTGCTCCGAACTAACACCTCCATCACAACTACAAATAGTAATGGACTTAGTACTGACCCCTGATGCACTCCCACCTTCACCTCCAACTCACCACTGTTCCCGTCCTTTGTCCTTACAGCTGTGCGCGCTCTCTCGTACATTGCCATCACGACTCTGATCAACTATTCCTCCACTCCTAACTTCCTCAATGTCCATGTCACTACTTCATGTGGAACCCTACCAAATGCTTTCTCCAAATCAACAAACCCAAGAAACAACTTCTTCCTCTTCTCCATGTACTTTTTCTGCAACTGCCCTGCAATAAAAATCGCATCTGTCGTTCCTCTTCCTTATCCTCTTCTCCAACACCCTTTCCAATACCTTCATTCCATGCTCCTGTAACTTCATCGCTCTATATGAGCCACAGTCCAGAGGGTTACCTTTCCCCTTGTAGAAAGGGACAAGGGTACTCAATTCCCAATTCACTGGAATGTGGCCTTCTATCACCACCAGATTACAAATCTTTGTCATTCTCACACCCCAACTTCCCGCTGCCTTCAACATATCTCCCACAATTCCCGTCAGCCCTCCCGCTTTTCTACTCTTCATTGCTTTTATCGCTTCCTCAACTTCCTTCTCAGGTATCTTCTCTGCCGGTCCTAAAATTGGGTTGTTCTCTACATTGCCATCCCATTCATTCTCAACATTCAACAGCATTTCCATATATCTCTTCCATCTTCCTTTCATTCCATCTGGGTCAACAGCGAATTTTCCCACTTCATCCTTCAAGCAACTCACCCCCGTCATATCGCAGATGTCTATTAATTTTGGCGAGACAACTGCTCAACATTATGCGATAAAAACAGTTTGAAAAACGTAGGAAACACGTAAATGGAGAATACAAAAAATGGTTTTGAAGCAAAATGGAAGAAGTAAAGATGTCTTCTCAGCAAGGTAGAATTTTCATCATTAATAAATACAAATTATGGGTTATGAAATGGATGCAAAAGACCGAACAAGGTTTTCAGAATATCAGAGACTAGTTTCTAAGATTGCAAAATAATAGGCTGACACATAAATTAAGAAAAAGATTAAAACCACTTTTAAAGAAGATTTAACGCAGCAACTTAACTACTTGCTATAGAACCCCTTCCACAATAATATTCCCCCTCAAAAGTAATCTCCCTTAAAATAAATTGAACTGTGAAGAGATTTTAGTGAAATGATGCAGCAAAACCTATCTGAATTGGATGATAAGATGGGTGATGAAGAAATATATTATTGCATTGGAAGGGTGATGTCTATCTGTTATAGTACATCTAGCGGTGCATATCTAATATCACAATTAACTCGAACTGTACTTGGAAAAGCATATATCTCTGCCAGGCTGAACAGTTTACATTTTGTATCCCACAAGGTCTTGGGGCCACCTCTGAGCCTACTTTGCTCCTGCCAAATTCTGGGGAGCCCTTTCTGGCTCCCCCAAGTGTGGCAAGTGGTGCCTCGGGTCCACTCTCCGGGTACCCGTACCCACGTGAACAAAAATCTAGTTCACCCCCTTAGGCCCTTGGCCTGCACCGAGCGGTGTGTACCGGGCACCTAGGGTGTCCTTTCCAAAATTCCTACACTCAATGAGCCACACCCCCAGCCATCAATTAACTCTTGCACCCAATTAGAATGAGCTTCCAAAACATCCCCTTCTAAAACAGCTGAATCCCATCTATCTATTGCTAACTTGAGCGGGGCTTCCTCTTCACAAACGCATCCTCTTCATACATTAATTCAATGTCATTTACGAAAAAAATTGCCTCACGCACCTCATTCACATTCACCTCATCAACCAATTCCTCACTCATTCCTATTCCCATCAGGATGGGAGGAAGTAGAAGGAGGAAGGCATCAACATCATCAAATCATTCCTCACTCATTCAATTTAAAATGTCTTCTGAACCCTTCTACCTCACACCGTTACCGTCAGCCTGTTGTTGTGTGTCCACCGTTTGGGGTTGTGGATCCGCCGTTTGGAGAGGTTCTGGGCTGAAAGGATAGAAACGTCGATGAAAAACGGTGCCCAGCTGATGATCCGGGCAGTTGGGAAATCAGTCAATTGCTTGCAAGTTAAGGTTGTAACTTCAAATAAAATAGCTTTTGTAAATACTTACCAGTACATAATATATCGGTGTTTGTGTGTTTATATATATAGTGTGTGTGTGTGTGTGTGTGTGTGTGTATTGTTATGTCTAGCTTCCTTCTTGGGTCTACGGTGCAGTAATTGGTCTTTATTTTGATAACCCCCTGGGTGCCTTGGATTCCCCACAGTGCACACAGCCATGGCCTCCATGCCTGACATATGTGCCACTTAGCTCCTACACGAGCCTCGACCTGGTATCCAAAAAAACCCAGAGATGCCACATCTCTCCAACAGAGATGCCACAGCCATGTTTGCCACGCCCACTTTGGCCGTGCACACCGTACGGGCCATCGGGCATGCCCGGCGGTCTGAAGTGCACGCTCCGTGGGGTCCCCAGATGAGCCCTCCCTGCACGTCTCGGTGCTCCTAGCCTTCCGCCAATGTTCATGGGGACACCATGCATATTTTCCTTGCTGCCAACTCTCTTTCTGTTGAGCTCACAGGGGATTCATCTTTCACATTTTATTTGTCCTTCTGGAGCTACACCCTATAATCTGTCCATTATCTCTTCGCACTGTTTTATTTTAGTTTCACTCCCCCCCCCCCCCCCCCCCCCCACCCTCTAACCTATCCTGCACGGGTTCCATTTTATTTTCATTTGTCTCCGTGCTTAGTTTCCTTTATTCCCCGCACTGGTGCTGTTTCCCTTACTCTTTGTCCTGTTTTTAATCTATCGGTGCCGCTTCTGCTCTTACTTGGCCCCTTCTTTACTGATCCCCTGGCTCCTCTTGCTATGCCCATAATACCCTCGATCACCCTGGCCTGACCGACTGCCAGTCCCCGCTCTGCATCCCACACATCTGCCAACGGTGCAGTCAAATGTTGTGGCTCGCCTCCATTTTGGCCATCAGCTTGGTCTGGCCCGCTTACATTTTTGCAGTCAGTCTAACTGCAAACCTGTCACTATTTGCCCTCATTTCTGTCTTGCGCACCTCCATCCTAGCCATCACTTTGGTAAGCATGGCCATTAGGCCCGGGTTATCCCCTCACAGTGGAGTTGGCCTGCTGCTCCCCGATACTGGTTCAATTGAGGGCACTGGGATGGCTGGTGGGTGTCTACAGGGCTACTGGTTAGTGGAGGTGACTCCACCATGCTCTTGAGAGGTCCTTCTACCTCCATCTCTACCAGGGTCATGGTGGTGTCTGTCCTGTGGGTTCTCTCCTGGTTCAGACCACCTTGATCACTCATAGTAATTTTAATTTAGTGCCAAAAACTTTTGGCTGTGTGAGAGGAGAGAGTGCGGCTCGCATGCCAGGACGTGGCTCTGGCTCAACAGGAGTGGCAAAAAAGCGCAACTCCCCCTGGGCCAATTCTGGATGACTCCTCCCTCTGCCCATCGCCATCGCCTTTAATTGCCTCTTGTGCCCACATCACCTATGACGCACTACGCCCCTCCCCTCTCACTCACCTGTCGTCCATGAACCCGTTTGATGGGGGGAGGGCCGCCCTTCATGACTCGTCACTCGGCAAGGTCCTCCCCCTTCCCTCTCAAGCAGGAACAAAGCCGTTTCCATGCCTAAACTGGCGCTGATGGCCTAGTAAAGTCATAAAAATAACATATAGCCAGATTTACAAAGGTGAGAACATAAAACAAGGGCTCACAGAGGTAGTGGTTTTTAGACACACACACAAGAGGAAGGGTGGATACTGTCTATCTATTACATGTTATGACACACATCTATTGTCACTATTAACTACTTTACGCTTATTCTCAGACATTCATTAAGGAACTAACCAACTGCACTCAGCAATGTTAGCCCCTAGGAGTCATTTCCACAACAGTATCAACCTGTAAGGTTAAAATAAACACCTACAATTAGCAGTACATTCAAAGTACACCACCCCCAGACCAAAGAAATAAATAACAAATCCTTCAGCACTCGACATCGCCAGGGAGTCTTCGGCGCCCGGCGATGCCGCCTTGCAGCACATGGAGTCGGAATTGGAAGGGAGCGGTGTACAATAATTGATTGATTGATGAATTGCATACTTAAAATAAATAAATAATCATCGTAAAATAATTAATTTCTCAATCAATTGCCAAATAGCATACCTCAACCACCACTGTTTTATCTAAATCTGTAACTTTTTGAAAATTAAGTAATTAATTGATTAATCAATAAATCAAAAATACCCTTTATAGTCAAATCACTTGGTCACTGTCATGTCCAAATATCAGCTGTTGAGCTCAAAATATGCCTGTAGTGGCGCCGCACAGCTCAAATATTCAAAAGAATTGTGCACTAAGTGATAAAAGCACCAATATGGCAACACTTGTAGAAAGACATATTATGAAGCGATTTGGTATTTGGCCACCACAGATTTAGCCTCTGAGGGCCGTGGCAGCCATTTTACAAAATGGCGGCCAGGTGACATTAAAATGGCTACCAGAGGAATTAAAATGGCTAGGGCTTCTACATTGTTGTGAACGATTTCATCGTTTATGGGGTCTATGGATCGGCCTCACCGAGTACTACAAACGTATGGGAGCAGATTTTCGAAATTCGAAATTTTGAAGGGGGAAAACCCTTTTTTGGGAAATTTTTCAAATCACTGTGGCTTCTACGTTTATACTTCGTGACAACTATCACTGTGCCTATATATGCGACAATGAGGCTCTACAAAATAGCAGTTAACGATTTTCGCGTTTTTTAAGGGGGGGGAGGGGGGGGGAGAAAAATGAAAAATCGCTCTGGGCCCTACTCATTTATGTTTTTTTTTTTAGAAAGTCCGCGCCACCACGTAAAGGGTCACCAACTGGTTGGCCCCCACATGGCAGCAGGAAGGCCTAACTATAGCTAAGCTGCCGGGGGGGCCTACTCCCCCAACTATCGGTTGGACTAAACTAGCCTAACCTAACCCTAACCTATAGTCCAACCTATAGCCCTGCGGGTGACATATTACATAACAAGCGTAAAATAAATGACAATGAAAAAGGTGTAAGAATAAACATTCCTGGAATATATCATCAACAACAACTGACTAAAATATGATCTAAAAATGACCAAACATCCACCCACCCCGAAGCTTCTATTAAATTATTAAAAGTTAAATGCATGGTGTATTTACAAAAGAAATAACAAAAGAATTTACTCAAGAAATACAAAATTCCACATAATACATTTCAATGACACATGATGTTACAGTGATATGATGAAAAACTCAAAATTAAAAGTAGAAATGTCTAGTTCTGGGTGCACTCCCCCTCACACTGGCACAAGACAGTCAATTCAAGTGCAGCCTTTTTGCACTTGCAACGATTCACACAACCCTTCTTACATTATCATGACAGCAGTTCAGGCAAGTTTGGGCTGCTTGTGGTAATCTTGTCCAGTGGGCTCATGCAGCCCCTCCTCACTTTTGGTCCACCCCCAGCTGTTGCCGGCGGCAGCTCTGGTGCAGGGAGCAACACTGGCCCCATACATGACCTCCCTGGTAGGCTGCCCTCTTAACGTGCTCTTCCAGAGCTGCCTTGGTTGGAGGAATCAACTCCACATGTTTCTTCCTTGCGAAAAGTTTCTTGCTGCCTTGTCAATGTCTGTGCATGGACTTGTTCTGTCGTACAGGAGGATGACAAATCTCTCAATGGTGTGCATGACCTCTTCTGGTATGTCACTTGGTGCAGGTGACAACTTCAACAGTGCTTCGGTCAACTCCGGCAACACATTCCAGACTGCCCACGCAGTCTTCTTCCCATGATGCAAAACTTGACACAGTGTCACACCCTGTCAGAAAATGGAACATCGTAAGTGCTTGTGCTTTATCTGGCCCCAGTCCAGCTGCTATTTCATGGGCCGCCAGGTATCGCGGAACCCTTTTCCAGTTCCGAATGCAATCCACAGTTCATTTTCTGGCTGCAGATTCTGGACAACCGAGACAGCTAACACCACAACATCTGTGTCAACCGTTCTGATCATGATTTTGTTGTGGCCATGGCGGGCTGCATGGGATACATGAAGCAGCATTCGACTGTCGGCTTCCTCGTGGGTACATGGCGCCAGCGAAGACAGCTCAGACAGTGGAGGCT
>CM068957.1:114337844-114351865 GCA_035128595.1 Eptatretus atami
AGTTATTGCTGCTCAAGGGGGTGCCACCAGTTACAAAATGTAAAGGTTCACATACTTTTGCTGACAAATAAATTGAATGTTGGACCATTTTGCTCAATAAATAAATGAAAAAGTATATTTTTTCTGTATGATATTTGTTTAATCAGGTTCTCGTTATCTGCAGTATCATTTGGACTTAGATAAAGATCTGATCACATTTTAGGTCAAATTCATACAGAAAATTCTAATGGGTTCACAATGTTTCCCCACCACTGTATCGCCAATGTTGAGGAAATTGACACTATAATTTATTGTACAATTACAAAACAACCCCTCTTGAGTAAATGGACTAACCCATGCGCATGGTGATCATTTCGGTTTAAAAAAATCAGAAATGTGTCAGATTACCTGTCCCATGTATGAAATGAAACTACCCCAGTGGTGCTGAAAAGTGGAAAATAGCTCAACAAAAGGGGTAAAAGGTTGAAAATTACTCTTTGTTTAACTTTTTTCATTACACATGCTGCAGAACCAGGAAAGGGTCTCGCACATGTGCTGGGGTGTGTTCCATGACCAAGCAATTTAGCTAGCGCTCGCCAATTGGCTTAAGCACTCAAGCAAGCACCCTAACAAAATCCGTCCACCCATTGGGTCCATACTCTGTGCAGAGTGTTGGTGCTGCCTAAGCAGTCTCCCTAGCAAACAAAAATGGTTCATAAGAAACAGCTGGCTTGGCAAGCGATAGCAAGCTGATTGGAAATGAAACAACCCTGGATCAGTATTTTGTGAGTTTGTGTTTACAGCTGGTGGTGAGATTAGGGGGCTACCGTTATTCTAATCGCATAAATAATTTGAAATTAATCTACAGGAGAGGGGGGAGGTGGTGGGGACATCATGTTATTCTTTTTGTTACTGCCATTTATTGTGCTATAGTTATTGTTCATGTTATTGTTAATATTACTAGTACGGGCCCCCGTAGGTGCGTGCCTGTAGTGTGGTAGTGCCAGTATGTGCACAGCCCTCTTCTCGCCCCCTCTCAATCCCCCCCTCTCTCGCCCCCCTCTCTCTCGCCCCCCTCTCTCACCCCCACTCGCCTCTCTCTTCTCGCCCCCTCTCTCGCCCTCTTCTTCTCCCCTCTCTTGACCCCCCTCTCTCCCCACTAGTCTCGCACGCCCTTCCTCTCTCCTCCCCTCCTCTTCCCGCTCCCCTCTCCGCAGATATTGGGCAAAAAGATAAATGAGCCGTAACTGGAACCTGCTTACTCCGATTAATATCAAACCTTGAAAAGGCATCCGCGGGTCACCAAGCAATATTCCTGGCAGTTTCAATCAGATCGGAACCGTCAATCTCAAAAACCATTAATTGTGACGTCATTTTGGTGATTGTCATAGCACCGGTGTCTTGTCATGCAGTCGAACAATAAATGGCCGCTAACCTGGGAACCGGTGCGTCCGATTGCGACATCAACCTCCGAAAAGGCACATCTCGCGGGGCCCCGCGGCAATATGTCCTGGCAGAGTTTTTCAATCAGATCGGACGCGCGTTGTCGAGGAAACGGCGGTCGCAGACAAACGGACGGACAGACGGACAGACAGACAAGACAGAGACGGACGACGGACGGATGGACAGACACACAGAGATTGCTGGAATTATAGATAGATTATTTTTGCCACACTGTATGGTTAATATTATTATTAATATGCTATTATCATTGTTACGTCCACCACCGAAGGTGGAAGGAGGTTATGTTTTCACCGCTGTCTGTCTGTCTGTTTGTTTGTTCCTTGCAAAACTGAATATATTTCAAGTACAATAGTATATTGGTAGGTCAACTATGTTATTCTGTTTGTCTGTCAATCGCCTAAAGGTCACAATTTTAAACCGATCTTCACAAAACTTAACCATCTGGTAGAGTTCGTCATAATCAAGAAGCCTATTATTTTTGAGATCAAAGGGTCAACATAGGTCAAAGATCAACAGCTTTGTCAGATCTCTAAAATCCTCATTTTTCATTTGATTGACTTGAAATTTGAAGAGGATTTGTATATTTGGTCATTGCATTCAACCACCAACTATTTGTGAGGTCAACATAGACCGAAAGGTCAACATAGGCCAAAGGTCAACAACTAAGGTGAAATTTCTAAAATCGTCAATTTTCATCCGATTGACTTGAAATTTGAAGAGGATTTGCATATCAGGTCACTGAATTCAACCACCAATTATTTTGATGGTCAAATTTATTTTAGGGATCTTGCAAGTGTCATGCTCTGCACAACATCTATCTTGTTTGTTTGTCTGTGAGTAAGATAACTCAAAAAGTTGTGGACGGATTTGGATGAAATTTGGTGAACAGGTTTGGTGTCTGACAAGGACGAATTGATTGGATTTTGGTGAAGATCCGGATCCGCCTACTATAATTTTTAAGTGATTCTTCACCATTGAGAGATGTGGCCAAAAACAATATACCATATAGCAGAGTATCTTAAAAAGTTTGGACGGATTTGGATGAAACTTGGTGAACAGGTTGGGTTGTAGCAAGGACGAATAGATTCAGCTTTGATGAAGATCCGAATCCGGATCAGCATAAGAGAATTATTTAAGTTTAAAGTGATTCTTCACCATTGAGAGATAGGGCCAAAACGATATATAGAATTATATTTCAAAAATGTACTGGGCCCGATATGTTCTCGTGGATCAGGCATTGTATGGCGGAGGTATGCGCTCTACCGAGTGCCCTTCTAGTTCTTGTTAATACTTTTGTCATTTGAAGTGGCCTTGGAAAAATGCCACGAGAATGTGGAACGATACTCAAACTGCTTCATATACACCTTTACAATGCGGGAAAAAGGCAATAAAACATGGGAATTCCTCCAAAATTTTTACAATCGAGGCTAAAGCAATGTAGCCTAAGCGAGTGTGAAAATAATATGGAGTCCTCTTACTCATGATACAATTGAGGGTTCTGAAGCATCACTCATAATACCCTCTCCCACCACCACCAGGAGCAGCGCGACATGCTACACATTCACAAAGATAACTTGCATTGCCTCACCTTCGGAAATTCTGGTGAGGAGGGGAATGAAGTAGCTACAGCCTTTGCCTTATGACCCGTAGTCCCCTTGGCAAGTTTAATTGGTTGAGATTGCATAAGGAATGACCAAATACAGTTGTGGCCAAAAATATTGGCACCCTTGCACTTTTTCTCAAATAATGCAGAAAATTGTTGAAATTAAAAAATATTTTTGCATCCACATATGCATTTTTTATTTGGTTTGCAGTGGAATAAAAAAAAAAGCTGAAAAAAAAACTCGAAAATTTTGCTTATTCCACACAAAATCCTAAGATGGCCCAGACAATATTATTGGCACCCTTTAGTAGTTGTGAGAAATTAATTAGGTTTCAAACAGGTGATTCTCCTTTAGTTTGGAATTGAACTCACCTGTGGTGAGTTGCAGGTGCCTGCAATATAAAGATCACTCATTCAACCAGTTTGAATGGAGAAAAGGAGTCATTCTGCTGCTTTGTTTCACTGTGTACTGCAATGAGCATGGAGAAAATAAAGAAAACCAGAGAATTGTCTGAGGAGGTCAGACACAAGATTGTAGCCAAGCATGGACAATCTCAAGGCTACAAGACCACCTCCAGAGACCTTGATGTTCCTGTGTCCACTGTACGCAATGCTATCAGGAAGTTTAAGTACCGTGGCACTGTAGCCAACCTCCCTGGACGTGCCCGCAAGATAAAACTTGATCGAAGATTGCAGCGAAGGATTGTTCGAATGGTGGAGAAAGCACCTCAATCAACTGCCAAAGCATATTCAAGCTGACCTTCAGAAACAAGGTTAGACAGTTTCACTCGCACCAACTGTCACAACTCAATGAAAGGGATTCTATGGTAGGAGACCAGGAGGACCCCACTGCTGAAGAGAGAGAGAGAGAGAGAGAGAGAGAGAGAGAGAGAAGAGAAGAGAGAGAGAGAGGAGAGAGAGAGAGAGTAGGACATACTCTCATAAGAAAGCCCAACTGGAGTTTGTCAAAGCACACCTGAACAAGCCAAGATCCTTCTGGGAGAATGTCCTATGGACAGATGAGACCAAATTAGAGCTTTCTGGAAAAGCACATAATCTCTGTTTACAGAAAACAAAATGAAGCCTTCAAGGAAAACAAGACCTTCCCTACAGTCAAACATGGAGGAGGTTCAGTAATGTTTTGGGGTTGCTTTGCTGCCTCTGGCACTGGGTGCCTTGAACGTGTGCACGGCGTCATGAAATCAGGAAATTACGAAAACATTTTGGAGCGCAATTTTCAACCCAGTGTCAGAAAGCTGGGTCTCCATCGAAGGTCATGGGTCTTGCAGCAGGACAATGACTCCAAACACACTTCAAAACACACCCAGGAATGGTTCAAGACAAAACGCTGAACTGTTCTGAGGTGACCAGCAATGAGTCCAGATCTAAATCCCATTGAACAACTGTGGGGAGATCTGAAAACAGCAGTTGGGAGAAGGCACCCTTCAAATTTGGGAGAACTGGAGCAGTTTGCACAAGAAGAGTGGGCCAAACTGCTAGTAGAAAGGTGTAGGAACCTCATTCATGGCTATAGGAAGTGCTTGACTGCAGTTGTTTTGTCCAAAGTCTGTGCTACCAAATATTAAGTCTCGGGTGTCCATAATTTTGTCAATGCCATTTCTTTTTATTTTCTGATTTAAAAGGATATATTAAGTTGTGAATCAAAAACAAAGGTTCAGTAATATTCGCTGTGAAATAAAGAATTGTGGAGAGCAAATACTTTTGTCAATTTCGACATATTTTTTAGAGAAAATTGAGTTATTTGAAAAAAGTGCAAGGGTGACAATATTTTTGGCCACGACTGTACATCGATGTCAGACAGACGGATGCCAAATTGCATATTTTAGTGTGATGACAGATTGACAAGCTCATGGGGGTCCTACTGGGCCACGATTGCATTTGGCATATGGCCCCCAAATGACTAATGCTGCCTCTGTCTATACTTAATTATCATATCTTCTACCCCAAATTACCCCATTCCTAAGCACTCCCTTTTTCCGGGTTATTGGATTTTTTTTTCCTCTCTCCCTCGCCCATTTTTGTTTGTTAGTTATCAGTTGTTTTTTTTTCCTTTTCTGTTTCATCCCCACCTTCCCCTTACTCTTCTTGCTGTGTTTCATTCAGCTTGTGTGCAGATTGTTCACCTCCACGTGTCCTTCCCGCCCTCCCATTTATTTCACTCTCACTTCTATTCTCTGTCGGTGTTTCCCCCTTTCCCTTTTCTTCCCTTTCATTCTGCTCTTGCTTCTGAAACAGCCTAGATAATGTATACATCGATCTTCTGAACACCCCTGCCCTCCCCCTCCAAAAAAACAACAACAGAGTTACACAAACAACTACAGCCACAATAACAATAATTCCGTGTTGTAAAATATCTTTTTTTGCGTAGTTTTACTTCATTTTCTAGCCTCAGAGACACTCACAGATAGACATGCAATATGTTTGTCAAGTACAACCAGCAAAAAAGCTTTCTTTTGACTAAATCCATTAGCGGAAGTGATGAGGAGACATGTTGAGCTCATATAAAAGTACATTGGTGTCAATTGATGTATTTGTCCTCCATGCGATATATGTACAAGTTCCTCCATGAGCCTGAGATCAGTGTAGAAAAATAAATAATAAAAGGCACACTACCCAAAATGAACAGCTATGTATTCTAAATAATACAATTGAAGCGGTTATGCCTGCCTGGTGTTGCAACATTCAACGTCACCCTTAAGAATTTATTTTGTGAACAACATCGTGTGAGTTAGTTCACATGGTAATATTGTTGCGAATTTGGAAGGTTACTGCACACAACAGCCAGGTCCTTTAGATCAGTTACATCGGTAAGTATGTGTTTCTAGTTAGGGTCCCGTCCTATGTTTAATGGGTGATTAACTGTACATGCGCTGTGAGTTATTTTGATAGGATTTAAATTACCAACGACAACTGCCCTCGCTTCCTTCCACCATCATCCACCGGCACCATTGCACGCATGCGTGTCAGCACGTACGTGGGTGGAGTCCAGTGTGCTAGGCGGGGTTTCTCTGGACGTTGGTGTGCTGGTTTCGCCCCAAATATGGGCACAAGCGTTGCGCTCTGGCTTCGCCCCAAATATGGCACAAGCGTTACGCTCTGGCTTCGCCCCAAATATGGGCACAAGCGTTTCGTTCTGGCTTGGCTCCAAATATGGGCATTGAGCGTTCTCTCTGCCCAATGAGGGAGTGCGAGTGTGGGATAAGAGAAGCGCACGTGTGCCAAACGAGAGTTGTTGTTGAGAGTTGTCTTCTGGTCTTCAGATAGTTGAGAATTGTCTTCTGGTCTTCGGTCTTCGGACGTCTGGTGGTCTTCTGAAGCCAGTCGTCGCCTTCCTGGGGTCTCGCCAACAGAGCGTCTTCTATTGTGGCCTGTGTGCCTGCGAGCCTGTCCCGCGAGGATCGCCTGCCTGGGCTTGGAGCGGGCATTGTGTGGCGGGTTCGAGTGCTGCCACACCGGATCGTCGAAGACCGCACGAGGCGGCAAGGTCCGAGAATAGGCTCTGGCCTCCAGCTGCCTTTCCTCGAGCTGGAAGCCTCCAATAAAGACCTGATGGGTTCCGTTTCTTTTGGGTGTTGTGTGTGTGGTGTGTGTGTGTGTGTGTGTGTGTGTGTGCGCCCATCTATTAAGTAAAACTGCATAAGTGCTTGTACATAAATTGCTATTCCTTCATTATTCGGTTAATAACTCTGCCTTCTTGCCATGCTCCCCTGCCCCATTATAAAATTAAATATCCGTTTTGTTAAATGTTCCAGCTCGTTTCTGTGTTTCTTTCATTGGCTTGGCACGGTATGTATTGAGAAATAGCGAGGCCGTAAAGTGTTCATTTGGTCCGACAGGCCTTGGTAATCTCCGCTCGGGTTACACACGGTTCGGGCTCGTTCCGCTCGAGGTCCGTCGAGGGTGTGAATTCCCCGGTAGCTTTGTCCGCGTGGGTAATTAAGTATTATTGAAGTTTGGCAATTGACCCTACCCTACGGGGTCGAATTATGGCGATTATGGTCCAGTAAGGACCCGTGCCTTTCGGATTTATCCAAAAGGCATGACCTCAATTCCGTGTGTTCGGTGGAGCCGACTCTACTGCTCTCTCTAGCGGTCGTGCTCGCCACCGATACCCGGCCCCGTAACAATATCACCTTGGTATACGAAAAAATAATTTGGGGTATAATTGGTCATTTGAAATTGACTTGCTCCATCTAAAAAAAAACTTAAATCAATCTCGATGAGGAAGAATATTATCCATTTGCTAATAATAAAGACAAATGTACAACAGCTATTTGCAAACAGGGCAGCACATTTTTTGAAGAAGAAAAAAAAATATGACAGAGATTTTATCGTGGTATATAATATATTGAAAACTGAGAGAACTAAACTTTATGTAACATGTAAGGGGATACATAGCAATTTGTTCTTCAGAAGATCGGGTGGTGTTATATACCATACCCACCTTTCATATATTTCCCAAATATAAATGGCAAAGGTGTTGGAAAAAGAGATGTTGAGGTTCAAGAAAGTGATTATTTTTGCATCGAACTCTATCTACAAGGCAAAAAGTATTCGAAATTTAAGAAATACAGATGACAGTATGTAAATGGGAATTTTCAATTTCAGAGTGATATTACTTGATATGGAGTTGCTAAACCAACAGATATAGATTTAATGAGAATATCAAATAATGTCAGGGTTCTATGAAGGTTAAGAAATTTAAGGATTTATTTTTATAAACCCAAAACAAATCTGACTGGTTACACATAATGAAGAAATTAATTTTGGATTTGATGGTGTCTTGGAATCCGACCAAATCCATCCATCCATTGGGAACATACTCTGTACAGAGCGTTGGTGCTGCCGAAGCAGTTTTCTGGGCTATTGGGAACAATCCTGGAGGGGTCACCACTAATCCGAACAAATACATGTTTGATATCCTATGGGGTGAAAGTGATGGGGGCTCAAGGATTGGCAGAGACTCTTCTCTGAAAGGTCAGGATGAAGCAGAGGAGGAGGAAGATTCTGATGGTGATGATATTAATAGTCCTGAAAAAGAATATTGAGAGAAAAGGTGGAAGTTTCAAGAGGAGTTTGACAGAAATATTGATGCGATTGACAAAGAAGCTATAACACAAGAAAAGAAGACTTGTTAAAAGTTGGAGCTTATCAATTAATTTATGAAAAACGAAATAATTTGTGCATTATAATTATATTCTTGTATGGTAATTGATAGACTATTCAGTACTTAGCATTGATGAAAAAATTGAATTTTCTTTTTGCAGAGTGCGGTTGGAAGATTCTTTTGAAAAACTCACCAGGGATACTGATTAAGAAGAGGAGAATAAGTTGACTGAAAAATATACATAATAGATATAAATATTCAAGCATTGATGATAAAATATTCTCAACTTTTCTGAGAATATTTTATCATAAATAAATTTGCCTAACAGATCTTAATCTTAAGCTTTATCCTAAAAAGCAGAGACTATTTTGGTAATGTGACAAATCATATTATCAATATTTAGGAGTGGTGATAAATATAACAAAGCTGGATACCGAAAAGGATACAAGTGTATATATAGATATGGATACTTTGAAGAGATGAAATTTTGATGGAAAAGACTTTTTAAATATCAAGTAATAAATAGCGGGGTAAAATGGATGAAAAACTGAGGAACTGTTTGAAAGCACTGATTGCGTTGAAGACTGTAATATAATTAATAATATAAATGCAAAAAAAATCCTTCCTATAACTTACCGTGTACGGTAAGAGGAGAGGAGGAGGAGGAGATTGGGACCATACTCTGTGCAGAGCGTTGGTGCTGCAGTCTTGTTGGCTATTGGGCACAATCCTGGACGGGTCGCCACTCCGACACAGTATACCAGCATGCTGGCACTAATTTTGCTGACCTCGGAAGGATGACAGGCCGAGTTAACCCCACCTGGTATTAATTAAACAGCTGAGCAGGATTTGAACTCAGGACACTGTGGAAGAAATAATAATTATATTCATGTACTCTCAATTATAATTGTTGCTGGTGCTTTATAAATTTAATATTTATAGCTATAGTCGAATTGGCTGTCAATTGTGTTTCCCTTTTGGCTGGGTGTTGATGGGGGGAATGTCTTACTATGAGACAGGGTGGCCTGGTTGATGGCAATGCAACTTTTGCCATGATTATGTCATTCTCTTTCACCCAGTGGACACGTATTGCAGTTTGAGTTCTTTTGCCTAATGCTTATCAGACCCATGTACTCACTGCCTTTTATATACACAATTCTTTATATTCATTCTTTTGAAAGACCTATAACCTACGGTCTTTTCCTGTACTCCTTTTGGTTGTCTGCTTTTTAGTATTTTGTATGATTCTCACCAAGGCCAGCTGAAAGTCACCATGTTCTCTCTCCTTTGAATCTCCAGCCCTCTCCACTCCCACGAAAGCATATAAATGTCAGAAAATGTAAACTTCGCTTAGTGCAAATCTTTGGGATGTTTACATTTTAGTGCTTTGGACTCCGTGGTACCACAAAATAAATGTTCTCTGATCAAATGTACTTTTCGTTGTGGACAGTGAATTAATTGTTTCTTACAAATTGAGTAACAGGATTTACACCAGGTCGGTTAATAGAACAAATCAGAAAATTCCACAACACCAAGAACACCACCCTAACCATTAAGCCAACATGAGGCATTCACGGAAAGAGGGATGCTGATAATTTCAAAAATTCCAACAAATAAAAAGCCTTAACTTTGATCACACATTTAATTTGTATCGAATCAAAAAACAAAAATTGAGACTAAAACTATTTTATAGTTTAAAAGTAAAAATAATCTATACTAATAAATGTGAGTGTGTTTCCGTCTGTCAGTCCGTCTCCTCCATAACTCCAAAACCATGAAACCTAGTGACTCCAAACTTTGCATGCATACTAAGGGAACTCAACAGTGGTGCAAGAATGAAAATTGGGTGTTTGGGTTAATTTAAACACCCCTTTTGAAGACAATTCAGGGGTGCTCATCACGAAAAACCAAATCAAGATGACCAATTACTGCATAACAACACACACGCACACACAAACACACCCACACAAGTATATATATATACATATATATATATATATATATATATAAACACAACACACCATGAGCCAGTAGGGTTGGTCAGTACCATCTGGGGGGAATAATTCTCATAGACATTTTTGGCAAGGTATACAACCTGAGAGTTAGAAAATATGTGATAGCATTACATCGGTGGTAGCCTTTTGTGTGTTACCACCCTGTTTATATGCCTATCCGTAAATAAGCTTTTGTGCAAAATGGCCAGTACAAGGTAAGACATCCTACTTCAACTTAACAACATATTTTTTATCAGTCAAACATTAACATTGAAATTTGTCTCACCTTTTGCTAGGATCATTTGCTTCTCAACAAAAAGTGCGAAACATGCCGAGGTTGAAAGGCATGTCATTGGTGACACTGATATATCATCGTAAATTTCCTGTGTGATAAATCATACCGCCTTCAGAAAAGTATTTGTCTATCATTTATTGTGGAAAGTAAATAAAAGTTCTGGAACAATATAATTACATGGGTGTTTAGCAAATTTATTAAGAAATCCAAAAATCTAAAAAAAAATTTGGATGTTGTATATTAAGATCAGTACAGCAGACAATGTTAGTCCACCCCTCAAATGAAAAAAATACCTAATTTGGACGGATTTATGTAGTTTGGTCAATGTCATTATATTTTCCCTGTTGTTTTGAAGGATATTTTCCAAGAATCAAACAAAGGTAAATGATAGCATGTTCATGAACAAGATTAATGTTTTTCCCTGTAATTTCTCAAAACATACAGAATTTCAGGGATTTAGATACTCAATAATGCACATATGAAAGTATCAAACACCCGTATTACAATAGAAACCAATAAGACAGTCGCAAGATGGTTAATCATGTGCAATCTGATGAATGAGGCAAAGGTAAAATCTTGTGTTGTTCTGTTGTAGAGCATAAATTACAGAATAGAAACAAAAATGTGGTGTTCCACACTAAAGGCGCTGTCACACCTTGACGATTTAGCCAGCAATGGCAACGTATAAAAATGTATGTAAAACGTTGGCGTACGCTGAAATTTTGATGTTTTTTTTTTAAGTTTCGGTCGTATTCATAACGTGTTGGTCGGATGCATAACATATTAGTAACGGGCACAGAACGTTTCGTTGTCTTATAGATAACTTATACCAACGAATGCTTAGCCTGTTGTCGGCGTTCACAACCTATGCCCAACGATAGTTTAACTTAGGCATAGCGCGCTGCACGTATCGCCGACGAACTAGTGGCATAGCCTGTTAAAAACCTGCCGCACGCCGATTTAAATCATAACCGCCTGAGAATTGGAAGTGTCAACCACGCAGTCACACCTTGACGATTTAGCCAGCGTATGCCGACCTATGAAAAATGTGTCTAAAACGCTGGCACACGTCGAATACGTATGGGTAAGTTGTGATACGTAAGAGCAGGCTGAAAAACGATGAAGTACGCTGTCATATTTCGTGGTACGTTTAGTACGTCGTGAAATTTCAAGCATGCTGAAAATTTTACGACGTACTCGCCGTATGGCTCACACGTTCCGCACGCTGGGAATAAGTTGTAGGCACGATATGCGATCGTTGACACACATCGACACAAGTTCCTTGTAAGTTACTTATAAGTCGAAACACGTCGAGGTAATGTTTAGCATACCCGAAACTTATTTTCTCCGTCAAGCACATTTTCTTTTTTTCTCCTTGCTTCCGTGAAGGCACGTGACGAAATATCTGAGTTGTTGTTGTTTTTTTTTTTATTTTTTTTATTTTTTTTAGTCTATCACGAATTTAAAATATATTCAAACATTTGCTTTTAAGTTTCGACGTCGACGTGACATATCCTCAAACAGAAAATATTCACAGAGGAGGAACTAAGAATAAGACATGAGCAAACTGAAGAGGCAATCGGACGTGACGTAACGCATGTGACGAATATCGGAAGTTATTGTTGGTTTTTTTTTTTTTAAAACGCTGCCAATACGCCATTATACGGTAGCTGTAAATTAGAAACACGTTCAGTAAGTTCTGTGGGTCGTCCGGAAGACGTCAATCAAATACGTCTGCATACGTCAATATGCGTTGGAGGTACGTTACAGATAGGTTCAAAGCACGTTACTCATAGGTTAGAAATTAGTTTTGGGTACGCTAAGAATTACCTCGATGTGTTTCGACTTATGAGTAACTTACAAGTAACGTGCCTCGACGTGTGTCAACGATCGCATAACTTGCCTTGACGTGTGTCAACGATCGTGTAACGTGCCTACAACACGTTACTCATAGGTTATAAATAAGTTTCGGGTACGCTAATCATTACCTCGACGTGTTTCGACTTATGAGTAACTTACAAGTAACGTGTGTCGAGTGTGTCAACGATCGCATAACGTGCCTACAACTTATGGCCAGCGTAGCGGAACGTGTGAGTCATACGCTGCATACGTCGTAAAATTTCAAGCATGCTAAAATTTGAGGACAACCGCAAAGTACAACGATGAAGCCAGCGTACTACGACGTATGGCAGTGTTTTTCAGCGTGCTCTTAACCTATACAAACTTACCCATAACGTATTCGACGTGTGCGCGTTTTAGCCCAATTTTGCATACGTCAGGCATACGTTGGCTAAATCGTCAAGGTGTGACAGGGCCTTAACAAGGGCAATGCCTCGGACCAATGTGTTGCTGATAAACATATTGTCTGATGAACCAAAGACAGGTCCTTTATAGTTTCTCAGACATCTCTGATCATATGCACTGATTGTAAGTGATATAAAATGTTCAAGATGAACTTTAAAATCATAATCATTATCCAGTTCTTCAATATCCTCATCTAAACTTTTCCCATCGTCTGACTCAAAGATGGATGCCTGGTTCTCACAGTCTGGCAGTCTGCACATTTCAGTGCATTTCAGTCCGTTTGACAAACACACACATTTTGGTAGTGCACACTTCCTTTTACAATTGCAGTTACTTCCTTTTACAAAATGGGGTTACTAATCGGCTAATAACACACAAAAGGCTACCACCAATGCAATGCTGTCACATAGTTTCTAACTGTAGAGATGTATACCCTGCCAAAAATTATGATGACCATTATTCCCCTCGGATGGTACCAGTGGCCAAAAATTACCGGGTTTGGCTCATGGCCAAATTAACAACAGATTTTCACATGCTGCACTGCATATCCCAGCAACCACCAATAAATTAATTTAATGCATATTTATAATGTATTTTATAAATAATATTAATTTATTGTATTTTATATATTGTATGCCATCTCGAGAGCAGGCCCTCGCTGCTCCGATGGTTGGCAGCAAGTGCCCGGGAAGCAGTGGGGGAAAGAGAGTGGCACTGATATATGTGGAAGAATTGCATGCTCAGCTGGTGGGTCACTCAGATAGCTCAGTACTGGTATGGGTTTGTGGAGGACCTGGGTTCGATTCCTGGTCTGGGCCTGTAATTTCTCCATATATATATATTTATGATATTGTATTTTCATCTAAATACCTCCATTATTTAATTATATATGTGCATGGCTCACAAAGTGGGTATGCTGTGGTATGTTTGTGGGAAATTCCACATAAAACTAAAAGTGGACACTTTGGGAACTGTAGCAACAGGATATTCATACTTCTCCATTTCCTGTTTTATTAAAGAGAATTAAAGACAACAGAATATGGGTTATTTAACCTTAGAAATGTTAAAGTTTTATAATTTTTATTTTACTGTACGTTTCTTATGTGACAGTTATTTTGAGTGTGGTGATTCAGAATGTGAACTTTTTGTGTCTCTTTTATGTTTTGATGATGTTCTGTCTCCCGATTCGGGTTTTCTGGCATCTATCCTATCTGATGAAATAATGGATTCGTACATAACGCTTCGTGTCCACTG
>CM068957.1:114363614-114374123 GCA_035128595.1 Eptatretus atami
ATTTTGTGTGGCAAATAAATGGAAGGATGTACTAAGTGATCGGTCATTTATTGCAAATGAAAGGTCTAAATGGTCTCGTTGTAGATGTGTAAAAGTCAAAGGTCTGAAAGGGTCTAAAGGGTCGAAATGGTCTAAAGTATCTAAAGGGTCTGAAAAGGTCGAAGGGGTCTAAAGGGTATTGAAAGATCTGAAAGGTGTGAAGGTCCTAAAGACCTAATGGTCTAAAAGGGTAGAAAGAAGTCTAAAGGGTCTTAAGGGACTTCAGGGATATAAAAGGTCTAATCAGCTATAGAAGGTCTTTGAGTTCTAAAGGGTATAATGGACTCTACAGGGTCTTATAGGTCTAAGAGAGTCCATAGCGTCGACATGGTCTGAAGTGTCTTCAGTTTATGAAAGGGTCTTAGGGGTCTATATGGTCTTAAGGTTCTGAAGGGTCTTAAAGGTCTAAAATATTTTAGAGGTCATAAGGGTCTTTGAGGTATTAGGGTTCTAAAGGGTCAAAGGGTTGACAAGGTCTTAGTATTGTAAAGAGTCTGAGGGGTCTAAAGAGTCTTAAAGGTTCATTTCATTTGAAAGGGTCTTAAAGAGTCTTAGGGTTATAAAGGGGTCTCAAGTGGTCTTTGGGGTCTTGGGGTTATAAAGGGCCTTAAGGGTATTAGAGGTCTTAGGGTTCTAAAGTGTCTAAGGGGTCTTAGGCTTGTAAGCAGTCTTGAGGGTCTCAAGGAGTTTCAAGGTATGTTGGAGTCTAATGTAATTAATACA
The DNA here is from genome assembly GCA_035128595.1 of Eptatretus atami. Classification (NCBI taxonomy): domain Eukaryota; kingdom Metazoa; phylum Chordata; class Myxini; order Myxiniformes; family Myxinidae; genus Eptatretus; species Eptatretus atami. Next base: position 114,364,377 of record CM068957.1, read on the forward strand.
CCTACTTGCGTTCTGTGAGGACAAGCAAACAAACAAGAAAGATGTCGTGCATAACACGATACATACAAAATCCAAATAAACAATAGTTGCATGGATACAATAGTTGCAATACAAACTAGAGGGGGAGCACTCGGTAGAGTGCAAAACCTCCGCCGCCAATACTGCTGGGTCACTTAAGTGAACCTGATATCCTATTCATTGTAGGTCAAAACGGATCAGACTCTACTGAACCACGATTGAATAAACTAAACTAGATCGACGCGCATGAAGAAATGCCAAATAAATAAAATCGAAATTTTTTGAAAAAAAAGGTGGAAAATTTCTTTTTTCTCTAACAAATTTTTGGGGGGGGGGGGGGGGGGGTTGGAAATCACTTAAACATGTAGAAATGCAAAAAAAAAATTCAAATATTTTTCAAATAAAATCGAAATTTTTTGAAAAAAAGTTGCAAATTTTATTTTTTTTCTCTAACAAATTTATTTATTTTTGGTTGGAAATCACTTTAAACATGTAGAAATGCAAAACAAAAAATTCAAATATTTTTCAAAATGGCCGCCATAGCGGCCATATTGGACTTTGGACCAAGTCCAAAATCTAATGGCATGATCCTTGGACCATACCAATCCCCCTACCAAGTTTCGTCGAAATCAGTCCAGGAGTTTTTCCGTAATACTGTTCAAAACAAACAAACAGACAGGGGTGAAAACAGTAACCTCCGTCCATCTTCGATGGCGGAGGTTAATAAACAAACAATAAACATGGAAACAGCAATTTAGTAATTTGGAGAATTTGACCAATCAAGTGTTTTACATGATGGAATGTTGTGCATAACAAATTTGGTTGATACATTTTCTAATTGCTGCAGTGATTTACATGTTTGGATGGCATTGACCTTGACCTTTGAAGAGATTTTATACACATATACTGCACATGCCTACAAATAAAGCGGTAAGTTTCAATCTGATATCTTGAGAAATTCCTGAAGTTTGGCAAAAATAAAATCACAAAAATATCCCATTTGATTATAATGGAGTGAAATTGTTGTCATGGACACCGCCTTCTATTTGCTATGTGGGGCTTTTTCTCGGCCATGTGGGAATTTTCCCGATGCCACTAACAAAGATGAGCAGAACCTGAAAAAACAGAAAGATACATTAAATTAATTAGTTGCATTTTGCACCCTCTCAGCTTGGTACTGAGGTTTACCAATGGGGAGCCTTTTGATTATGACTGTTGAACCTCAAGACTTATTGCAGAAGGCCCACAGACAGGTCTAATGGGGTCTATGGGGTCTTACGGGACTAAGGGTCCTAAATGGTCTTAGGGTTATAAATCCCTCCCAACTAAACACTCTGTTTCTTGTCTTAAATTCAAAACAAAACAAAAAACAAACAAAAAAACTACCTTTCTCCCTGCATACCCACAAGTCCCGATCCATCTTATTATTATTATTCCTCTTCTTCTTCTTCCTCCTGCCAGCACACCATCTTTATTAACCTCCGCCATCGAAGATCGGAGGTTACTGTTTTCACCCCTTTCTGTTTGTTATCTTGCCTAAGTAACTGATATCCTATTCATTGTAGGTCAAACACGGATCAGACTCTACTGAACCACGATTGAATAAACTAAACTAGATCGACGCGCATGAAGAAATGCCAAATAAATAAAATCGAAATTTTTTTGAAAAAAAAGGTGGAAAATTTCTTTTTTTTCTCTAACAAATTTTTTGGGGGGGGGGGGGGGGGTTGAAATCACTTAAAACATGTAGAAATGCAAAAAAAAAATTCAAATATTTTTCAAATAAAATCGAAATTTTTTGAAAAAAAGTTGCAAATTTTATTTTTTTTCTCTAACAAATTTTTATTTTTGGTTGGAAATCACTTTAAACATGTAGAAATGCAAAACAAAAATTCAAATTTTTTTCAAAATGGCCGCCATAGCGGCCATATTGGACTTTGGACCAAGTCCAAAATCTAATGGCATGATCCTTGGACCATACCTAATCCCCCTACCAAGTTTCGTCGAAATCAGTCCAGGAGTTTTTTCCGTAATACTGTTCACAAACAAACAAACAGACAGGGGTGAAAACAGTAACCTCCGTCCATCTTCGATGGCGGAGGTTAATAAACAAACAATAAACATGGAAACAGCAATTTAGTAATTTGGAGAATTTGACCAATCAAGTGTTTTACATGATGGAATGTTGTGCATAACAAATTTGGTTGATACATTTTCTAATTGCTGCCTAATAAGTGATTTACATGTTTGGATGGCATTGACCTTGACCTTTGAAGAGATTTTATACACATATACTGCACATGCCTACAAATAAAGCGGGTAAGTTTCAATCTGATATCTTGAGAAATTCCTGAAGTTTGGCAAAAATAAAATCACAAAAATATCCCATTTGATTATAATGGAGTGAAATTGTTGTCATGGACACCGCCTTCTATTTGCTATGTGGGGCTTTTCTCGGCCATGTGGGAATTTTCCCGATGCCACTAACAAAGATGAGCAGAACCTGAAAAAACAGAAAGATACATTAAATTAATTAGTTGCATTTTGCACCCTCTCAGCTTGGTACTGAGGTTTACCAATGGGGAGCCTTTTGATTATGACTGTTGAACCTCAAGACTTATTGCAGAAGGCCCACAGACAGGTCTAATGGGGTCTATGGGTCTTACGGGACTAAGGGTCCTAAATGGTCTTAGGGTTATAAATCCTCCCAACTAAACACTCTGTTTCTTGTCTTAAATTCAAAACAAACAAAAAACAAACAAAAAACTACCTTTCTCCCTGCATACCCACAAGTCCCGATCCATCTTTATTATTATATTCTCTTTCTTCTTCTTCCTCCTGCCAGCACACATCTTTATTAACCTCCGCCATCGAAGATCGGAGTTACTGTTTTCATCACCCTTTTCTGTTTGTTATCTTGCCAAAACGAAGTTTTTGCAAGATATGTTTCAGTCTGTATGTTTTTTTTTTTTATTTTTTTTTGTTTGTTTGTTTTGTCTGTAATCACGAAAAAAAAATTCTGCAGACCACAGTTTTCATTGGAAATTTTTGTAACTTCACATATCAGAGGCCTATGGAGGTCCCTTTCAGGCCATAAAATTTTGAAGGTCAAGGTCAAAGGTCAAGGTCACTTTTTCGCAAATCAGGGTAATCGACAAAACCCTTATTTTTTGAGTAATTTTGATCGGATCGTCTTCAAACTTCATGGGAATATAGTTCATGGTCTGGCGCTCAGCTGTTAATTTTTGGTGGCGATTGGCCTTGACCTTCATGTGTTTTTTTTTGTTGTTGTTTTTTTTTTTTTTTTTCTGTAATCACGTATAAATCACTCTGCAGAGCACAGTTTTCTTGGAAATTTTTGTAACTTCGCATATCAGAGGCCTATAGAGGTCCCTTTCAGCGCATAAAATTTTGAAGGTCAAGGTCAAAGGTCAAGGTCACTTTGTCGCAAATCAGGGGGAGTCGACGAAACCTTATTTTTTGAGTAATTTTGATCGGATCGTCTTCAAACTTCATGGGAATATATTTCATGGTCTGGCATTCGATGATTAATTTTTGGTGCGATTGGCCTTGACCTTCATGGTTAACGCCTAAGGTCAAACATATTTGACCCCAAGGTCAAATTTTTGAAATCTTAGATACCATATCGAGTAATACCTCATATGAAAGCGTTGATAAGTGCTTTCCAGATTGTCAAAAGTTTGACGCTATGACGTCATTGATGATGTCATGACGAAAAAACGGATTTTTCATGATTGTTTGTTTTTTTTTTATCTGTAATCACGTATAAATCACTCTGCAGAGCACAGTTATCATTGGAAATTTTTTGTAACTTCGCATATCAGAGGCCTATAGAGGTCCCTTTCAGCGCATAATTTTGAAGGTCAAGGTCAAAGGTCAAGGTCACTTTGTCGCAAATCAGGGGAGTCGACGAAACCCTTACTTTTTGAGTAATTTTGATCGGATCGTCTTCAAACTTCATGGGAATATAGTTCATGGTCTGGCATTCAGATGATTAATTTTTCGTCTTCAAACTTCATGGAATATAGTTCATGGCTGGCATTCAGCTGATTAATTTTTGGTGCGATTGGCCTTGACCTTCATGGTTAACGCCTAAGGTCAAACATATTTGACCCCAAGGTCAAATTTTCAAGTTTTAGGAACCATATTCGTGTAGTACCTCAAATTGAAACACCTCGATGAGTGCTTTCTAGATATATCAAGCTTGAGACATTATGACGTCATTTGGTGACGTTATGAGGCAAACGCATATTTTTCATGGTTACTCTGTAGAACGATTCTCATCGGAATCTCTCGTGGGCAGATATTCCTCAAGGAGTCGCTCCTGGTGTAAGCAGCTCTGTTCACCTCAGTGTGACCTTAAGAAAGTCACACGTGGTCACCTTTTGGCAAGATACGGATCACCTACGGGTGACATTGGTTTATTGTTTGTTTGTTTGTTTGTGAACAGTATTACGGAAAAACTCCTCGACGGATTTCGACGAAACTTGGTGGTGGGATTAGGTATGGTCCAAGGATCATGCCATTAGATTTTGGACTTGGTCCAAAATCCAATATGGCCGCTATGGCGGCCATTTTGAAAAAATATTTGAATTTTTTTTTTTTTTGCATTTCTACATGTTTTAAGTGATTTCCACCCCCCCAAAATTGTTAGAGAAAAAAATTTTTTTGCAACTTTTTTTCAACAAAATTTCGATTTTTTTTTTTTTTGCATTTCTACATGTTATAGTGATTTCCAACAAAAAAACATGCCAAAATTATAATTGCGGCTGATTTTGGAACTTCAGGTGGATATACCCACGTAAAATCAATTTCTGTCTCAAGGAATCTAGTTATGACGAATGAATTGAGTATGTAAAAGTTAAAAGTAAAAGGGAAAGTTGCAAACTATAACTCTGTGAGCACTGTTGACGTCAAATTGAATGAATAGGATATCAGGTTCACTTGAGTGACCTAGCAGTATTGGCGGCGGAGGTTTTGCACTCTACCGAGTGCTCCCCCTCTAGTTCTACTTGAGCTGATCCACTCTCGCCATTATCTTCATGATTTCCTTCCTACAACCTTACATTTCCGAATCTTACCTATTCTTCAAAAATACATCAAAAATTAATAATTTTCCTTGTATCCTTTCTATCCATACACCTCCTGTAACCACATTGTCTCTCCACTCTTCCTGATACTTTTCATCAATCCATCAGCTTCACTCTGCATTTACAGTTCCAAATTTACCTTCCACCTCCACGATTTACTTCACCTTGCCTTTTCCGAATGTCACGGCAATCCTTATTTAAAATAAAATAAATTCACTTTTGACTAGACACCTCCCATAGCCACGTGCTTCTCCCAAAACCACGTGATCTGTTTCCACCTCTGTGTTTACCGATCCAAATTGCCCATTCACCTCACGATTGATGACATTCACCACCTCACAAACCTTCCATGACCTAATCGGATGATAACTCTCTCAAACAATAATAATACAATAATAATAAACGATCTCATAATGCTTCATCTTCCTCTTTCACACGTGTGGTACTCATTACTGTATCATAATTCACTACTTCTTTTCTATTTCCACAGACTGCTCTCAATTCGACCTTTCCTTCATACCTTGCCGAAAAAATCCAACTGTTACAGCGTTTCTTCTCTCCATTCTCTGAATTCCCCTTTATTGCATCTGTCAAGAAATGTCTTTAATCGCATCTCTGACCGAAAAAAAAAAACCCAGTTTGCAATGAATGTTCGCTTTCCATCAACCATTATTTTTTTCCAACTTCAGTGCCAACTCACACCTCTCACCTCCTCTCAAGCAACCATCACACTCTTCTCCCTGCAAGCTTCCCTCTCACCTTTCTCAAAAACTCCCCCTCACCTTTCTCCCTCAACTCTCCGACACTCACCCTTCTCCCACCATTCACTCCCCTCACTCACCATTCTCAAAGTAGCCCCCCTCCACATGCACAAAGCTTCTCCTTCCCCTTCCCTCTCACCTCCAGATCATCACTCCACCTCCTCATATCCTCAACTGTCTTCTGTCCCCTCTCTTGCCCTCTCCCCCAGCACCACAGAGCTTTTTCTCCTCCTTATCCGGCCCCCTCCCGAGCTATTCTGCAATCCCCCACACTCTTTCAACAACTCTCCTTACCTCCCCCTCCTCTCTTATCCTTCCCTCCCCTCCCCCCCCCACCCCATCTTTGCACCCAAAGCCCTCCCCTCCTCTTCATTAAAAGTGTGGACCTCAAATATCCGAGGCCTTCGCTCAAACTACAGATCTTTCCATACAGGTTGCCACTGACAAACCAGACATAATCTGCCAACAGACAACTTTCCTCCTCAAGACTTCTCTGACTCCCCAGTATCCTCTCCCTGGTTTACTCCCGCCTCCGGTATAACAGACCTAAGCCTCATCCTGGTGGAAGAGTTGCTCTCTTATCAAAGACTTCTATTTCCTCACTCTCCAGCACTGCTCACCTCCCCCACCCCCAGGATACCTCTGGCTACGGCTTCCGCTCCAACTCCCACCTCATGTTTTGTGTGTACTGTACCGTCCACCAACAGTGATGACTCCTTTACACCATCACCATCCGAAACATGGACCAACTTCTATCCTCTCATTTGAACTCTCTCTCCTCATATGTTGGTGACTTCAATTGTCATCATGCCAGTTGGCTAGGTGTGGGTACCTCCACCTGTCCATGGCACTCAGCAAAAGCTTCTGCGACTCATTGGGACTAACTCAATCGGGTCAATTTCCCGACCCGGATCTCAACCAATGGTACTCTACCTCTTCTGGATCTGATTTTGACAAATTTCAACTGAAAATATCTGCTGTTCTTCCTCCGCTCCATCGGTTCTTCTGACCACGTGCTTGTCAAAGTGGACTTTCTCTCTGGCTTGTTATCAGAGAACCACCTCGTGCCATCAAGTCTGGCATTTCACTCAAGCCAACTGGCAGGGTCTCCAAGCAGCCATCAAACTTCTAGAACTGGCCTCCCATTGCTACTTTTCTCCGACATCAACTCATCCTGGGAATTCTTTCAAAGAAACTTGCTCTCCTCATACACAGATTTATCCCCTCTCGTCTTCAGTTGTCCTACCCTTCCTCCCGCCCATGGTTCACTGAAGCTTGTGGCGAGCAGAGTCCTGAAACAACTTGCCTTTGCTCATGGAAAGCAAACGCACTGAGGTAATCTCATTTCCTCCATAACAAGCTCGACACGTGTGTATCTACCTCCAGGAGAGCCAGAAAACAACATCTTTCTCAGCTCAAGTCTGAAACTCTCAAACCTCTCTCCCTCGCGCCAAATCCTGGTGCGTCTAATCAAATCTGTTTCTCGGTGTATGTTCGCCACTCCATCCCCTCCCTTACCTCAAATGGCTGCACTGCTGATGCTGCACATGAAAAGGCTGAATGCCTAAACTCGGTGTTTTGCATCAAAGTATTGTGTCCAAAACCCATTCTTTCTGTACCCACCTTACCAGTCACCCCAACTGTCCCTGGACTCTGTGTCCTTTTCTTGTGAACAAAGTGGAGGCCTGCAGTCAAACCTCAACTCAGATTCTGCAACCGCGTCCAGATGGGCATCACCCACATATCCAAAAACAGACCTGCTCCTCTGCTCTTGCTCACCCTCTCTCTGTCTATTCTCGACTCTTTCTTTGCTCAAGGTCATCTGTCATCTGCTGGGAAATCAGCAAACATTACTGCCCTGCATAAAAAGGTGCATAAACAGATCCATGCAACTACAGAACCAATCAGCCTTCTCCCAATCATCAGCAAGGTTATGGAATCCATCATCACTTCAGACATTAAATCCTTCTCTTCTCCAATGGCTTGATTTCCGATCATCAATTTGGTTTCAGACAAGGTCACTCTACCCTGGATTGCTGCTTCTGCTCTCCTAACAATGGATGGAGGTCCTCAATGCCAGACATGAAATCAGAGGCCATATCCCTAGACATATCACGTCTCTTGACATGGTCTGCACCACCTGCCATGCTCACCAAACTCTCTTCCTATGGTATCCAAGGCCATCTCCACTTATGGCTCGCAGACTTCCTCTCCTGTCGAGGTCAACGTGTGGCCCCTAAATGGAGTTCTCTCATCCCCTCTTCCTGTTCAGGCTGGAGTTCCTCAAGGCAGCGTTCTGGGCCCTGTTGTTTTTCTGGTTTTCATCAATGTCTCTCCAACTCTTTGGATAACCTCTTTATCTCTTTGCTGATGAACTCCACTCTCTGCCATACCATCTGTCATCCCTCAGACCGGCAAGCACAGTAGCTTCTTCGCTCACTGCAGATCTGGGTAAATCACCAAACTGGTCCAACGTGTGGAACATGTCTTCAATCCAGACAAATCATCACCTACCTCACCTTGTCTCCTCCGAAGGGACCGTTTGGACCCCCCCCCCATCTACTTTCTCAACAATCCTCTGGAAGAAGTCCTTTCTTTCAAGCTTCTGGGTCTCACTATCTGCCATGATTTTTCCTGGAAGTCACATTTCCAACCTGCCTCCAAAGCCAGTCGCCGACTGGGAACTCTCGTCGTTGCAAAAGTCCTTTCTCGGCCACCTGAGCTCCTGGCACATACAAAGCTTTCATCTGCAGCCTGATGGAGTACTGCTCTCCCCTCTGGGTTAGTCTCCTGCCTCCCACCTTTCTTGGCTTCACGCTGTGGAAACAAGGCATTTCGGATCATTGCATCACCCACGATGAGGCTGAGTCTTTGCGCCTCTCACTCTCTCATCGCAGGCAGGTCGGCTGGTCTTTCTGTCTTCTAACCGTCTCCTCTCCGGTCTCGTCCCCCCTGTTCTGTCTGCGATTATCCCCACCATATTTCCGCAAGGCACTCAAGGTCGCCAGCAACCCTTGTGGAAAACTACCAAAATCACGAATCACTGCTCACCTCACTCTTTCATTCCTCTTTTTTTCCCGCCATTGGAATAACTCCCTTACTTTGTTCAATCCCATTCTTCCCCCAGGCTTCAAACAGCTTTCACCACAACCTCTTATCGTTTCCTCATTCCAAATCCTCCGATCTTTTTCTTCCCCCTTAATCCACCCAACCACCTCCTTCAAATTCCCTGCTTTCCCGTCCTGAAAGTCCCTGTAATGTCCATTTGTCTTCCTACTCCCACCCCTCTTGTCTCATGCCTCCTTGCTGTGGCGTTGTGTGTTTTAGCTCGGCATACAAGCCTCGACAAGGAATACAAAAAACCACATCATGTTCTGAAGGTCTTTGGGTGCTTGTGGGTCTTTTGGGTCTTAAGGTCTAATGTTGTACAGCTCTAAAAGGTAAAAGGGTCTTCAAAAGGCAAAGGGTATAAAGGTTTAAAAAGGTCAAGGGGTCTCAAAGGTGTACGGGTTCTAAAGGTCTACATGTCGAAAGTTATGTTTCCAATCATGCGTAATTAATAGATTCGTACACGTGGCAACTCATGTTCAAACAGAAAGTAATTATAGCCTACTCACAGGATCGATCAAGACTTCACGTCGATGAGGGTTCACTGTCCACCCATGTTTTTCAAGTTTTCATATAGCATACAGAATATATACATGGATTGCAAGTGAATCGGATGAAAGATTGACGATTTAGTGAATTGACCGATGACCTAAAAGCAAATGGGCCTTACCGATTGATTTACTCCTCTACCCAAAGTGGTGATGTTTTGTGAAGATCGGAGTAAAAATGTCACCTGTGGCGATTGACAT
>CM068957.1:114409735-114433828 GCA_035128595.1 Eptatretus atami
GGGTCAGTAGGTCGAAATATAAATATAAATACAATTTCAATTTTTAGAAATTATATATTTTAATGATTTTTTTTCGAATGTTCCATGGAAAAGACAAGGGTAGGTGGGGGGAAAATAAATATAAATCCCGCGACCAGGAGGATCGAAGAAAACATTGAAGATGGAAGACCATTCAAATGCAGGATGCCCATGTTCACTGTATCATCTGATGTGAAAAACAATAAAGGATTAAAACTTGTTTTTACAATATAGTCTGGCATGTTTTTCTTATAGAAACCTGTTGGATCATCAAACAAATGGAAACAATGCTGAGAAAATTACTGTCCAAGTCTAGATGTGTGCGTGCACACCAGTGCATAGTGCTGGATATGATTTAAAAAATGTGTCTACGAGGAGTCAACACGCTCAAAACGGTCAATCAGAGCCATAACCAGCTCTTACTTTTCAGTGGGAATCTGATCATACCGTCTCCCCATCCCCATGAGCACATCAAAGGCTAATTTCTTGTCCGTTGAAGGCTGAATATCAGCATCTCGCAGGGAAACTTTGATGTACTTGGCACCGAAATCTTTCAATACGAACAGCGGTGTACAACTTTCGATGGAAACAAAATCGGCACGATCGAGAGTAGCCTGCGAATCATCCCTTGCCTGCCTGCCACTGAATTGATGCAATAGTTCGGCCACAATATTCGTCGTCAAGATGTTGCGTGATTAAATCACCAATACAGTCACTCGAATAATAAATCACCAATACAGCTGACATACTTCTTAACAATCACTTTCGCCCCAGAAACCACAGTCAATCTGAACCACGCTGGCCACTGTTCAGACGCCATGACCGAAGACGACTGCACAGTTCGGTTAAAGGTGACTCAGCATTTTGGCGCGCGCACTAAATTATATTTTGAAAATAAATGCCGACGTTTACATTTCGGGTTATGAAACTTTTGCACCTTCGGCGGAAAATGTATAAATATAAAAGCCTAAAAATGTGTTTTATATTTATATTTCATTTCGGCAAATATACCGTCGGCGGATCTGTAAGCCAAGTTATAAAATAACTAAGGCCTTACCTCCATCAACAGATTAACAACATGGCAGGATAAAAGTAGGAAATTCTGAGTTGAACAAACGTCCTGAACTCATGGACTTAGTTAAGTAAAGCACGTCGTCTGGGACCCGGCTGTCAGTTTGCCGCCGAACGCTACTGATTGTGACATCACCGATTCCCTCTGAAAATTATATCTATATTCGATTTTTGGAATCCGCTATCACCTGCGTAAATACATGGAACACATAATGTGAAGATTTCGGAAGTATGAACAGAATATGTTCGGAGAAAAGTGTGTTAGAAGTTCCAAGCTTACGCCCATTATATTATGATGTCAGTGTGTGTGTGTGTGTGTGTGTGTGTGTGTGTGTGTTGTCCTCCATAACTCCAAAACCATGAAACCTATCAGCCCCAAACTTTGCATGCATACTAAGGGAACTCCAAGAGTGCATAAATGAAAACTGGGTGTTTGGGTGAAGCGAAACACCATTTTTGAAGATAATTAACAGCTTACCTTCATGAAAATCTTATCCTTGGTCAGTCCAAATTCACCTTGCAGGGGTCTTAGCCACCATTTTTATTTGGCCTATTAAAATGTTTTGCCTTGGAAACATTATCTATTCTTCCAGACTAATTAAAGTATATAATTGACATATGATTTTGGATTTGAGGATCGGATGTGGTGGACTAAATAAGGGGTCGAAATCTGGAGTGAAATCTGAAAATGTTCAGAAATTACCGATTTCTTAGAACTAAGCATATAAGCATATTTATTTAAAGAAGGCTATGCTTCCATCATCTCCATATCGACACAAGAACGTGAAATTACCAAATCATTGAACTTAATAATTTTTCCTGTTCCAACAATTATATCGAGTGAAGAAAACATTAACGAATATGCCGGAAGTGTAACTTAATTGAGGGCACGAAAATAATTTTAAAGCAGGCAAAAGCTCCTGCGGCACGAGAATTGAGCGTGGCGATGGCAGCTCAGTTCTCCATGGGAAAATCCCTGGAGATTGGAAGGCAAAATAAATTAGAGGATTAGAATGACTAAAGCGAACTGCGAGTTCAAGAGAGAATTGATAAATGCTTTCGGTGGCTACAAAGCAATGCATCCCCATTCCACAGCAGGATGGCCGAGAGGTATGCACACTTGCTTTAAGCTGTCTAGCCTGGGATCGAATCAACCCAGCTATAAACTATCATCCCCATGTTTCACAGACAGGGTGATTAATCAATGTGTGTGCGGTCCCTGGGATGGATGTTAAACTGGGCGTCGCATCTGCCGGATTTAGTTGGAGGACATTGAAGATCCCTCCGCGGTGTCCTTCGCAAATAGTCGGGGGAGCTATCTTCGGAATCCTGGCCAAATTCAAATTATTGCTCTGACCTACAGGGGCATTGTATCAGTAGCACTGCCACACCTTGAGTAAATGATTCATTTCACAGCCTTGTGCTACACAGGAAAAAAAGACGACAACCAGACCCCTATGTGTAGTATTATATTGTAATAATATTTTAATTCATTTATTCTTTGAAAATTTTCCACCGAATTGCAAAAATTTAAAAACAAGTGATTTCGAACCATATACCTATATAGTTGTTTCGAGAGTGCGTTCCGATTGTCTGACAACACAACAGATTTCAAATATCTTTTTCACATGGTCAACTAAACGTGCGTTGCTCTATATTTGGAACACCAAACAATTTACACGTTCCTGCCCTTGATGGAAAAACAATCAATACTGTCTGCCTAAAAGCATTACAATATGGTCAATTTTGTTGATATTTCTGTTCAATATTTTGTAGCTTGAAAAATAAAATGGTTGTCTCGAAATGTGTTTAATTGTGGTAATCCAATAGATGTACGTTAGATCCTGTACAACGCCAGGTACCTTTGTGGGAGGAGGCAGGGAAAGGGTGAGGTGGGACGAGGGAGGGGAATGGGTGGGAGGAGAAGGGGCGGGAGGAGAAGGGGCAGGAGGAGGGACCCGACATTTCCTGGCAATGCCAGGTACTCCTGCTAGTTTTAAAATATAACGATAGAACATGAAATGGCCCAGCATAATTAATAGTTTCCAAAACAGCCAATGCTGCAGAATAAGTAAACAAGTAAATCGATCAAAGAAATAAGAAAATCAAGGAAACAATAAGCATATATTTAAACAGACGTGAACAGAAAGTAAAACAGCATGGGATAATATATAAGTGGAATTAAAATAAGAAAGGCCAGTAAAACGGAAAGTGTAAGGAAAAGGGAAGTGCCACAAACCAGTCCTACAGGATGTCTCATTGATAAGACAAAGTGCCACCAATATGTTCTGACTGGAAAACGGTATACAATGTCCAAATAAACAAAAAACAGAGTCAATCAATTATCTGTAATAAGATGTTAGTTATACATTCGTGACTAAATTACTATAACATGTGCCAAATTTTTAAATGCTAGTTACAACCAAGGCAACAGCGCAGTTGAAATAGCTAAGGCCAGAGGCAGGAGAAAGACTGCGCTGTTACTCTATCATTGTCAACTCACTGATACTCTCCAGCCAGCAGAGTAATCCACCACTTAAATCAGAGCTCACTACAGTAAACATCAGCCATTGGTAAGTGAAGGGCCCAGATACATGATCACTGCTAATCTATCAATGTTGACTCATTGATAACTTCCAGCAGCACAGTTATCTACCACTTAAATGAGAGCGCACTATAGTCAACAGCATCCATTGGCAGGTCAAGAGCCCAGATACATGATCCCTGCTGATCTCTCATTGTCGACTCATTTGATTCTCTCCTTCCAGGTCTGTCATCTACCAGTTAAATGAGACTAGCTCACTAAAGCATCCATTGGCAAGTCAAGAGCCCAGATACACTCAATTCATTAGTCATACAACTCAGCAGTCAACTGCATCTCAGCAGTCAAAACATCAGACCTGAGCTTTGCCTGCTGAGCAACTACACTAGTTGGTTGTGCATCCAGTTTTGGATATATGTACAACTTTGAAAACATGCTATGATGTTTATATGAACCTCATAAATGAAACATGTTATCATCATCAGTTATCTGCCCTGCAGCAAGTAAAAATAAAGCTCCAAATCCTGGCCTATGAGGAGGCTATTGCTGCCAAAGCAGCTTCCCTTACAACTGGAGTTGCGATTTGAACCTGCAGTCACAAGGTTACAACACAAGAGCTCTGAAAGTTGGGCCAACCCAGAAGCCAATTTTTATTTAACAAATTAATGCATCAATAACAAAATTAAGATCATCAGATGGACTTGTGTTGTTTTCATTTGTGATCAATCGGATGGATGTTAAACTGGGCACTCCATCTATCAACATTAGTTGGTGGAAGGTAAAGATCCCATAGTGTCCTTCACAAAGCGTAGGTAAGCCATTGCCAACACATGGAACAAATTACAAATCCTTGCCTGGGCTGTGCATAGCAAGTAATCTGTTTTTCTTGGAGGCTGCATGACATCAGATGACACTCACTGCTTGCTATCATAAAATTGTGGTTGTTGTCTCGGCTGCATCTTCTGCCCCATAAACAAATTGAGCAGGTAATTCACATGTATTATGTGAATGGCCTTCTTCAGATACAATAGGAAACCAACCAATTTGACATGCACATGTGTATCATTTCAACTTTAACTACATTTGAAAACTTGTCTTTTGGATAATGTTTGCTGCTCTGTTATTCATGACATGGAAGCCAGCTGAATAACTCTTCAATTGCCCCATGTCAAATCTTTGTTATTGTACTTATGACAACGGGATTTTAAACCATTATTTTTTGGAAGTATGAAGGCAGCACAATAACTGTGATATCCTCTAAGTTTAATCCATCGAAGTGAGACAATGCAAGGTGATAGTTTTATTATATCTCTTCACCAGAGAAATGGCCAACCTAAAATTTGTTTACAAAAATCGTGCACCGGCATTGGATTGCAGTGCCAGAATTCTCTAGTCCCCTGTTCTTCATTACATGGCCCGTGAGCCACTGGCGGCCCCTGGTGGCTTAAAGTGCGGCCCCTGACATGCGGCGGATAATACACAAATGTGAAAACGCTCCATTGTAATCTGCCATAAATGCTATGAAATTGACCCAATGGTTTCAAATGAGTGTTCCAACATGAAGCAGAAAAGTAACAGAACTACGTCAGTATATGGTTGTAGTATACAAATAATTACACTTGCAGCCCAGTTAATCACAACAAAGAAGAGTATGTGGAGACAGGGCCAAAAACAGCCATTACAGAGTCTTGCAGGCAGTGTGGTGGCTCTTACACTGATGTCTTCTCGGCAAAAGTGCCCCCCCCCCACCACAAAACAATGGTGAAGATCGCTAATCGACTCTATCTTAGTTGGAGACATTCCAGGCTCTGTCAAGTTGCTCAATAGCTGATGAAAAACATGGTCTCAACCCAAGACACTGATTTATGAATTGTTACTTAATTTTTTTGCAGTACAAACTCCAGAAATGGCTTGGTAGTTGGCATGAGACCAACAAAACAATGACAGTAGTTACAAAAACAACTTATTTTACAGTTTCTAAGGCATGCGGAAGACCTTGCACATGCATTACATGTTAAACAGAGACATCAGTATACTTCCATAGACATATACAAGGACATGAGGAGAGAATGGGACAGAGTCAAGACAGTAAATGAACTCAGAAGGGAGTGGAAGTATACATGAATAAAAAAGATAGTACAGCAAAGCTAATTGAAGTGTTGGCACCCAACAATGTCGGCCTTAAGAGTGTCAGAAAGCACTGGAATGATGAAGTATCAGAACCTCATAAATGACATGCAAGACATCAAAAAAAACTGATGAAAATCGAGCTCGTACAAGTAATGGTCGGAACAACTGGAGTTATAAAAATTTAATCCTGCGTGCTATCTGTGGAGGAAATACAAGGAACAGTAAGCAAAGAGGATAAGAAGGAACAGGTTACTGCATCTCTTGTGAAGTATATGACCTGTATTCATCAATGCAGGTCCTCTTAATACCCTCATTGAAATGTTGCTTGCATGTCTCAAGCCAATTTACCATGGGATTATCATTTTGTAATATTTCTTGACACCAAGCACAATTTCTTCAACAATCACATGACCTTGTTAAACCCTTGAATATGAGAATTACACCCATGATTAGTAAAACATCCAATCAATTCAAAGGGTGAAGTGATTGGCTGGTCTTGATGGTCTGTTATTTTCATAATCTTCTTTGGTCTTTTTCTCTCAATATAATGGAGGTTATGCATATACTGTATGTATGTATGTATGTATGTGTATATATATATATATATATATATATATACATATATATGAAAAACAAAGACCCACTCACATCTCTTACCTGTGAATGGAGGGAATAACCAATTAGCTCTCACTTAATGAATTTAACCCAGGTGGCTATGATTGAGCATTCGCCACAGATTTTGTCTCCCACGGTAAAACCGCATAATCTGCAAAGAAACAAAAGCCTGTCTGCCACCCAGACGATTGTTCCCGCCAATGCAAACGATTCAACTAGAAGGCAAGTGCCATCGTGTGGAGATGTGACGAAGTGCTCCCACCCGATCTCAAATGGAAGCGACCAAAGTACATGTATCGACCAAAGCATTGCCTCCAACCTGGAGGCATCAGCCCAGCCACTCATGTCAATATATATGATTAAAATTTCCAAATTGATCACTTAGGTTTTACATTACAAAAACTTTACAGTGTTGTCCAGCAAGGCCAAATATTCCCCGCGAATACATGGATATATGCCTACTGTACGGGTGTTCCACAAAGATCCAGACAACTTTGGTTGTTAATATATTTAGAACCACAAATGATACAATGATACCCTTTGGTTTACATGATACAGAAACTCAAAGTTTTGTGCACACCATCAATACACTTCAATGTGAGCTATGTTTGTCATATGCAGGACATCAAGGTGGTACACGAATTATTGCCATGTTTGGCTCAGCATGGGTCTTTTTGGAACACCCTGTGTGACCCAAAAATAATTTTGAGGTGCATAGTGTATCCCAGAAACATATCACTTTGTGGACAATTCTATTTTTGTTGCATTGTATAGCACAAAAAAATATTACATTATGGTTTAGGAAGGCCAAATATGGTTATGGTATATCTCAATTTTCTTCAAGTGTGGTGTGTTCCAGAAGATATTATTTCTTTGCAGAAATATCACTGCTTCAAACTGCCCACCGAAGGTGGGCCAAGATGTGCACTCCTGCCTGGAGGGGCAGGAGTCCTAACGGCTCATAAAATAATAATATACTTGCAGGTACCCACGAAATTCAGTGTAATGTAAAATGTAACTTCAAGTCCTCAGCGCCCCCCAGCAACCTCAAGACCTCAACCTCCCCCCCCAAGCCTCAACCTCTCTCTCACAACTCTCCAGTCCCTCTCTGCCCCCCCCCACCCCAACTCTCTGTTTTTCCCCCCGGTCTTCCCATTCTTCAAAGCAAGAGGGCATTCTTACATCTTTCCATATTATTTCTTCATTATCTCATTTAAATAGTTGAATATATAACTATTTCCCTCCCCTATCCACCTTATTGTTATGCCATTACCAACTTCACCTACTCCAACCTCTTCATCACCTGCTTTTCTACCTTCCCAACTTCTCCTTTCAATGCATCCATAATCTCAGTAACAGCGAGCGATGTCTCAGGAGAACAATTGTCCAAACGACCTTCAGGTCCCCATTCACAATCTCACGAGAATTCCATGGAACTGCCACTCTCAAGTGATTGTGAGCAGCCTAATTGTGTTAATAAATAATCCTAAATTAAATATCTTCTTTTTGATGTATATCCAGGTTGGCTCTGTATTACGTTGCTCCGGTTATTGTTATTTTGCTTTAATGCTCTTGATGAAGTAGTCAAGAAATATTTGCTATGAATCGAAAGGTTTAAGTCGCGATGTTGCGACATCTTATTTTGAGTCATGCACCAAGTAAAATACTTTGAGTTGCAGTAAAACCGCTGAACCGAAGGTCTACTTTAAGGTCGAATCAAAGCAGAAAGAAAAGCCACAGGAGTCTACACATCCAGTTTCACCTGCAGTTTCATCAGCGGATGAAGAGGCAAACAAACCTGCAAATTTCAAATGAAAATGTTGAGTATACCACACAAAAATACCAAGGAGAATGTAAGTGTAGAATGGGGAGGGTTTTGCGCTACATTTCCCAACAGGATCATCATACTCCACCTTACTCTGCTTCTTCGGAGAGCTTTCAGAGTATTTGGCTGCTAAGGCAATTCTGATGCTGATATGCCTTATTCTGTTGGAGTGTCAGTGCTGCCGAAGCAGTTTCTTGGCAAAGGTTATCCTGGGTAGTTTGCCATTGCCTTCCCGGCAGCAGTTATGGCAGGAATTTCGAATTTGGCCATGATGCCAGTGACAGCTCATCTACTCATTGCGAACAATACCGTGAGATGTTGCATGTCCACCAACAAATGCCGGAAGATGGGACGCCCAGTTTAACGTCCATCCAAGAGAAGGCACACACATTGATGAATCACCCTGCCTGCAAAACACCAGGGTGACAATTTATAGCTGGGTCAAGATTCACACCCAGGCTAGACAGCGAAGGGGTGAAAGTGCGTACCTCTAAGCCATCCTTCCAGCCTGTTAATACAATGGAGATTCCATACTTGAAGGAGAAATGAAACATGATTTCATTAGTTTGATGCTATGATAATGCAAGACTTTCAAAATGATGTATGACTGCCAATGAGGCCTTTTGCACATGAGCTGTGTGTGCTTTTTCAGTGACTCGGTTCTGCTTGCTCGGCACTTTTAACCTGTTGTTGCTCGCATGAAATCTGTGATTCAAATAGCCCTTTAAACATAACTTTCAGCTGTTAGACGAAAGTCACAATTTAAAAATGCTTAACCATAATTGTTCTGTTCCCGAATGCAAATCAGACTCATGGAAATATTGGAAATATGAGAGATATCCAGAGAAGAGAGGCATCAAGTTCATAACATTTCCTAGTGAGTACAAGAAAGCAGCGGCATTGGTTATAACACTGACGACGCACGGCACACACACACACACACACACACACACACACACACACACACACACACACACACACACACACACACACACAATGGCAGGATTGAGCCAATCGGACAAGTGTAGATTTTGCAAGGTAGAAACAGAATGCACAAACATTCCTATCGGGATGTAAAAAAAACTCATGTCAGAACAGCTGCACACACAAAGGCCCGAAGAGGTATTTAGAGTAATCCATGGCCATCTGCAGAAATTTCAAAATCCAGTTCCACAAAACTCAGGAAAACGAAACCAAAGCAATCCTTGAAAACAACTACATAATGCTCACATACGACCTGATGATCCCATAGAAAACAAAGTACTGCGACCGGACATCATACTCAGATACAAAAAGGAAAATAAGGCATTGCTAATTGAGGTTTCAGTACCCAGTGATTTTGGTCTAAATAATGCAGAAATCAAGAAAATGACCAAATATCAAGACCTCAGTAATGAATTGAAAAGATCTTGGAAGCTGAAGAGTGCCTAAATTATACCAGTCAAAATTGGAGCAATGGGAATGATAAAGATGACCCTTACAAAGATCCAACAAACTATCCCTGGGAACATTACCACAAACAAACTACAGTTGGAGGCTGTCTGAGGCTTGGTGACGATCGTGAAAAGAGCCCTCGGAACAAAACTCTGAGAACAACACAACTTCATAACTTAGGCCATGAATCACGATCCATCACCGAAACGAAGGTGGATACTCCGACTCCTGGCAAGACTCTGTTCCACCTTATGAAACTCAAATTATGGAGATAACAATAAACACTCCACACACACACACACACACACACACACACACACACACACACACACACACACACGGATGGAGGCTTCTTCTTTCACCAATAGATGCAACAAGCTCAAATGAGCTAAGATCCTCGTCCTCTTAATGATGACGTCATAAAAACGAATATGACGTCATTGTGATGTATCAGGTTTGCGATAAATTATCTGTGCTAATGCCCGGCTTGATTCCCGCAAACAAAATTCAAACAGCTTCCCTAGTTTCGGAGATAATGGTATAGACGATTTCTATTAGCGGCGATATGACGTCAACTTTTTTTCTCGGAAGAATTTCCAAAATCGGAGATGGTTACTGCTGCGCGTGGGCTTTCTGCATATACATGGCAAGTTTCACGAAGATCCGATGAAAACTCTGGGTTGTGAAACAAAAATGTGAAAAAAGAAGAATGACGTCATAAAAATTGATATGACGTCATAGTGATGTGTCATATGTGCGGTAATTCATCTCTGCTAATGCCCTGTTCGATTCCCGCAAACAGAATTCAAAAAGCTTGCCTAGTTTCGGAGATAATTTTGTAGGCGATTTACATTAGCGGAGATATTTTGACGTCATAACTTTTTTTGCGAGGAGGAATTTTCAAAATCGGAGATGGTTACTGTCTGCGCAGGGTATTTTTACATATATATGCCAAGTTTCAGGAAGTTTCGATGAAAACTGTAGGCTGTGAAACAAAAAAGTCCACAAGAAGAAGATGAAGAACAACAACGTGAGTAAGACTTAGAGATCCTCCACGAGGATCTAAAAAGCTGGTATAATTTATCTTGTGTCCAATAACCAAACAAAATATATAATTTGACAGTTTTGGAAATACCCAGGGGGACGAGCATAAATGGACATGTCGGTGACTTGAGGATGAGTTATTTCAATACTTGCTTATGTGTAGGTAGACCTTTGCCCCTTGTATAAGGGTTTGGAGGGGGGGCATGCGTTGAGGTTAATTTGTGTTTCCCTGGTGTGATGTCTTCCCTCTCACCTCTGTTCCTTTCAATCTTTCTTTCAATACCCCATCGGTCCGTTCCCCCCTCTGCCTTTCTCAATCCCCCAATAATCCTCTTCACCAAACCTCAGTTAAACAATCCCTCCTTCACCCCATCGGTCTTCCCTTCAACCCCACAGCCGGTTGGTTGTCCCTCAGTCTTTCTGCATCCCTCTCATTGCCACTTCATTCACACATTGTTTTATTGGGCACATTCAGTCCGTCTATGGTCATTTATCCTTCGGGCCGATCGGATTAATTACCTTCACCGCATTGGACTTTGTCCCTTCTCAAATGCATGCCCATGGCATGAAGTGCAATGCTTTTCCCATATGTAACAAAGTGCGGCACATCTCGTATTCATGATACAGTGGTGCACTGTACAATGAACGTTTGTGCGCGAGGGAGGGAACAGGGGCCCTCGTCACTACCTTGGGCACATGAAAGGAAAGACAAGGGCTGTGCTGAAAGTTCCCTCAGAAACAGCGGCATTTTCCGCAAGCTGTGTCGTGGACATGCCCATAATCGGATGTGCACCAATGAGAAAGAGGCTTGCACGAAACAAGATGGTAAAATATATATCCTGTGAGGAGGAAGAAGACAGGAGTGTATGGGGAGAGTCGACTCAAAGCTTGTCCTGTGAACAGTACTGTATAAAAAGGCCAGAACATGGTTTGGTTCATGTGGAGAGTATGACACAGAGTTGAAGCAGCTTGAGGGGATGGAACGTACCAGTGGACTCTCCTCTTCTTTCGGCTGCTCCCGTTAGGGGTCGCCACAGCGGATCAACCATCTCCATTTTGCTCTATCCTCCACATCTTCCATTGACACTCCAACCGCCCGCATGTCCGCCCTCACCGCATCCATGAACCTCTTCTTTGGCCTTCCTCTTCTCCTCCTGCCTGGCGGCTCCATCCTCAGCATTCTTCTCCCGATATACTCCGCTTCCCTCCAGTGCACATGTCCAAACCATCTCAATCTCGCCTCTCTCACTTTGTGTCCAAACCGTCTTACCTGCGCTGTCCCTCTAATATACTCATTCCTTATCCTGTCCATCCTCGATTCACTACCCAAGTAGAATCGCAGCATCTTTAACTCTGCACCTCCAGCTCCACTTCCGTCTTTTTGTTAGCGCACCGCTCCAAACCATACACAATAGCTGGTCTCACTACCGTCTTATATATTTCCCCTTCACTCTTGCAGCTACCCTTCTGTCACAAATCACTCCTGCAACTCTTCTCCACCACTCCATCCTGCCTGCACTCTCTTTTTCACTTCTCTACCACACTCTCCGTTACTTTGGACAGTTGATCCCAAGCATTTAAACCCATCCACCTTCCCACCTCAACTCCTTGCAACCGCACCATACCACCACCCTCCCTCTCATTTACGCACATGTATTCCGTCTTACTCCTACTGACTATCATTCCCTTCTCTCCAGTGCGTACCTCCACCTCTCAAGGCTCGCCTCAGCCTGCTCCCTACTCTCCCTACAGATCATGATGTCATCCGCAACATCAATAGCCATGGAGATTCCAGTCTGATCTCGTCAGTCAACCTGTCCATCACCATTGCAAACAGGAAAGGGCTCAGAGTTGATCCTTGGTGCAATCCACTTTAACCTTAAACCGGTCCGTCATTCCTACCGCACACCTCACCGCTGTCACACTGTCCTCATACATATCTTGCACGATCCTCACATACTTCTCCACCATCTCTGACTTCCTCATACAATGCCACAACTCCTCTCTTGGCACTATCATAAGCTTTCTCTAAATCCACAAACACACAATGTAACTCCTTCTGGCCTTCCCTATACTTCTCCATCAACATTCTCAAAGCAAACATCGCATCAGTGGTGCTCTTTCCTGGCATAAACCCATATTGCTGCTCACAAATCGTCACCTTCCACTCACCTGCTTCCACTACTCTTTCCCACAACTTCATGGTGTGGCTTAACAACTTTATCCCTCTGTAATTTCCACAGCTCTGCACATCACCCTTGTTCTTGAAAATCGGAACCAGTACACTTTATCTCCCCTCCTCCGGCATTCTCTCACTTTCCAAGATTTTATTAAAAAATCTGGTTAACAACCCCACTGCCATCTCTCCTAAGCACTTCCATGCCTCCACTGGTATATCATCTGGGCCAACCGCCTTTCCACTTTTCATCCTCTTCATAGCAGTCCTCACTTCATCCTTACTGATCCACCCCACTTCCTGATTCACTTCTCCACCTCTTCCAACCTTCTCTTTCTCTCTCTCTCTCTCTCTTCTCTCTCTCTCTCTCTCTCTCTCTCTCTCTCTCTCTCTCTCTCTCTCTCTCTTCTCTCTCTCTCTCTCTCTCTCATTTTCACATTCATCAGCTCCTCAAAGTACTCCATCCAACTTCTCAACACACTCTCCTCGCTCGTCAGCACATTCCCATTTGCGTCCTTTATCACCCTAACCTGTAGCACATCCTTCCCAGCTCGGTCCCTCTGTCTTGCCAATCGGTAAATCCTTTTCCCCTTCCTTTGTATCCAACTTCTCATACAGCTCGTCATATGCCTTTTTCTTAGCTTTGCCACCTCTCTTTTGCCTTTCGCCGCCACTCCTTGTACTCCTGCCTATTTTTCTTCATCTCTCTGACTATCCACTTCTTTTTCGCCACCCTTCTTCTTATACTTTCCTGTACTTCCTCGTTCCACACAAGTCTCCTTATCTTCCTTCTCTGTCCAGATGTCACACCAAGTACCTTCCTAGCTATCTCCCTCACCACTTCTGCTGTAGTTGCCCAATCATCCCACCCATCTTTACCACCATCCAACACCTGTCTCGCTCCCTCCTAAATTCCACGCAACAGTCTTCCTCCTTCAGCTTCCACCATCTGGTCCTTGGTTCAGCCCTCACTCTCTTTCCTCAACCTCACCTCCAAAATCATCCTACAGACACAAATCGATGCGTTCGAGCTACACTCTCCCCTGCCACCACCTTACAGTCTCTAATCTCTTTCAGGTATGCTCTCCTGCTTAAGATGTATCCACCTGTGTGCACTTTCCTCACTCTTGTATGTCACCCGTGTTTCCTCCTTCTTCTTGAAATATGTATTTACCACTGCCATTTCCATACTTTTTGCAAACTCTACACCATTTGCCCTTCCACATTTCTCTTGTTGAGACCGTACCTACCATCACCTCCTCATCCTCTTTATTCCT
This sequence comes from Eptatretus atami, assembly GCA_035128595.1. Classification (NCBI taxonomy): domain Eukaryota; kingdom Metazoa; phylum Chordata; class Myxini; order Myxiniformes; family Myxinidae; genus Eptatretus; species Eptatretus atami. The sequence goes on from CM068957.1 coordinate 114,423,868, forward strand.
TTCCCAACATGCCCATTGAAATCTGCCCCAATCACCACTCTTTCATCCTTGGATACACTCTCCATCACTTCATCTAACTCACTCCAGAAATCTTCTTTATACTCCATCTCACCACTATGTGGGGCATATGCACTGATGACATTCATCATCACCCTTCGATTTCCAACTTCACACTCATCACTCGGTCAGACACTCTCCTTACCTCCAATACCTCTTGACATAATCTTCCTTCAGGATTACCCGAAACCATTTCTCCTCCAACCACACATGGTAGAACAGTTTGAAACCACCTCCGATGCTCCTAGCCTTGCTCCCATCCACTTGGTCTCTTGTACACACAGTATGTCCCCTTTCTTCTCTCCATCATATCAGCCAACTCTCGCCCTTTGCCAGTCATCGTCCCAACATTCAGAGTTCCAACTCTCACCTCCACACTTCTACTCTTCCCCCTCTCCCACTGCCTCCGGACTCGCCTCCCCATCTCCTTCTCTCCTTCGCCCAGCAGTAGCACAATTTCATCCACTGGTACCTGCTGACCACCGTACCGGTGGCGGTCGTTGGTAACCGGGCCTCGACCGATCCGGTATGGAAATTCGTTTTGTTGTCCGCATAATGATTGGCACAGGTTTTTACGCCGGATGCCCTTCCTGACGCAACCCTGGTCGCCTCTTACGACACACATGGATATAGTACACCTATTCTAACCGGGGCATACACCGGGCTCAGTACACTGGTACTCATTTTGCCGACCTCGGAAGGATGACAGGCTGAGTCAACCCCTGGTGTTATACGACTTGGTATATATATATATATAATATATAATATATATATATAAATATATATATATATATATAACACATAATATATATATATATACACACATATATATATACAGTGGGGAGAACAAGTATTTGATACACTGCCGATTTTGCAGGTTTTCCACTTACAAAGCACGTAGAGGTCTGTAATTTTTATCATAGGTACACTTCAACTGTGAAAGACAGAATCTAAAACAAAAATCCTGAAAATCACATTGAATGATTTTTAAATAATTAATTTGCATTTTATTGCATGAATAAGTATTTGATCACCTACCAACCAGTAAGAATTCCGGCTCTCACAGACCTGTTAGTTTTGTCTTTAAGAAGCCCTCCCATTCTCCACTCATTACCTGTATTAACTGCACCTGTTTGAACTGTTATCTGCATAAAAGACAGCTGTCCACACTCAATCATCAGACTCCAACTCTCCACAATGGGCAAGACCAGAGAGCTGTCTAAGGACATCAGGACAAAATTGTAGACTTGCACAAGGCTGGGATGGGCTACAGGACAATAGGCAAGCAGCTTGGTGAGAAGGCAACAACTGTTGGCGCAATTATTAGAAAATGGAAGAAGTTCAAGATAACAGTCAATCTCCTCTCGGTCTGGGGCTCCATGCAAGATCTCACCTCGTGGAGCCTCAATGATCATGAGAAAAGTGAGGGATCAGCCCAGAACTACACGGCAGGACCTGGTCAATGACCTGAAGAGAGCTGGGACCACAGTATCAAAGAAAACCAATAACACACTACGCCGTCATGGATTAAAATCCTGCAGCGCACGCAAGGTCCCTCTGCTCAAGCCAGCGCATGTCCAGGCCCACTCTGAAGTTTCCCAATGACCATCTGGATGATCCAGAGGAGGAATGGGAGAAGGTCATGTGGTCTGATGAGACCAAAATAGTGCTTTTTGGTTTAAACTCCACTCGCCGTGTTTGGAAGAAGAAGAACGATGAGTACAACCAAAGAACACCATCCAACCGTGAAGCATGGAGGTGGAAACATCATTCTTTGGGGATGCTTTTCTGCAAAGGGGACAGGACGACTGCACCGTATTGAGGGGAGGATGGATGGGGCCATGTACGCGAGATCTTGGCTAACAACCTCCTTCGCTCAACAAGAGCATTGAAGATGGGGTGTGGCTGGGTCTTCCAGAATGACAACGACCCGAAACACACAGCCAGGGCAACTAAGGAGTGGCTCCGTAAGAAGCATTCAAGGTCCTGGAGTGGCCTAGCCAGTCTCCAGACCTGAACCAAATAGAAAATCTTTGAGGGAGCTGAAAGTCTGTGTTGCCAGCGCAGCCCCGAAACCTGAAGGATCTGGAGAAGATCTGTATGGAGGAGTGGGCCAAAATCCCTGCTGCAGTCTGTGCAAACCTGGTAAGAACTACAGGACGTCTGATCTCTGTAATTGCAAACAAAGGTTTCTGTACCAAATATTAAGTTCTGTTTTTCTGATGTATCAAATACTTATTTGATGCAATAAAATACAAATTATTTATTAAAAATCATACAATGTGATTTTCAGGATTTTTGTTTTAGATTCCGTCTTTCACAGTTGAAGTGTACTATGATAAAAATTACAGACCTCTACGTGCTTTGTAAGTGGGAAAACCTGCAAAATCGGCAGTGTATCAAATACTTGTTCTCCCCACTGTATATATCACATATATATATATGTATATATATAATTATATATATATATATATATAATATATAATATATATATATACATATATGAAGACCACAAGGGGAAAACCAGAGATGTCAGGATAAGTCAATTTTGAAGAAACTGAAAACAAAGTTTCAAGACTTTGGTGGACCGTTTAATAACTGTCATATAGATTTCTTTTCCAGTAAAAGGAAGAGTGATCATTGGCCGATCAAATTAAGCATGTAGCTTTTGCCAAGCTTCTGTGTTATTTAATTTAAGAGCAAAGAACAAATCAATGTTGCAAACTAACATCACTGGTTATCTCCTTGTTTAATAATTGCCATGCAATTTTAACCCAGGATGTGTAGCAAATTCATGCTTGTTGGTTATTAGCATACATTACATGACTTTGGTGATCACAGATTATTTTTTTCAACATTAAACGGTCATTGTTTTTTTGTTTGATTGGTGTTCAACGCCATACTCAAGGGTATTTCGCTATATGATGACGGATTCTCCATTTCTTACTCCGTACTACTTAATATGATGGAAAACCGGGAGGAAACCAAGGATAAACCACCCACGCGATAGCCGAAGTCACCTCATGTGACTCCCTCATATACCTAAGCAGGTTGATTGGGCGGTGGGTACATCGAATGAGGATGGATACTCAGACGCGCTAACCATTAAGCCACGGCGTGGGTCCCATAAAAGTCACAATAAAGGTTTGACCAGGCTTGAACCACGATATGCACCAACTATGGAGCCCATGATATAACCAAATAGGCCACTGTCGTGCTCAGAGTTTATGCTGTGAAAGTTTTACAACCTTTCATTTTTTAGTTTCTCAACTCTGAATATTATGGTGGAACAGTTAACATAAATGAAAGGGAGATAACCAGGAGTAAAGTACTGACAATCTGGGTTTCTACTTGTTCAGCTTTGACAACACTTGTTTTTTCATTGCACGGCTAAACTTTATACCATATAAATTATGTGACACCCCTGGTTATTTGTTAAAGTAATATTGTGAGAGGAAACCTTATGTTGCCAACTATTGAGTGCAATAACCCTGAAATTTATAAAAAGTGACATCTCTTGTTTTCCCCTTGTGGTCTTCATATATATATACATACATATACATTACACACACATATATATATATATATATATATATATATATATATTATATACATTTTAATTCAGTGGCCCAACGGGGCTTGAACTCAGGACTTTTGGGTCCCAAGCCGCTGCCCTAACCACTGCGCCAACACCAGGCTTTGTGGACTCTAAAGAGTCTAAATGGTCTTAAAGAGTCGAAAGGGTCTTAAACAGTCCAAAAGACAAAAGGTCTAAAGCGGCCAAAGGGGTCTAAGAATTCTAAAGGGCCTAACGGTTTGAAAGGTATGTACCAATTGTACATAATTAATAGACGTAGTCACGGTGCAACTGTCATTTAAACAGCAACTAATTCAGAGACATGGAGTCACGTGGGTTCACCAAAACTTCTCTCATAGCTTCACGGCTGGCTTCACCGTGTTTTTCATTTTTATTATAATAGAAACACCCGCTCCCTTCTGAAGTTTACTCTGGAGGAAACGGAGTTGCTTGCTCTTGGCGTACTAGATCTGGACGTCTCAGAGCTGGTTGTTTGAGCTGCTCTCATTGGAGTAGGGAACAGAAAGGTGTTCGAGTGTGAGCTGCTTGCCGTTGGCATATCTGGGATGCTGGAGAGGACTTGCCTAACTGTTCTGGATGCCTCAGAAATGCAGCTGCACATCCCATCGCCACTCCACCACTCATCTTCCCCATCCTTTCCCCTACCCCAGTATATTTGGACTGGCACAGCCCTGTTGGGCTGCATGAGGTGAGGGAAGGAGTCGACCCCACACTCCGTACTCTTCTTGTTTTCTTATTCTGCCCAGATTGAATGATGGCCATATGTCTTTTGTGTAAGTTATCATTTCAAATCTGTCTCGGTTGTTCTTTCCTTCATTGGTCCGATACAGTGCACAAGTATAGTTTGACGGGAAATTGTACCCCACGTGATGTGCACTTATTACCCAGCATACACTCACTGTATCGCTTGGCAGTAACCCGAGTGTGTGCTAAGGGCATGAAACTCGATTAATTTAGTCACCTCCTCAGGTAAACGGTGTCCGACGGATAACCCTGTTTGAGTTTACGATATTACTTGACGTTCCTGGCTGCTAAGCTAACTGTTGGACGGCAGAGTTATCTGCCGCTGGAGGACTCAGGACCGGGCATTCAGAAGGAACCTGAGGACTTTCTCTCGTGCCGAACCCCGGGCCGTAACAATATATCTATAATGGCCCTCACAGCCCATACAGCTCTCACTCCCACTCCCACCCCGTTCCTCCTCCCAAACATGATTCATCATTTTAAACTTACCCTGTGCATTGACAAGCTCCAGTTAAGACCTTCCCATCGATGTTAACAAGCACCCAAACCAGATATGGTGTCTCCCTCTGGGAAGTCTGCCTGGATGATAGTAATGATGGCATCTCCATTACAATTGCAGACATCGATTTAAAAAATCACCAAGCCTTCCAGGTTCACACGAGGGTTCCTGCAATTTTTTGTATTTTGAATCCTGCAAGGTTCAAAATCAACCTTCTGACAGGGATGATTAGGGAGGTCGGGTAGAACATGCCTGTCCACAGTTTGTCAACAGGCCTTGCACAGGCCCACACGTCGGGAGTTTTGGCAGTATGGCCGGGCTACAGAATATCAACTTTTTGGGCAAGTTGAAAAGAAATTCCTCCAATTTTTTTTGTTGTGTTGAAGCACACCCCTTTCTCTCAAGTACTTTCTCATGTATTCTCGGCTTTTTTAGAAGCTTTGTGAGCTACTTTAGGTAATTCTCATCTGGTATGCACGATATACATTTCCTGCCCCAACGACCGTTGCTGCTGGGAGTTTATGTGCATGCACCCTGAACATTCTGGGGTGGATTACATCATTTTGAAAGTCACGTATTCTTTGATCAGTAAACCTGACTTTAAAAAAAAGAAGTCAAAACAGCAATTTTCACAGAGGTACAATGTTTAAAAATCCAAATGTTTGAGAAAGCTATTATTACCCTCACCACAGGAGAGGGTATTGCATTTTAGTCTGTTTGTTGTTTGCTTGTCTGTCTGTTTGCACATGATGTGCTAACGTCGGCCACAAATACCACCTGGTGGTAGCCAACATTACACGTTTCCTTTTTTCAACTGAGTTCCTCCATAAAGTGAGTATAATTACAATGCGAGCACATCTATGAAGTATGTGCAATTTGAATTTGAGTTCATCTTTAAAGTGCATGCATTAAGAATGTGAGTGCATCTATAAAGTACATATTATAAAAATACATCTCGGTCTGTAAAATACACTTGGTCCTCACTTAACGTCGTAGTTGTGTTCTCGAAAAAAAAGTGGGTCTTTAGGTGAAACAACATAAAGCGAATCACATATTCCCAAAGGAATTAATGTAAAACTAGAGTTAAGTTCTTTTAAACATTTCTTGTCAAAAACAAACATTAAAAGTTGAAATACTCTACATGTATAGTACATTGCTAAATTAATAACATTGACAAATAAAAATTCTAAATATAAAATAAATATAACTTTAAAGAAGATAACACTTACCAGTGATGGGTGTGGAAGTTGTTTGTAGAAGTGGGGTATGGTGGAGGGGTGAGTGGTGGAATTAATAGGATACCCCAAGTCCATCCATCCATCCATTGGGACCATACTCAGTGCAGAGCGTTGGTGCTACCTAAGCAGTCTCCTTGGCTATTGGACATAATCCTGGACGGGTCGCCACTCCGACACAGGATACCAGCATGCTGGTACTCATTTTGCCGACCTCGGAAGGATGACAGGCAGAGTTAACCCTACCTGGTATTACTTCAACAGCTTTGTGGGATTTGAACTCAGGATCCTAGGATTCCAAGCCCACCACCCTAACCATTAAGCCAACACCAGGCATATACCCCAAGTGCTCTCCCAATATCAACTGCTCATTCCCTGGCATCAAAATGCTAAAAACCTCTACTATAATTTCTAAACTAATTGTTTTTCTTGTTTTCTTACTACCGGTTTTACTGCTTTCATAAATTAAGTGTTTATGACTCATCTTTATTAGGGATTGAATCACGCTTCAAACAACATAAAACTAGTGTGATACAGCTGTTCCGCATCCACATACTGTATGCCTCTGTACATCGAAGTGACATAAAGTAGTTCACTGTGATCCATTGGCAAAGAAGTAATAGCGAATGTCATGACATTAATAGGATATATATTCCTTGTTCTATCAGTGACGTTATAACCAAACAACGTTAAGCAAATCAATGTTAAGTGAGGACTTACTGCATGTGTATCTATAAAATACGTACGTACGCAGTCTATAAGATATATGCGATTGGAACGTGAATCGATACAATAAAACCTGACATCTGTTTGCCCGCTTTATGAACATCAGTCTGAATCATCAATGCATCGTATAAACACAAGACAAATACAAACGCCATACAAAACAAGTCCTGATGAGGGTCTGCAATCTCTGCTTGCTATTTGTGGCTGAAAGATGACTTTTCTATGCTGAAATATATTTAAGTCTCATTCTCCTTTAACATGTGCCTCTCATACATTACATTAAAGGCAACTTTAGCTTTCCTGGGCAAACACATTCCACAAGTAGTGAATTTTCCATGTTTTAAGCAATTCTAAACCATTTTTCTGTCGTGCTGCAGAAATAAAAACCATACTGTTGTCATTATTTCGCTGATATTGGGAAACATTTAAGATGCATGTACATGCTCCAGGTCGATCCTGACAAACTTTGTGCAAAAGTGAATTCATTTATGTAAAGCTCACCAAAAACATAACGGACAGTTGCTTGGCATGCCAAGGCACAGCTTGATCTTGCACAAGTTAGCAGCGACTTTGCAGAAGACTCATGACGGAAGCATTTTTGTATTTCTGCAAATAAATGAGAGCATTAATAGGCCAGCAGTACAGATTTCAACCTGAATGACTTTTTTTTTTAAACATGGACAAAGATCAGCAGAAAGATTTAATGGTACAGCATATAGTTTGCAAAAATAAATGCCGCTATTTACTTGGTAGGATATTTACTGCAAAACTTATTTCATCAAAATTGCTCTGCAAATATAAATGTTTCCTTCTCCGGGAAACGATGAATATGAAAAAGAAGTTGGATTATTTAAACTTTCGTAAAAAGAAACATTGAATTTCCACATCCTGTTACCATGCGGCATACGTGACAAACTTCACCGTCTCTTACTCAAGCACAAATTGGTTGGTTAAAAGAAAAACAAACGCCACTCATGATCCTTGGGAGAAAACGCTGGCGCTTACATTCGCATCTGGCCATATTTACGTCCGGCCAGTGGCAAACTCTTAATTACGTCCTTATACCGTTTCTTTTCCAAGTTCTAACCTTGTCCTGTTTCTTTCTTCTGGTGCAACATGAGAACTGAAAATGATCGCCAAACATAACCCCTATGCCCATAAACCAACCAAACCGAACTGGAGAAATGGCTATTTCAAATGAATGACTCCAATGGACTCACTCGAGCAACGTGAGGAGATTTTCTTGCCAAAACACGCATGCCTGCCTTGTCCCAAAGGAAACCAAGGGCTTCCAGGTTGTACATAAAGAGCGGCAGAGCATTAAGTAACACTCTATAATGTTTTACACAACCCAGAATGTACCCTGCAGTGGTAGCCTCTCACATTTCATTCAGCAAAGCTCACACCAAGAATACTTTCCATTTCGCAACTGCTATGAACACAAAATCCATGGAAAAAAAAAAGCCCTGCAAGTTGAGAAGGCCTTCATTTGATCTGGAACCAAACATGTATCCTGTGAAGACCCTTGGCTTGCTGTTTTAAGCTTAAAACTTATATTTGGCTCAAATTAAAAAGGCCATAATTGACACTTTGAATGGAAAGTATGCCCTGCTTTCAGAAAATGCTCACTTCAGCTTTCTGAAATGTCGTTTATACAAAATGGCTGAATATTGAATTTAAGAGATACTATGTACTGCCAGGATTAGAGAGATTGCAAAATTATATTTTAACAACTACTTCAAAAATTACCATGCAGTATATGTGCATCCCATGCCCATCGCAATTCTGTGTTTGGGCAGCCTTGAGAACAGAGAAACAAAGTCTCTCCTCCTTACATTTTCCCATTAAGTTGGGGTCAGTGGCTCCTGAAGCATGCACTCTTGGCCCAAGTCTTCAGGCATTCTTCACAAGTCGCTGGTCAAGTCTGACGATGGACTGAAGTTGGTTCAAGCAGAAATTGGAAGTTGGCCAGGGTGCCAGTGATAACTCGCTGACGCTTTCTTCAAAATATATTAGAGGGTCTTCACCATCCACTGACGAAGCTAATAGAGAAACACTGCTTCAAAATGTTCTACAGCTATTCAAAAACGTTCTACAGCTATCAAGCAAACGCAGCCTCGACAACTAATCACAAAAAAAACTTCACAAATAGTCCAACACACACCAATGTTTTTTTATTTATTTGTCAGTTACAAGTATGTATATATATATATATATATATATATATATATATATATATATATATATATAATATATTATATAACTATTTAATATATATATATATATGTTCGTGTTGGATCAAAACAGGCTCTTCTGACCCAATAAAGGCAAGATAGCATTAAATGCAATGGGTGCATGTGCACCACTTCACCTTAAATTATTGATGGCTTCCACGGGCCACACTTGAGTCTATATTAAAGATCGTGGATTTTAAAGGTCACAAGTAAAAGACAGTGGAGCTGTCGAGCATGGCTTTGCTTTTTTCATGGGCTCATCAGGACTATGTATCACACAATCAGTTACTTGTGATCCTGCAAAATTAGTTGAATAAATTATGTGTTAGACCCCTTGCATGATGGAGCAAGGGGGTTCAACACCAAGGCTTTCAAGATCATTGGAATCTCTCACGATGAAGCTGCGTCTATGGGCAGATCACTTCGCCATCACCGACAGGTCGGTGGTCTCCCTGTCTTATTTGCCTCATTTCTGGTCTTGTACCCTTTGTCCTATCTGTGCTTTGTCCCCCCAGGTATCTGCAGGATGCACACAGTCCACCAGCAACACCCTCCTCGTGAAACTGCCTAAATCCAGAACCACTGCTCACCTCCACTCATTTATTTCTTTTTTTCCATTTGAGGAACCACCTTCCACACTCTCCTCAATCTCATTCTTCCCTCCAGGTCTTCAGAACAGCTGTTCACCACCATCTCAAGTCATCCCCCATCCAAAACCATAATGTCTGCCTAATTTCTCCCTCGGCCTTGCTGTTGACGTTTCCCCTTTCTCCTGCTCTTCCCTTTGTTATGTTGTGTCCTGATCTGTTCTGTGTTCCAGCTCTTTCACGAGCCGAGGCCATGTATAAAAAAAAAATAAAGAAATATA
>CM068957.1:114456656-114476996 GCA_035128595.1 Eptatretus atami
CACACCACAGCACACACACACACACACACACACACACACAACACACACACCACAACCAACACACACACACACACACACACAGCGCGCATTGTTTTCAATGGAAAAAGGGGGATAGGTTCCCAGAAGTTTGTGATTTCCTGAGTAAAATCAAAATTCCGTGATAAAAAACACGAATACCCCGCCATGACGTGCAAAAAAACGGCGAATATGCAAAGCACAGGGCCGTGAATGCTGAGCATGGTTTGCAATTCAATATAACGTGAATCATGGCACACCGACATATATACTATATCATATATATATATTATATTTATATATGTATTATATATATATAATATATAAATTTATATATGCAATAATACAGCTCGGAAAAAAATAAGAGACCACCTCAAATTTTTTAAAAATCAAGCATCTCTACATGTAGTGGCAGCCATTCCATTCCAGTGTCTGTTGAATTCCAACACAGACGCACACATCATTCTACTTAGTGAGGTACTTCGCATTAGGTGATCACCTGAACCGAATCTTATTTAACAAGGAAAAGTAGAAAACCACTGCTGTGGTCATCACTATCCCTCTTGCAATAGGTCCCTGGATGGCAAACAGTGCTAGTAGTACTCAAGTAATTGCATCATCGCAGGAGCGTCTGATTCCTGATCAAAAAAGTTCACATAAAAAAAAAAAACACTCATTTCAATACCAAAGAACGATTAAGAAACACATCAAAATATGTAAGTAATCATAAATCAGCTGTAATTAAAAGCCTAAACCTGGGTGAAAAGATTTTCTTTTGAAGATTATAATAAATCTATGATGCAACCCATTTGGTGATATACGCTGAATTGGAGTTGTATCCTTTAAAAAGATAAATACTGCTTCTCCTAATCCAAAAGCAATCATATACAAATAAATATAAAAACAATATATCCTTGGTGGCTTCTGTTATTATATCAAATCATCTGTTGGAGAAAACTATAATAAACTTGAAACATTATCCGTGGAAAAAATGCTTCACAAGAGTTTGTAAAAGATTAGAAAGGATTGTTAAGACTAACTAAATTAATGAAAGAAAACAAAATGAACCGATGAAAAACACATTAACCAAAGAAGAAAATTAGAATTTAGAAAGAAATATCTTCAATATTTTGTGAGGAGGAAATTGAGGAGTCTAAAGTTAGGGATCATGTCATCTTACTGGTAAATATAGAGGTCCGCTCATTCCTAGTTGTAATCTTAATTATAATTACCTTCTTTATTCCAGTCTTTCTTCACAACGCGCAACTAATTATACACATCTAATTTATAAATGACTTCACAAACGAACCAGGGAATACTTTCTCTGCATAACAAACACAAGTCAAAAGTTATTTCATTGCAAAAAGATAATCACAAAACCTATAACTCGTATTAGTCTAGATTCCTTAACAATCTGGAACACACACTAGCCAACCTAGCATCAATCTAAGTCCACAGGCTCTTTTTCCAAATCTTAATTCATTCTTTCAAAAGAGGAATTCTAACTAAAGAGGAAATTCAGATTAAAGAGAGAAATCAAAGTAAAGAGGAAATTCTAAATTAATGAGGAAATTACTGAAGAATTCTTACTGAAGATGAATTCTAAATTGTAAAGAAAATTCAAACAATGATGAAATTCTAACAATAAAGAGGAATTCCCTGATTATAGATGAATTCTTGGTTAAGAGGGATTCTACCGAGACGGAATTCAAACAAAGATGAAATTCAACTAAGAGAAATTCATACAAGGAAGGGATTTTCCTTATGATCTAATATGAATTCATTTATGAGATTTAAAGAACACAACTTCTTCAAAAGAAAGTTTCTATAATAACTTTTGAAGAAGAGATAAGTGATAAGGATATAAACCGCAAAAGAAATTTGGAAAATATTTAAGATAAAGAACCTTGGAGAATACATGATTTGTATCTAAGAAAACAGATGTTTTATTGTTGCGATGTTTTTGAAGCATTTAGATCACTCTGTCATAATAAAAATTGTTATGGATAGATCCTGCCCACTATTTCACAGCTCCTGGTTTAGCTTGGGAGTGCAATGTTGAAAATGACAAACGAAGATATGATTTAATCAGTGATGTAGATATGCTTTTGATGAATTGAGAAGTCTAAGAAGGTGGAATATCACAATTATGTTCAAAAGATATGTTAAGCAAATAATAACTATCTTCCAAATTATAAGAGTGAAAAAGAATAGTAAATTATTTGATTAATTTTGATTGCTAATAATTTGTATGGATGGGCAAATGTCTCAATCTCTGCCTTATGGTAAATAGAGTGGGTGAAGAAAGGATTAATGAAAAGGCTTTGATGAATATTGCTTATTTCTTCTCAAGAGGATTGAATGAGGAGGAGAAGGTTATTATTTTGAAGTTGATTTGAAGTACCCAATATCTTCATAATAAGATAAAATCTTCCCTTTTGGCATGTGAGAAAGAAACCCAAAGAAAGATGGTTAAGTTGATTATCATAAAAGTTTTTAATATTAAGGAAAATCAACAGAAAAGTTATTAACAACATTTTATTGATAAAGAGGGATATGGTTTTGCATAAAGGAACTTGAGACAATTTTTCTGCTGGGTGAGAGTAGCTAAAATTCATGAGTTTTAAAATTTAAACAAGTCCTTGGATGAAAAAGTATATAAATTCAATACAGATATGCGAGCAAATACAAAAGTAAAATTTGAAGAGGATTTAATAAATTAATGAATAATGCTGTATTTGGAAAGACTATGGAAAATGTTAAAACAGGCAAAACCTAGATTCCAACACTTGGGAAAGAAGCTTCTAGATGATAAATAAACAGTTTTGAGAGAGAAGAGGTTTTTTTCCAGAGACCTTTTCTGCTATCATATGAAAAAGGAAAGTATTGTAATGGATAACCAATTTAATATTGGAACAGCAGTTCTTGATTATCAAGATATTGATGTATGATTATTTGTATAATGGCTTAAAGAAAGAGTATGGTGAACATAATGTTTATTGTTTGTATATGACACTGATAGTTTATCCTGAATTAAAACTGATGATGTTTATAAAGATTGAAGAAAATATTGGAGTATATGATCAAGTAATTTTAGTAAGAAGAGCGAGTTTATTTTCCAAAAAGAAGAAAAAAGGTTATTGGTAAGTTTAAGGGATGAGTTGGGTGGAAAGTAATGAGTGAGTTTATGGATTGAGACAAAGGCATATCTTATAAGTATGGTATCAGGATCAGATTGAATGAGGTTAAGGGATAGAAATAATGTAATAAGATAAATAACTTTTAGAAATTTATTATAATTGTTTGATAATAAGAAAGAAGAATAAGGAAATAATACAATAAGAATTATAAACATAACAATATAGTGAAGAAAGTAAATAAAAGGCATTAGGAGCCTTTGATGATAAAGAGATATTATTTTAGATATGGAATAGATTCGTGTTCATATGGATAGTATGAAGAGTGTATAGATAGATTGTGTTTAACAATGGGAAGATGGGTTAGATTTTAAGGGTTACCGCCACGTTTTTTTCACAAATATAAATGTTAACAAGTATTATCAACTAAAGATGGAGAAAATCTCAGTCTTGTATAATAAATGGGAAACATAATGAATGTGAAAAATATCAAATAGTCTTATTGAAAAAATAACGAAAACAAAGGTAAAATAAAACAAATAAGCGATCCAATTTAAAAACTAGTAAGTTAGAGATGTAAAGAAAAAAATAAATATCCTTCATGGACTGAAAAACTTCGATGGTATCAATGAACAATGGAAAAAAAACAATTTACTATAATCTCAAAATGATATGTGCTCAGGAAGGTGGTCAGATGAGATCATTAAGAGAAGTATAATCATTTCGTAATGGCACAAAAGGGTATCTGAAAAAAATATAAAGAATCAAATGTTTTGTTTTTAAATATTTTAGATGGGGATTATTGTGCACAGAAAATTAAAACATTAAAGGATATGAGAATGAACAAATGTTTAATAGGTTCAATGAGTGAGCTAAACAATATGGCATTGGTTTTATTTGAAAATGAGTGTCCCTAGGCCTTACAGGTTTTCAGATATCTCTCAGAATACCTTGAACAAACCACATTACTTCACGTTTTGCTACTTGAACAATCTTTATCTTGTCGCATTGGATATTTGAATGAATGCCCTCTAGGTTAAAAGGGGAGACAACAATATCACTTGGGTAAAAGGGGGTGTAAATTTAGGGGAAAAAATGTGAATCGCTAAAATCCCCATTCATTTCATGGGGAAAAGTGAGCCAGAAATCAGTAATCCCCTACTCATGTGACCTATGACATTGTGTGAACGTTTTTGTTCTCACGGATAGGCGTAATACATGTAATTCGTCTCCTTGATCTTTCAGCTCCGTTTCAAAGAGAAGATTTTAAAAGTTAAAAACAAACAAAAAACAACAACAATATGGCTGCCGAATGACGTGAAAGATGACTGTATCAATTATTTTTCTGTGGCCATGAATCCTAGATGACCCTCAAAAATTTTCATACTGATCGCGTTAGCGTTCTACAAATATGCAATTAATTTGACATCATAATGAGGCACTACTGACATCATTAAAATCACTTATCCCCATGAGGAGTAACTTGTATGTGCTAAGTTTCATTTTCCTTAGTGGGTTTCAGAGATACAGAGGTCCAAAATTTTTCCGTTTATTCTAACATGGCCGCCACACCACTTGACCTATGCGTCAGAATTATCATTGAAACATTCTACATGGTAGTCGCTTATGGTCAAAATTTTTTATCTCAATCTGACAAGCGGTGCCAGAGCAACCACTTCAATGTTTTGTGCGGACAAACAAACACTGGACCAAATGCAATACCCTCTCCTCTGGCGAGGGTAATGCGAAGGGCACTCGTAGAGCGCATACATCCCGCTCAGATCCAGCTTCAGATGTTCACAAAATTTGAACCAATTCATCTGTCATACACCCAACCCTGCCACAAAGTTATGGTTCGAAATCCATCCATAACCTTTTGAATATTGTGCTCTCTATTGTTTTGGCGATCTCTCAATGGTGAAGAATCACTTTAAATTCCTGTATCTGGAATGAGAAGTCCCGAAATCTAATCGTTTTGTCTTTGTAACACACCTAACCTGCCCACCAAATTTCACATCTGAATCCATCCACACTTTTTGAGAAATCGTGCTATTTGTCGTTTTTTGGCCATACAAATGGTGAAGGAATCACCTTGAAAACAGTGTACTCTCCAAATCTGATGTCCACAAATCTAATATTGTCCGTATCACACACCCAACCTATCACCAAATTATCTCCAATCTGTTCACAATTTTTTGAGATATCTGCACAACAAACAACAAACAGACAGACAGACCAGACAGAAACAGGGTGAAAACATACTCCTCCAACTTCAGTGGCGGAGGTAATAAGCGCACTATATGGCTTTCAAATATTCTTTCCTTACTGAATGAGTTTGTCCTGAGTAGCTGCGTTGTCCCTGCAGTTTTGCATGGGTGAGAAAGAAAAATGTAAATAGAGTCACTTTCAGAGGAAGGTGGCGGTGCTTTTTTATCACAGATTGAGGAAGGAGAGGGTGGGAAAAAGTGAGCTGTTCTGGTAGAAACAAAATAGCGACACAACCTCGTATATTCAAACGAGTTTCCCACAAACCCAGGCAGCAGCCCCGCAGCCACAGCCAGAGGCCAGGTCCTCTTTAATCATTGCCGTGAGTGATCACCAAACACGTACTCGATCCATGGCTGTCTAGTTGGAAGGTAAGGAATCGCCTGCCCCCAGACACAACACCAACTTTGAGACAGCAAGCAGTGTACCTGGTGTGAAGGGATATCTGAGATCAACCACTTGCCGTCCACAGTTTTTGGCAGGAAATTTGGATAGACTACGCAGGTAACCCACTTTACGTGCACCAACACGAGTGCTGCCAGACAGGTCTCCAGCTTAAAATCCTTCAAGGACATATTGATGCCATCACCTGCAGCCAAAAACCAGGATGACAATTTTAATTCGCTGGTTGAGTTCAAACCCAGACTAAAAGAGCTCAATGGTGAATGCCATACTTCTAAGCTATCTTGTCCGCTCTTAGTCCATGAGCCAAGACCCGAATTTTGGAATATGGTACCACCCGCCGGTGGACTAATCCTTAGGTGTATTTTTAGCTTGCTACATGTCTCTAGTTTTTATTTGAAATATGAATAGCCTTGCACACTGGTAGCTTAATGTCGTTATCACTTCTTTGAATAGACACACCCTACCGAAATTCAGAAAAATTTTTAAAATGTCAATTTGGGAAGGAATGCCTAAATGTCATAAAATGAATTAGTAATTTTCACATTTAATACAAGTCCTGTAAATACACACTAAGCATAGCCAGGGCTTCGTACTTATATATGGCAAAATTACTCTCCTCAATATCATCTACGTCAGACTCGAATCTGACTGTGTGCTACCTGGCTCTTCTTCAATAGCCTTGTTCTGGCATGTCTGTAACTCACATGTCGTACACTTCCAGGCCCATTGCTGAGGCAAGTGCACTTAGGGAGTTCGCATGACCGCACACACTTGGCAGGACAGTAGCTGCATAACAGCATCTGGTGCTCTGGTGAGCTCGCATCCATTGACAGCAAGGCTGCCGTCCTCATCTGTCATCCGCCGCAGTCTGTTGCGGGTTCGCAACAATCTGGCTCTGCAGACTTCTCCTCCAGATCGAGCCTGGTAGTTTGCACTAGTGCTGCATGAGAGGGCAGTCCTCACCAAGGAAGGGAGTTGACTTGACTCCACTCTCCAGTTCGCAAGACAGCTCATACCGAAGCTTGTTCACCTCATGTTGTGTGGGTAATGGCAGTACATGGTGGCAGGTGATTTCCTGTAGCTTCTCAAATAGTTCAGGAGACATCCCATGAGCGCCCAGTTCGTGAAAGCATCCTGGTATGTCCCTTGGTCCATCTCACCTGCTTGAGTGTCGTCATCTTCCCCGGCCAGCGAATGCACTGACGGTATCACAGCCTGTAAAGGCATGCATACCAATCAATGATCACACACGTGCCTCCCAGTGTACGGTCAGTGTGGTGATTATCCAGGAATCTTGTCCGGTTCTTCGTCCCGCCTTCTGGAACAGGTGGGATGGATTTGTGGCACATGCCCAGACACAACGGACATGACATCTGTATCCTCTGCAGTGATGATGACACTTGTACCAGATTCTGCTGCAATAAGTGCATGGAGAAGGAGGCGTGTGTTTTCTTCTTGACTTGACCTTTAGCTCAGGACCTCTTCCCACTGTCTTTTGGTGATCTTGAAGCAGAGCTGCTCACATGTGACATACAGCTCCTTGCCTCGAGCTTGTCCCTGTGCTGTGGTTTTTTCCATTCTTCCTACGCAGAATTGAATGAGACTTGCCTTGTTTTGGAGGAATACCGAGTAACTTTCTCCACTGCTGGATGTTGTGCCCAGGTTGAATGTTCTTGAAATGGATCCCTGTGCTGCACTCTTGTTTGGCTCGTTTGCATCTTTGATGGATGTCTCGCTTGTAGACGTCAAACCAACATCAATGCGCCTGCTCTTGCAACCCTCATGGACAAAACGTGACTCAGTGCTGTGCTGCAAGCTGTGAAAAAGTTTGTCGTTTCCCTTCTCAGTTTCTGGCCAGCTCATCCCATCAATTATGGTAGCAGAGGGCCTCGGGGATCACCTCCTGGCAGGAAGCAACACAATTCCCTCTCCAACTCCATTGCTAGTGCAGCCTGTTGGTCTTGCGGAGAGACCCATTACCGCTGGCAAGCCCATGGCAAAGGCCCCAGGGGAGAGCCAAAGACATCACTCATTTTTTTGGCTTTCTGTTCTCAGCAACAAGGATATCTGGCAAAATAGTTTCTGGTCAGCCTTCAAGATAGCCTACTTGGCAATGGCCTTCGTAGCCGTGGCTTCATTCTGATGTAGTGAACGTTCTCAGTTCGTCTCGTCATCGTGTCATGAAACTGTCAATAGTTGGCGTATCGGTCTCTCCAGGCGCTTTCTTGAAGGCTTGATATGCATCCTCTCTTTCTGTAGGCCACCTAGAACGGTCCTTTGGCACTTCTGGTGTGCTGTAGTCGCAGTTGAACAAATGACAAGATCCCTTGCTTTGCGTTGAAGGTTCAACCAGCTTGGTCTCCATCAGTTGAACTAAGATCTGGACATCCGGCTATCTTTCCCCTTTTTTATCCCCCGGCCAAAAATCTGTAGGTCTGGGTGCTGAAAGTCAGTATAACTTTGGGCCCTACTACCATGCCCTGAAGCTGCCTCAAGTATCTGCCTGCGATACTCCGATGTCAGGTAGTACCTGGCGAACAGCTCGCACCTTCAGGCTGAAGCCTTTTGGGTTGGGCCCTGGTGTCCTGGGTGTCTTTGGTTGATCGTCTCTTCGATGGTCTGGTCACAGAATCCGTCCAAAGGATTCTTGCTACCGATCTGGACCGAAAGCCACCTTGCAAATGAAGGTTCATGGACCCTGGGTGTTTCAATGGGCATCGGACATCATGGCTAGTGTAGGTTCGGGAATCGGGCATAGTTCACTCTTGTCATAGGCAAATATACATCAGAACATATACATCAGAAATAACTTCTTTAGAGAATCAAAATTAGCTACAAGAGCTGTTAAATATATTTTTCAATTTCTCCCATATTTAGGGATTTATTCCAGATTATGGATAATCCAAAATTAAATTTTTTTTAGGGTAAATCCCAAATATGAGAAATTTGAAAAATACCTAGGAACACTCTGGTAGAGAATCAAATTCTAACATAGGTGTCCAAAGTTTCGCGTTGATCGTGTGATTGATTTTAAAGAAAAGAGGAACCCCGAGCGTGCACGCTGAAAATCTGTTTTTATGGGTAGCAACCCCCATTGCATCAAAAATAAGACTAAGTATCCAGTGCGGGAGGCTAATCATATTCTTAATGTTTTAAGTCACTCTATAACATTTTAGTACCATTCGTTTAGTCAACCAGGTGGTACCGATTCTGGCCTGGCTATGGACTATCTGTGTTCATGCTATAGTTGGTGGCTTTATGAGTGGCTATGAGTTTGGAATTTCAACCCAGCAACAAATTTGCTCTAGTGTTTTGCATGGCTGGGTACAAGGCAACAATGAGTGTGCATCCTTTGGAGGGACATTAAACGGGGCTTCCTGCTGCCTGGCATAGTTGATGGACGTTTAAGATCTTTATGGTCTCCTTTGCGTAGATTAGGCGACTTCACTGGCCACCTGAAAAATACCATATTCCTGCTAAACTAACCTACGTAGTCATATAATCCCTCCCACCAAAAGTCATATCACCACCAAACATTGTGACGCAACCCTCACTACTTGCTGCAATGAAAGAAGAAGAGGTCCCAGCCCTTCTGTCCACCCCAACCATCATTCTGCTCCATTCCTTGCTTCTCCTTCAAACGGTCTCACCTCAGCTCCGTCTGCTTGAAACAAGGCAGAATTCTCAACTCAGTGTTTTGGCAACTTCTGTACCCACCACGTCCACCAGCCCACTATTACACACGCTTAAGACATGCCCCTGCTTTCTCTTCCATTTTGGTAAGTCCACTTCGAACAGACTGTTTTGCTTTTTCTCAGCAATGGTTGAAGGCATGGGTCTTTTACCAGGTCAAGATAATCTCCCTGGTCATGGCTCAAGGCAATCAACACGCAGCATCTTGCTCTCTTGTCAGCTTTCTCCTTCAATCTGAGAAAAATCTCACAGTCCTCCCTGTCGTTCTGGAAGATCATCAAATTAACCCACCGCTGCCAAATTAAAGAGGTTGAGTCTCCTGAACTTCTACCCTTACCTTCAGTCATGATGTCTTCTGGCCACCATATAGAAAAGCTGGCATCCGAAGCCAACCGTAAACTGGGCATACCGAATCATTCCGAGTTTTTTCCTTGAAAAAATTAGATCTACTTGTCTATATGTTTTTATCCGTAGCACAAGGTGTACATTCGACATTATGGGTGGAGACCGAGCATTTTATTTGGTCTCTCCTGGATTCTGTGGAATTTTGACGTCTCACATTATCGCATTTCAGGTAACTAGAAGCACCGCTTCCTACGGGAGCGTCAAGGGGGTCAATTAATCCTTTTTTACTCCAAGGGGTCCCAGGATTTACACACCCAACAAATTGGTTGCGCATCCGGTTCAGCGTTTTTTGCGGTAGCCCCCCTGGGAAAGACAGACGGACAGACAGTGACTTATTCAGGTCATGCTGCTGAAGGCCATGTTGCGGAACAGATATTGCTGCTTCTCACACCGCAGCAGATCGGGGGCCTGTCTGTTTTCAAGCACCTCTCTCTGGTTTAGCTCATCTGCTCTCTCAGCCCCCTGACCCTTTCCTGAACAACAGGATGTACATGTTTTTCAAACAACTCCTCTGGTTAACCTTACCAAAATTCAAGTTGACTGAACACCTCAACCTCTTTGGTTTTTCACTTCATGGATTTATGAACGCACTTCCAGAGCTGTGTTATCCCATTCTTCTTTCTGGACATCAAGCAGGTTGTACACTCATTTCATACCCCGTCCTTACCACATCTTTATGAACCCAAACTTTTATTTTCAGTTTGCAGAGTTAGCTCTGCTTCTTTCTCTCTCCTCTGTTCTGTTCATTCTTCCATCGCTTATCATATTCAAAAAGTTACCCTGTTTGTCCAACTGTAGGTTTTACACTCTGTCATATTGATTTTCACGAACCTCAATCAGAGAGGGAGAGGATGAAGAGATGGGGGTAAGAAAAGAAGAAATATATATAGTAATTGAGAGAGAGAGACAGAGTGTGTTTTCATTCCTTTTTTAATCAAAGGAGAAATTTCCCACCAAACAGACAATGAAGAAACAGAGATTGGTACAGTATTTAAGTCATAAAAGACATTTTAGAAAAAGCGTTCACATTTAAACAAGAAAACAAGAAGACATCAATAGCGTGCCAGAGCATACAATACTTGCAAATCTAAACAATTTTGACCTCAAAAATAATGGGTGGTTGAATTCCAATGAACCAAATATGCAACTCTTTAAATTTCAGTGAATCGATTGAAAATTGAGGATTTTTAGAAATCCACCTATTGTTTGACCTTTTGGCCTCATGTTGACCTTTTGACCTCAAAAACAATCGCTTCTTCCTTATGAAAACTCTACATGTGGGTGAAGTTCTGAGAAAAAAAAAATCGGTTTAAATTGTGAACCTGCAGGCGACAGACAGAGACAGACAAGACAGATCAGACACGAACAGACAGACAGAAATACAAATCGACTGACCAATATACTTGAAAAAAATTTCAATTTTGCAAATAACAAACTGAAACCCAGATTTATAAAATTAACTAGCAAGTTGTCCATTCCAACGAGTATTAAAACAGGGTAGATTGGAAGGCGGCAGAAATGAAATGGCGTATTCTGTCATTGAGCGGCAATCTAGGAACACAAATTCCACATTATTTGCACATCTGATGGAAATTTTAAAATTCTCTTAATGGCTAGCAGATTCTGTATTTGAAACTGTTTGTTCATTCTATGTAGATTTTTGATGAGCC
This sequence comes from Eptatretus atami, assembly GCA_035128595.1. Lineage (NCBI taxonomy): Eukaryota > Metazoa > Chordata > Myxini > Myxiniformes > Myxinidae > Eptatretus > Eptatretus atami. The sequence continues at coordinate 114,468,247 of CM068957.1, forward strand.
GAGGGTCGGATAAAAATTTGTCTTTGTGCAAAGTCGGTGACCAATTGCACATTAATCGTAGGGTTGTAAAAACTCCAGAAAAGTCAAATGCCAAGGCAAGCTGGTGCAACACAAGGCATGCTATCTACTTTCAATAAGAAGACTGCTAATTTAAGAGATTAATGGAGCTAATTTAAATGCTATTAAATTTTTAAGTGGGTTAATCATGACAGTGACCTAAAAACATGGGTGTAGACACTCACCCAGGCTTTTTGCATGCGTACTTTTGAGATATTAAGAAAAATGTAATCTGGACAATGGCCACCGCTAATTTGCATTATGAATTTTCCAAAAATGCTCAAGGGTGTCAAAGTGGCATAAAAAGGAATATTCTTCAAGATGGTTGGTTGATCACAAAATGTAGAAAAAACATTGGTTGCGGCACCCTAATGCAGGTCAATCTTGAAAAGGTGTTTGACATCTGGACTAATGCGGTTCCTTAGAACCGAACAATATATACATATCAACAATATATATCTATATATTAATATTATTATGTTATATCTCGAAACTAATATAATATAAATATATATATATATTTCTCGAAAATATATATATATATATATATATATATCATATATATATATATAAATATATGTATGGTTTCGAGATATATATAATTATATATATATATATATATATTATTATATATATATATATATATAAAACATTATTATATATGTCACACACAAAACATAATCAGGGTATGCTTACACATTGTAAGCAATAACAAACCGTGCTTCCCTATTGTCTTGGGTCGCTCATGCATTGATTTTCATTCATTTATTTCATATTTTTTTTTCATTTTTTTATATTTTCATGTATAGAATGTTGCCACGATTTTCCTGTGAATTTTTTTCTGGTGTACTGGCTAATGAATGTTCATTGCGCGCAAAAATTTCAAGCCTTTCTTGTCACCCGGAGATACCCATCTTTAAAGAGCAGGTTTTGGGGGGTCGCTGATGACCGCGTGATTCGAAGGTTGAAAGCACATTAATAACGGGGGGTATTTTAAATTTTCTTACAATTTGAAACTTCAAATATGCTAAATTAACTTTCTAGTCAAACTTTTGTCAAGTGATCAAAAACAGACCGGAGTTCCCGAAAGATGCTATGACGTCTGTTCTTCCGACAAACTTCGTGAACATTCGGAAACAGCGTGTGAACATGGCGAGATCCGAATCAGAGAGTGATTTCAGCGGCGATGAATTGAGTGTTTTTTCATTCCGATCATTGGCCGAGGACGAGTCGGAGGATGATGGGAATTTATACTATGGAGTTTTTCTGGCCCTGAGCCATATAATCATGGCAAGAAATAGAATGAATCAATAATGGACCCTCAATAAATTATAACACCGCTAGCCTTGGCGTTGAGTCTTTTCTGACAGCTGAGCTTGTACCCAGCGAAAGTGGAAAGTTAGACCAAACCCAACTTTCAAGAGACCTGTTGTGGGCATATCTTATCTTATAATTCAGCAATGTGTGTGTGTGTATGTGTGGTGTGTGTGTGTTGTTGTTGTGTGTGTGTGTGGTGACCGCTGTTTTTTCGACAACCACTGGTCCGATCTAATTGAAACTTACCAGGTATATTGCTCGGGGACCTGAGTATGTGCCTTTTCAAGGTTTGATATTAATAGACAAGTGCTTCCGTTCTTCCCAAGGACTGTTGCTTGCGTAGGCGTGGCCTTATGGGAAGAGATTCTCAGCCGCGTTCTCCCATTACGGGTTACAACGTACGGACTTCCGGATGTGTTAATTCTAATATTTCTCGATTTCTTATGCCATTTATAGATAACACAATGCCCCATCCCTTGAGAGGTGACACAGTGTGAGAAGATGAAGCCAGGAGCCAGCTGAGGAGGAGAAGGCTGAATGGTGGGCAAGGCGTCAGCTTGTTTTTGCAACCGAGCTCACTCATTGCGTTGCCTCGAATCCTCGGCTGTGAAATGGGTCAACCACAAATGAGTCTACCAAAGGATCTTTTCCCGTTTTCTTGGGGGAATCTCAACGTTTGTATGTACAATTTATCCTCGGCGAATGTTGATTCCTTCGGAATCGGTGGGAGCGATTACCCGTTTCAGCCATTTTCGCAAAACATGACGGCACCATGGCATATGTCAAATATCCATAAAACTTTGTTCTACAATAATTACAAAATAAAAGGATAATAGACAGTTGCAAGCTCAAAATAAGCGAAAGAAGGCCCTGAACTGACACTTCTTTCAATGAGCAAGTGAGCGCTGCTTTGTTTTTGGGAGAAACGTGAACGTCACCATCCATATATGGCCACGCGGCTGGTTTTTTTTTTTCACCGGCCTCGAGAAATAACAATTGGAGTTTAAATTCAATTAATTTTCCCAATAGTTACACCACAATAGTTGCATGAATTTTAATGCACATAAATCAATTGATAACTTTTTAGACATGTTGGTGACCTGCAAACACTGCCTCTTAATATCAAAGTCAGCAATGTGTGAGTCAGTGGTGGAGAAAGAGCTCATCTAATATGCATATGTATTGGCATGATATATATATGTTGTGGATTTCCGCCACTCGCATGCGGGTGACGCCTCAGCTATCGCGGCCACCGCCACGGACGTGGCACATTCCGTCACAGCTTTTTTGGATCATGGCCGAAACCCAGCTACGGGTGTTGTTAACACACCACAACTTGTCAATGCTCTGCCCGCGCACACGGTCGATTTGCCGAATTGGTCCGTTTACCAATTAATTCACGCGGACAGACTATAGAGAGGTTGGTAACCTCAACGGACTGCTTCGAAGCGAGCCGCTTTAAGCAGCTCTTTCCGCTGCGATTGCGAGCGGTTTAATTTCGCCAACCCCATGGACCCCGATATTATAAGGTGTTTAAAAAACCAGACTATTTATTCCGAACGCCACCACCCAGATCGATATTTTTTTTATTGGCAAGTTCAAATGGAGGAAGGACACAACGACAGGGTGAATATTCAAGAAATGGGGTGGTAATTTATTTTACACGCATGCAGTCAATGAAGCAATGGGGGGGGGGGGGGGGCGGATGGGGACCTAGGACGACAAAAGACCTACAGCCGTTGTTTACTCAGTATGTAATGCACTTTAACATCCTACTTAAAGGACAAGTGCCCCAACAGAATTTCATGCAAACCCAGAAAAGAAAGGGGAGAACTGGAACCATAAGCCTTTCAATGTTCCTCGGAGCTTGGGAAGACCGAAGGAGCTCGCGGGCCCGTGCAGGTTACCTGCACCCTCGTGGTGATCGCTGGGCCTGGTTCGGCGACCCTCGGTGTCTCGCCGCACTCCCGCTGGATCCCACGCAGTGCCTCAACGGCGCTCAACGGCGATCCGGCTGGCGACCACCGAAGGAGCCTCGCGAGGCCCGTGCGGTTATACCTGCCACCTCAGGGGTGACTCGCTGGGACCCATGGTTCCGGGCGAACCTCGGTGTCTCGGCCCGCACTCTCCGCTGACTCCACAGTGCCTTCACGGCGGCCTCAAGGCGATCGGCGCTGGCGACTCCTCTCCGGCTTCTACTCGACCAACATCCTTCTGTCCATTCACTCACTCCGGACGTCCCAAACCTCACTTCTGGCGCTCCTCCCACCGACTCGCCAAGGGAGACAAGGAGAGAGAGACTCTCTCATAGTCGCCAACCTACGCCCCCCTCTCCTCGGCATTCCGACGCGGCCCTTTATCGCCCCAGGGGCGTTGCCGCCCTCCTTCTCGGCAACGTGGGGAAATTCCCGGAGAGTTCTCGGCATTTCATACGTGGAGTAATGTCACTTCTGTTTACCTTTAACGAGTTCTCCCCCAACACGTCTCGAATTATTGGTCCTCACCCGTCTTACGAGGGCCGCACAGCCGTTGCTTTTGTTTTGTAGAGGAGGCTGGTGTGTTGTGGGAGATGAGAGGTTGTTGAATGTGCTTGTTTGCAGTGTGGTTGGCGCTTTGTGGTGGGGAAGGTGTGGTTGTTGGATTGCGTTGTGGGGTGGTGGTGGCAGGAGTGTGTGGTTGTCGGTTGAAGATGCTGTTTGTTGTGGAAAGGTGGTTTGGTTGCGTTGTGGAGAAGGTGTGAGTTGTTGTGGTTTGTGGTTGCAAAATAACGATAGAAAGATAATAACGCCCTAAGATTCAGCCAGCGTCACGAATAATCCCTTCAGACATGGTGGGGAAATCTAATCTGGCACTAGACTATGACATAATGATTTCGGGACTGATATGGTGCTTCTTTGAATTCCACAACCGTAACTATATATATGTATATAATATAGATAATAAAATATATAAGTTATATATAATAATACTATATACATATATTATGTATTATACTATATACCTATATCTATATTATATATACTATATTAATAATATTATATATATTATATTTATATATATATAATATATATATATTATGAATGACCACAAGGGGAAACAGAGTGTGAGGATAAGTCGATTTTGAAGAACTGAAAAACAGTTTCAAGACTTTGGTGACTGTTTTAATAACTGTCATATAGATTTTCTTTTCCAGTAAAGGAAGAGTGATCTTGGCCGATCAAATTAAGCATGTAAGCATTTGCCAGCTTCTGTGTTATTTAATTAAGAGCAAAGAACGAATCAATGTTTGCAAACTGAACATCACTGCTTGAATCATGGTCTCCTTGTTTAATAATTGCATGCAATTTTAACCCAGGATGTGTAGCAATTCAGTTGTTGGTTATAGCTAATTACATGACTTTGGTGATCACAGATTTTTTTTTTCACATTAAACGGTCATTGTTTTTTTTTGATTGGTGTTCAACGCCATACTCAAGGGTATTTTCGTTATATGACGACGGATTCCCATTTCTTAATCCGTATACTTAATATGATGGAAACCGGGAAAAAAGGATAACCACCCCGCGATAGCCGAAGTCACCTCAATGTGACTCCCTCTATACCTAAGCAGGTGATTGGGCGGTGGGTAATCGAATGAGGATGGGTATCAGACGCGCTAAACCATTAAAGCACGGCGTGGTCCATAAAAGTCAAATAAAGGTTTGACCAGGCTTGAACACGATATGCACCAACTACGGAGCCCATGAAAACCAATAGGATTGTAGTGCTCAGAGTTTATGCTGTGAAAGTTTTACAACCTTTCATTTTTAGTTTCTCAATCTGAATTATGATGGAACAGTTAACATGAATGACACAGAACCCAATCTTATCTGGTGAAAACTTTAATTTTTATACTTTGCAGAACACAAAACTGTGAATCAAAAATAATAGATCCATGATATAACCAAAAGGCTATTGTATGTGCTCAAGAGTTTATGCTGTGAAAAGATTTACACCTTTCATTTTTTAAGTTTCTCACTCTGAATATTATGGTGGAACAGTTAACATGAATGAAAGGGAGATACCAGGAGTAAAGTACTGACACTCTGGTTTCCTACTTGTTCAGAGCTTTGACACCTTGGTTTTTTCCTTGCACGGCTAAACTTTATACCCTATAAATTAGTGACACCCTGTTTTTTTTGTTAAAGTAATTTCTAATATTGTGAGCAGGAAACCTTATTTTGCACTTTGCAGGTGCAATAACCTGAAATTTCTAAAAAGTGGACAATCTCTGGTTTTTCCCTTGTGGTCTTATTATTTATATATATATTATATATATATATATATATACTATATATATAATATATATATATATATATATAGATAATAAATAAAATATAATCGATATATAAATAAATTTTCTTGGAAGTTTTTAAAGTGGTTTAAAAAATTTCTCTGGTTATCTTTTCAAATGCTTCTTCACCTGGCTAGTTCTGTCTGCATTTTCTATGTTTCTGTTGTTTTCAACTTTTGAAACCAACTTTGATGTTCCTTAAATCTTCTTGTTCTTTGTTTCGATCCAATTAATTTATTGGATAATATCATTTAATGAATTGTAAAGATAACAGGGAATTTTTTCCTTTTCTTCATCAATTAAAGTAGAGTGTTCAAATAAATCTCCTTTCTTTAAAGTATGTCATCAAAATTCTTTATTGACATTAAATCATGAGTTGTAATTTCTTCTCACTAATACTTTTGTAATCTCTGCTTTTCCATACATTTGTGTTGAGTTTTCTTCAATCAACATCAAAACCGAATGATAAAATCTTAACCCATCTACACGCAGAATGTTTTTAATATTTTGTCTCTTCTTCTGGATTAGTTTCTAATATCCCAGACCCAGATTTTAGTTCTTTAACTCACTCCTTACAATGTGAGATTTTGTTTGTACAAAGAGAAACCTCCTCAAATATTTGGCCTTTCATTTCCTCATCGCATATGTTCCTCCACTGAAATATAGTAATAATCTGCACCTTCTACTTCTCCAGGTCTTATTGCTCTCGGTGTTGTAGATAACAATGCGTTATCACGGGGTGTTTTTTTAAGCAAATTTACAATATTCTCCATTTGTACTATCAAGAACTTGAATTTATGAAAGTTTTTTCCAGAAGCCAGATTTCACCCACAAGATTTATAGATAATAGTTGTCATTAAATATGTAATTGTTTATAAACTTCAATAAAATATATCCCTTAATATCCATCTTGTTTCACAAAATATATTTAATATTTTTTTCAGTTCTGTGCTTCAAATAAGCCCCAAAATTTCCTTTTTTACTCCATAATGTCGAACAATTGTCTCTCCAAAAATTGTTATATCTATTGAATTTAACGTGAATAAAATAAAGTATTAGCCATTGGGTTTTTATTGGAACGACGAGGGATTGAAAGTATGATTGACTGAGATATTTTAAAATTTTACAAGAAGAATTCTCCTCCTTGTTGTAGTGCTGTCCATTACCGTTTGGGTTTCTCTTCATTTAACGCAATCATCAAAGATAACGAGGTTCTTTTTTGATTTTATCAAAATCTTTGGCGAGAAGGTATATCATCCGTATTGTCACTAAGATAAAGTTAATCAGTTTTGATTTCTTTTTATATCCTTGGTGATCACAATATAGTTCTATTTATAATCTTCAATGTTTTTGTATCATTTTGTTTTGTATTTTTGAATTTTAAATAAACCTATTACTATCTTTCTTTTTGAGACCACATGTAAACCCTTGTGAGTAGTATGATACTCAGTGACAACTCGATTTTGTGAAATTATTACAATTATCATATCCTAAAAAGTTGGGAGTAAGGGCTCTTTAAAATAGCAGGTTTTTTCACATTCCGTTGAACCAACTATGAGATATCTTAATGATTTGGAAGATTTTTTATGGTTGTTTAATTTTATCTTATTTTCCCAAATGGGTAAAAAAGCAATTCATTTACATATTTGGAAAAACAGGTTATTTTAATTTCATTATTTGGCTTTTTAGAAAACTCTAATATTTTATCGAAAGTTGGGGTTTAATTCAAGATAATCATTATTTTAATTTATTCAATATTCTTTGTGTTGATCATTTCCCTGAAAATGACAATGTGAATAATATATAACAACAATCCTTTGAACATTTCTCTGATACGTTCAGCTTTTTTCCATTGTAAGAAAGGTGTGTTTACCTCAATCTTTACATTCATTTCTATCAATTTGTAAAGTAATTATTTTGGTGTAAAATCTAAAAGAAATTATATTCCTTTTTATATTTTTTTTAATTATCAATTAATTAGAAGATAATCAGCAGAAATATACATTGTTTTATAGGCTTTTGACTCTGGTGTTTAGTCCACTCTATACATCAGGACAATTCTCAAATTTGTCATATGGAGGAAATCAGGTCGAATTCAGAAGGCTTGCAAACTCTACATTTAATAATATGTAAAATTTTACTCAAACTAAAATTTCATCTTCGGTTCATCTTCGGTACTTTCGACAATCATCTCTAAAACTACTTTCATAACTATTATTTTGAACAACAAACTTCTCAGATCCTAATGTCGTTTGAACACAAATTCTGCGGTATCATAACTGTCATGATTCTCATAATCTTCAAAATCTTCGTTGAATAATGACTCATATTTAATTAGTAGAAAAAATTACCATCTATCTATATACTTTAGTCATTAACAGATTCAACTATCCCATTTTTTTATATTTAATAGGTATTTTAAATGACCTTAACTATTCACTGAACGAAATGTCTTTCACCTGATATCATTAACAATCCTTACTTTATCAGGATTTCATTTAGGGTTGTTGAAAAAAATACAAATTTCCCCTTGCGCATATTTACAGAGGTCTTATCTTTTCTTTTTCTCAATGCTCAATCATCAAGGTTTTTTTATTTTTTTAATACTTTTTTTGTTTCATGTTTTTCTCGTTTTAAATATATTACCAGAATGGAGAGGAGAAACTTTTTGTTAGAGATACTTGAATTGATGTTCTTTCCAGATATACTAAAGCCCTTTCACTGAAGGAAATTGAAGAACTTCATATTATTCACCACCGTAAATTGTTTTATTCCCAATAGTTTATTTATCTTGTTAATTTTACATCTTGACATATTTCTCAGTATCTTTTTTACAAATGCAAGAGATTGATTGAAACTTGTCTTTTGTGTCTTGATAAATTGTATTTATTAAGTGAAAAAAGTTGGAGGCATGACCTACAAAAAGAATGGCAAACGGCAGCTGGGGTGAAGTGCACGGTGAGGACAGTTCGAAACAGGCTCCAAGGGGCAGGGCCGAAGTCGTGCAAAGCAAGAAAAAAGCCCTTCATCAATGAGAAGCAAA
>CM068957.1:114486496-114502721 GCA_035128595.1 Eptatretus atami
CGCATTTCACAACAAACAACCCCTCCCTCCACCACAACACTCCACAACGCCAACCACAACCATTCTCCACCAATCGCCAACATTCCCCCCAACAGACAAACGAAACGCCTCCCTCCAACAACCGCTTCAACAATCAACCACCTCCACCACCACCATCGCTCTCATCAACCGCTTCACAACAACCACCTCCACCACCAACATCGCTCTCACAACCGCCTTCACAACAACCACCTTCTCCACAACCTCCTTCACACAACTACCTTCTCCACAACGCCAAACACAACCACCTTCTCACAACGCCAACCACAGCCACCATCTCCTAAGCCAATCTCCCCCATTAACCACCAACGAACAACATCGCTTCACCTTCAACTCCGGAAACGCCGCCATTTTTTGCGCCAGCCACGGCGAGTTCCCAGCGAACAGTCATCGCTGCAACCAGACGCGGGGTTTTCCTCCGTTGCCAGAGACGGTGATTTCAACCACGTCCGCTCTCCCTTGTTGCGCCAGCTTCGATGATCTCTGCACGCCAGCTCGGCTCCGAGCTTCGCCTCGAATTCGGATCAGGAGATCGAGGGGCGAGCCAGCGGGGGGTCAGAGGTGAGGGATCAGAGATCAAACCTCGCCTCACGGGCGCCTATAAAAAAAGCACGCAGAGCGCCAAGCTCGCAGTTGAGTCGGTCTGGGTTTGGAGTGGTGTGAAGGAGCAAGGTTCGATCCAGTGGAGGGCAGTGGAGGTCTGGGTTCGCCGAGTTGATGGAAGCTGAGAGCGCGCCAAGCCTGCCGTGCAGAACTGCGCGTTCGTGTGCGGACGTGGGGAGAGCGGAGAGAGGTCGCCAGCCAGCACCGAACGGTCCGAGGTGATCGGGCTTTGGGACAGTCCGAGCGGCGCTGAGGGACGGACGGGCTCTTTAAGAGAGCATCAACTCTAAGAGAGCAAAAGACCCGTTCGTTCCTTGAGGCGTTGCCGCTGGGCCCGAATCACCAGCAGTCAGACGAGGCCTGGGCCGGACCGGGTCACGACAGCTGCCGTCAGGACGGGACGTCGCGGGTCGCCCAGCGAGGCACCACGAAGGTGAAGGAAAACCAGCCCGGCTCGCGGAGCTTCTGCGGTCATCACAGCTCCGTGAATAAAGACCAAGAGGTCCAGTCTACCCCTCGTCTTTCCTGGGTTTTTCTTGTTTCATTTGAATGAACGTTGTAAGCGCCATGTCTTTAGGTAGAACTGTATAAGTGTACGTAATTAATAGAAGGTGGTAGTTCTTTTTCTTTGCTCGCATCTTGTCCCTACCCCGCATTCATTACGTCTTGTACATTGCATTCATGCTGCATATGTGTTGTGTGTGGCAAATAAATGTGCTTGTGTGAAATGTTAACCCGTTCGTCGCGTCCTTTTCCTGCATGGAACTGCCGTAATTGAGTTTCGGAATATGCTGGCTTTTTAATAGCCGATAAAGTGATCGGAATCCAACGGGGCTGCGCGATAAATACAACGCTCGGTTATCCAAAACGAAGCGAGCTGCTTAAGCGGCTCGTTTCAGCGGGCCCCGTTGAAGGTACAGTCTCTCGGTAGTCTACCTGCGCGATTAATTGGTTAATATCGACAATTCGGCGATTGACCCTGGAGCGCGGGTAGAGTGTTGACTAGGCTGTGGTGTGCATCCAAAACACACCCGTAGCGGGATTTCGGCGTCTTGATCCGGAAAGCTGCGACTAGATTTTGTCCGTAGACTAGGGGACACGGCCGCCATTGGCTAGAAGCGGTCGTCCGCACGGCCGGCGGGCGAGAAATTCCACAACATATATATGTTATAATATATATGTATTAATATATATAATAATATATATAATAAAATTATTATAATATATATATATATATATTATTATATGTACATTAGTGTGCAAAAACTTTCGATGATTCCATGATATTCAGACTTTAGGGAAATTCATCAAAATTTTCAGTGCAACAGTGATATGTTTTTTTTTTCTTCTTAAATAACATGGTCGAGGCTCGTGGAGAGCTTGGACACAGAACAGATCAGGACACAACACGACTAAGGGAATAGAGGAGAAAGGGGAAACACCAACACCAGGGCAGAGGGAGAAAGTAGATGGAGATGGACAAAAGGGATGCAGGTGATGATGAGGGGTGAGGAGAACAAAGGGGTGGAAAAGATAGATACCTAAGCAAAATTTTGGAGGCATTGGGGTGGTTTAACGGGCATAGAATATCATGGTTTGGAAGGGGATGACTTTAGATGATGGTGAACAGACCTGGAAGAATAAATGAAGAAAGTGTGGAAGGTGGTTACACAGGGAGAAAAGAAAGGAATAATTGAGTGGAGGTGGCAGTGGTTCTGGATTAGGAGTTTCACGAGAGGGGGTTGCTGATGGACCACATACATCCTGCAGATACCTGGGGAGAGGCAAAGCATGGAGGGGGCAGAGGGTGCAAGATCAGAAATGAGGCGGAAGAAGACAGAGGAGGCATAGACTGCTTCGGCGATGGCAAGTAATGGGCCGATAGACAGCTTCATCGCAAGCTATTCCAATGATCTTTAAAGCCTTAGTTTTGATGGCATCAGCTGAGAAGATGTGAGGTAGGGAGCCAACCCAGAGGGAGAGCAGTACTCCCATCAAGCTGGCAGATGAAAGCGGATTGTAGGTGGATAGGAGCTCAGGTTGCCAAGGAAGGACTTTGCTTGACGGAGGATGCCAGTCGGTCGGTGTTTAGCTGTGGAGGCAACTTTGAAAATGTGGCTTGCCCAAGAGATATCATGTCTAAGAGTGAGATCCAAGAGTTTGAGTGTCTGAACCTCTTGAGTGGGTTGTTGAAGAGTAGAGAGGAGGGGTTTGCGGTATGGTCCTGAGAGAGAGAGAAGAGAGAAGAGAGAAGAGAAGAAGAGAAGAAGAGAGAAAGAGATATTTCTCTCAGAATTGAAAGACTTATTCCATTTTTGACCAGTTTGTTTTTTGTCAACGTCTGAGGAGAGCGAAGAGGCTGCTGCTTGTCTGTCGAAGATGAGGGATGTCGACGCAGAGAATGGAGTCATCAGCAAAGAGATAAAGATGATTTTCTAGAGTCAGTGAGATCATTCATGATTAGGAATAAGATGAGGCCTGGGATTGCAAAAACCACATTTTAAATTAAAGCCCTTATAAATGTGAGTGAAACAAACTGCTTAAGTAATAACAACAACTGTATAATTTTATAGAATTGGTCAATACTTTCTTTGTGTGTCTGTCCTTTATTTTCTTGAGTGCCATCTCCTCTTTACCCATGTTTTCTGTATACGACTGAAGCAGTCTTACAGGAATATTGTGCCGAATATCCTTTAGTACATTCCACTGTTCTGCAAAGTTAGTTGGGCTCTCTTGTTCTTCTCAGTTTCCAGGTAATCCAAAATGGCCCTCAATGGGACTCATGTCTGGACTCTGAGGTGGTTCATTCTGACACTTGGCGCCAACGCTGTAACCTTGTTCTCTAAATATTGTTTTACTCTATTGCAAGTGTGTTTGGATCATTATCTTGTTGGAAAATGAATCCTCTTCCAATTGAACGATTTGCACGATGAACTGTCATGGTGCTGCAGTATGTGCTTGTACTTCTCTTTTGTTAGCGTCCCATTAGTTGTTCTACACCAAAGATTGGTTGTTCTATTGTGCCATTTTAACAAGTTTCCACACCAAAGCAGAGCTCAAAACCCAGCCAGTCACAGAGTCTCCCCGTGTGTAATCGGCTGCAAACATTGCATGCCGAAACATTCTCCAGGTCGTTGGCATATACAATGGCGTCTATTAGATCCAAAAAGTTTCAAATTTCGATTCATCAGACAAGAGTACACGATTCTCATTGCTCACTCACCCAATCTTCATGTTGCTTTTGTAAATTTCAGTTTTTTTCACTTATTCTGTGGTCTTCAGCAGTGCTTTCTTTGCTTCAACTCTGTCATGGAGACCTGTTGCAATCAGCCTTCTGTGCAGTGTGCTGCACGAGATGTTAATATTCAGACCATCTCTCATTTTATTTGTCAGCTGCTGATTTGAATTTCTTCCATCGCATAAGCTGAGAAACTTCAAGTGCTTGTCTTACCTTGGGGAGGTTTTCTGGTGTTGTCTTGTACCAAACCATTTATTTCAGGTGTACCTCACACCTCACTTTCAGGTGCAAAGTGCACCTCACAGCATTGTCAGAGATCTTCAGCTTTCTGCTATTTTCTTCATCGTGTGCCCTTCTCGCACAGATTTGGATCTTCCACACTATTCTGTTGACAGTTGCTTCCTTGGTGCAATTCTGAACAAACTCATACTTTCAAGCAAAGGAACAAACGTGAAAACTAATTTCACATATTCACGAATTTGCAAAAAATATTGTGATTTCTTTTCACTCACAATGATATAACTGGTGTTGATTACTTCAATAACATATTATTATTTACTGTACAAAAATCCACAAACTGTTTCTTCATATTTTTTTTTGTGGTAAGTGGCTAGTACACGCATGATAATATAAATATACCAATATATGTCTCCAAAATATATTTCCCAATTTAATTTAATATATGTAAAGGTAACTGTGATAATAAATTGACTTCACGAGATTTGAATCATTATATCGAATGTGTGACACTTCTAACTTCCCACAATGTTTAATGGGAGTCACCGAGTCACGAGTTCCATCAAGTCGTGTCTGACTTTTGGTGACATTCATGATCAGATTTCTCAAATCCTTTAGATTTCTGATCATGATTGTTTTCTTGCTATTTGCAGAAGTGGTTGTCATTGCCTTTTTCTGGCGGTGTCTGTAATAAACGGGTGATCCCAGCCATTATTCTCTTGAAGAGAATCCTCTGCCTAGCATCAAGGCCATGCAGCCATTACTGGCAAAAATGTGCCAGCTGCCTACATGGTTAAAATAACCCAAACTTTGCACAGATTGTAAATATAAGTAGTTTGCGATACTTATTTGTTGTGTCTTGGTATATTGTGAGTACTGTAAACACTCGCCAACACGGATTTTTTGGATTTCATTTTATACACGTGGGAATAAATGGCGACACTCGTTTCCCAACAGCAAGAAAACTAAATATTGCAGGTTGAATGTGGCGCTGTGACCACATCATGTGCAGGTGTACGTCTCCCACAATCTTCTATGGAGGTGATGTCTCCCGCCATCTTCTCAGCCGTTTTTTTAGAGTTTCCATAGTGCTGCAGTCGAGTGACCTAGTGCCCAGATTTCTTTAACTCAACGTTATTTAGCCCATATACTGTACTATAATACAGTTTGGCAACGGAGCATCAAGACTCTCCAAGTGGTAGTGGAGTGAAGAAATCCTGCAAGCTGATGACATTAGTAGCGAAATAGGGATTTTAGACAAGTTTCGTGCAGGATGAGTGTAGAGTCGGTCGGCCATGAGTATATGTGAATGAGTCCACCATTAAGCACCATTCGTTCAAATCCCGACTTCCTGGGAGTTTCTCCTCTTCGACTTCCGACGAATGGGGCTTTTCTCTAGAAAATGTGTAATAAGGATATACTCTCCAAGGAGCAGAAGACAGCAAACGGGTTCAGTCTTTCAAGGATCGTCTTAACCTGATTTTCTGTGGAAATACATCTGACGACTTTAAATGTATATTTTTGTGTCGTGACATGTCCATCGGCTTCAGACAATTAACCCTCCACCCTACAAACTTAACCCAATCCAACAAATAATATGTGTATATATATACATATGTATATATATATATCTTCTTCTCTTTCGCTGCTCCCGTTAGGGTCGCCACAGCGATCATCCGTATGATCCGCATAGTGATTTGGCACTGTTTTATGCCGGATGCCCTTCCTGACGCAACCTGGTCGCCTCTTACGAACAGGGATAAATGGTACAACTATTTTTAACCGGGGTATACACCGGCCCAGTATACTGGTACTCATTTCGCCGACCTCGAGGATGACAGCGAGTAACCCCTGGTTGTATTAATTCAGTGCCCAACGGGCTTTTGAACATCAGGACTTTTGGATCCCAAGCCGCTGCCCTAACCGCGCCAACACAGGTTGTATATATATATATATATATATATTATATATATTATAATAGATTATATATATATATATATATAATACAAGCGTGCACACTAAAAACTCGGCTCGCCGTCACACGATCCATGAAATTTGCTGTGGGCCTTAGCGACATGCCGACATGTTTGGGATCTGTGGCGTTCCATAGTACCACTTGCATTTTGCACAAATGCGGTATTTATGTCATTCCCCGTGTCGTGTCTGTCGTGCTACCAGCTATTTTACTGCATCCGTGCATGTGCGCAGGGTACACTAGTATATATATAATCTACACAACACACACACACACACACACACACACACATACATATATGAGGCACCGCGAGGAGGAGTGATGTAAGGGGGGACACTCGGCCATTTTGGAGTTAATTGCCATTTATAGCACTATTTTAACCCTTTACCTATCATCCGAAGCTATCATATCATTAAAAATGTCGCTTACATCACTCTCCTCGCGGAGCCTCATAATTGTCGTGATCGACTGACATGGACCGAAACTGAGTATACAGTAATACGGAATTCCCGAGAGCAGGGACCTTTCTCCCAAGGGATGGTCCAAAAGCAGTCTTTTATAATGCACTGTTTAAATTTTACTTTATTTTACCAATCCAAAGGTTCTAAAAGAGCCAAAAATGATGGCAAAACACACACGGAAAGAAAATGGCAGAAACATGCTCTTACCTTTGAAAGGATTATTTTTATTAATGAAAAGCAGCAAGGAAGAGGGTGGATCAACACAGTTATAATAACGACCAACCAACCGAGTAAAAAATAAAAATAACCAAACGTGAATGGGATACGCAACTTGATATATAATGAGGAAAAAAGAAACTACAACCACTATGATGCACAGATTACGATTAACTGACAACACAAAACGGCAGCAGGGACTTTCCTTTCTTTCATGCACCAGAGTGAGTGCAGTTTCAACACAATGGTGTCCACTTTAGAGACCAGGAGGAGATGACAGCCTGAACAAGCAGAGCCAGTGATGGTAGGCTTCATACTGGCCACATGGTCCCCTTTTTTCCTTTACTTCCTCCAGCGCCGCTCCAAAAAACCAGGGTGATGAACTTGGATCAATTCCCATGAGGGCTTCTCTTCCACGTGAAGTTCCATCCTGCTTGCACACCGACCCTCTTTGGTTCTCTACGGTGAATATGAGCCTTTTACTCGTCCTTCTCGTTGTGATCTCTCTGGTGACTCTGGTTCTCGCTCTGCTGCATGGCTTTCAACTTCTTTCCTGGCACGTAGTCTCCACCCACCCAGGGGGGTGGCCCTATAAAAATAAAAGTACATCTTTTTTTTCTGGCCTCTACAGCCCCACTGCACCACAATGGGTTGGTACACCACTGCAGAAGATGCAAACTGGCATTTCGCACACCATCACACGTGTTCCTCTGCGATGGGA
This sequence comes from Eptatretus atami, assembly GCA_035128595.1. Taxonomy (NCBI): domain Eukaryota; kingdom Metazoa; phylum Chordata; class Myxini; order Myxiniformes; family Myxinidae; genus Eptatretus; species Eptatretus atami. Next base: position 114,493,987 of record CM068957.1, read on the forward strand.
AATCCCAACCTAGCCCGGCCCACAAACAAGAAGGTTTTGCAAATACACAATTATCTGTCTAGCCTGCATAAATTACATAGGCTGCTTTCAGTGTCAAGTGTAACAAACGACTTACTCTGATGATCCCTGTTACGTGGCAATCTGACAAGTCAAAACACACGGACATACTACGCTTACCACAAGTCCTAGCTATGGATGTATAACGTGTAAGAAACCCCTTCTTCCATGTCTATATATGTGGTATTATTATATATGTATGTATACATATATACTATATATACACATATCCCTGTATATCTCTCTGAATAAATGTCAGTGTGTTTTGTCGTGTGTGTGTGTGTGTGTGTGGTGTGTGTGTGTGTGTGTGTGTGTGTGTCTGTGGGTCAGTTGTCTCCTCAAACAACTATAAAAATATATATATAAAAGGGTATATAAAAGGGTAAACTACAGTATATAAAAGGTTGTGTGTGTGTTGTGTGTGTGTGTGTGTGTGTGTTGTGGTGCCCTCCATAATCCAAATCCATGAAACCCTCGCAGCCTAAACTTTGCATGCTAAAGGACTCAAGGAAGTGCATGAGTAAAAATGGGTGTTTGGGTTAATTAAAACACCCATTTTAAGATAATTAACGCCCTTATTGTCCATCGGGACAATATCCTTATTAGGGATAAATGATATCCAAATTTATCAGGCGCATCTGTTGGCCACCTCACTTTCTATGGGTCTTAAGGCATATCCCGGTTACCTCGTGGGGTCTGAAGCCACCCAGTTTTTTTTCCTTAAAGATTCTTAAGTTTTTTTTTTTCCACTTTCCCTCACTCATATGAATTGAATCCTTGATCATCGTACCAAAACAAATCGCTGGATACATTGCAATGCTTTATAAACGTCGGAGACACCAGCGTTCATGGCTATATTCATGTACCACACATGCCAACCCGAGAATCTCTTAAACTAAGCCCAATTACAACCAATTTAAGCCCACATTAACTTATCAGCAGTTTCAACTGCTAAAAAAGTGGGTCGCTTGTTCCAATTCGGACATATTTGAGCATTTTGGCATCTCCGGGAAGTGTGTGTGTTTTAATACAATAGATAGATAGGCGATGCCATTGGTTGCCAAGCCCAACCGTTCCTCATCAGCCATTTTGTTGGGCGTGTTTTGCTTGAAGTGCTTAACCACTTGGCGAGCACTCTACAAGCTGCTTGGTTGTTTTCATTCGGTAAAGTACTGCACTTTCAATCTAACAAGATTAAACATATGCTTCTGCCTTTTGTTGGGTCCCGTGGTGTGTGTGGTGGCTGCCTCGGGAGGGTCTTATTTTTCACAGGGCATCACTTGTTTAAGAATCATGGGCAGATGTGAGACCCAGGAGTGTGGAATGAAAGACTTCAAGCGAGTGTTGAGAAAGAATTTGGGGGGGGGGGGTGCTTCCAGATGTCCTTTTTGAAAGACATATGAGGGTGAGATTTGTCAGGATTGAAAACACGTTCACATGTGTTACCAGCTTGTGATTTTATTCCATGTCTGCAGAGAAGTGAAGAGGCTGCTGCTTGCTGATCTGAGGATGAACAACAGTTAACGCAGAGGGTGGAGTCATCAGCGAACAGAATATAAGAGGATTTCCCAGAGAGTCAGAGAGACATTTGAGGTGAACAGAAAAAGAACCGGGCCAGAACCACTTGCCTTGAGGAACTCCCAGCCTGGCACAGGAAGAGGGATGCGAAAACTCCATAAAGGGCCACACTTGGCTGCGACAAGAGAGAAGTCTGCGACACATGAAGTGGAGGTGTCCTTGATACCGTAGGAAGAGAAGTTTGGTAAGCAGGGCAGGGTGTCCAGTCCATATCGAAAGCACGTGATATTCTAGGAGATTTGCATTTTCATGTCTGGCATTGAGGATCTCCATCCATTGTGGGAGAGCAAAAGCGCATATCCAGGGTAGAGTGCCTGTCGGAATCAGTTAATGGTCGGAAAATCAAGTCACTTGGAGAGACGGAAGGTTTAATGACTGAAGTGAAAAGAATGTAACAGCATCAATGTTTCATTTGTTGATGCCATCTGAAGATCTATGGTAAGTTAAGGCATTAGTTTGTTTTTCCTGCACTATTAAGGCACATAACAGCCAGCTTTGGCCAAAGAATCTACAATGCACGGAATTTGGAATTTTGCCAGAATACTTGAACATAACGACTACTCCAAAAGAAAGCATGGACTCTTTACCATCTTCCAAAGGAAGCACACCTGATCCATGTTTTGCATGCTAGCACAAGGACAAACAGTTTAGGTGAGACTCGGCAGAATAGAATTGATCACAGATGAACACTCGGAAGAGTTAGGTATGATTGGCCCTTCCGGCGGAACATCTTCGGATGCGATACATACCAAAAGTCATGTTCCAGTGGTCCGGATTAGGTTCTAATTTCCCTTGGACAGCCATGAGGGATAACACAGATGCGCTCTTTCACATGAGATGAGGAAACCAATTGGCACAACAATGAACATAGTGACAAATATAGTTTTTCAGGAAATCATCAAGGTAATTATAGAAATCTAAACTAACACTGGATCCAAAGATTGCTGCTTTCGAATATGCCATTATTGAAGAGAGCAAGAGAGAAGATTCGCATCAGAAAAAGAGGTTTTGGCAATTGCGGGAAAAGTGCAAAAGCATGCATGGAGAGAGCCTTGAATGCCCTAAGCCTGGGCATTTTAGAGTATGGCACACTGGGTGTCAAAAGCACAAGAATATGTCTTCTGAACTGCCTGACCACCTTCTGAGGATCAGAGTGGCACTGAGATCACAAAATTAAGAATTCTTTATTTTAGACCATCTCAGTTCTGGCTGTTTCGGACAATATGTTCCAGATTCTTTTCACGTTTGCTTGGTTTTACTGATTAAAAAAAGAAACAAATTGTAATAAAAAATACGTGACCTTTTCTGCCAAGATGCAGCTCGGCTAGTTTGGTGTTGCTATGGATCGGGAAGTTTGTGATATTGGGGTTGGAAATCACAACCAATATAGCATGTTAATATCAAACCTTTGTACTGTTGTTCTTGCCAATGTATAATGTGTACGAGCTTTTCCATGAGCCAAATCTTTTAATTTGAAAGGGATTTTGAACTTACATGACTTGTGTCATATTTTCATCACCACTTTCTACACCTTCTTCATCAGTAATTGTCTAGTTTGTTTTTTCATCTGTAGACTACATTAATAATAGATTTTTAAGTTCCCAGCATTGAAGTTGGCCGATGTATAAAATGTGAGGGAATAACGATAGCGGTTAAAAGCGGGGTAGCGTAGTATAGTTATTTCATTATTAACGTTCAGCATAATGAGGAAGGTATTGTGTAGGAAGCGATCACAACTGATTTGAATTGTCAAGTATCATTATTGTGTAGCCCTCCATTCTGTAATTGTATAATGACCTGATTACCCATTATTACGCGCCTTTAAATCAATCCTCTGTTTATCGGTTGCAATGTTTCTTTTTAAAACACTCAAAATGAACAAGCACGCCAAAAGGCAATTAATGGCAGGTTGACTACCTCAGAGAGCTTGAGATGAAAGCCGTTATGGCTTGAGGTGAACTTGTTGTGACGTGGCAACAGCCGTAACACCCGAAATGGCCAGCGACAGCCAGAGGTTATTTAAAAGCAGACAGGCACAACAGAAAGAAATAAAATTGGAATCACTTCTGGAACATTGGCTGGAGGCTTTCGCTGGAATCGGCTAAAGAGGCTTCCTGGAATATAGAGGGCTTCCTGGAATTGGCTAAAGGAGCTTCCCGGAATCAGCTAAAGAGGCTTCCCGTAATCGGCTGAGAAGGAGTTTTGCCTTTTTCCCGGCTTATGGAGCGTTTGCCATGCCGTGGAAGTCGGCTGCCTTCACAACTCCTGTATTGGCTTTTCCCAGGTTTGCAACCATCTCTTCATTTGCCTTGTGAATCTCCCAGTCTTCTTCGTAATTACCCATGAATGTGGTGTAGCAGCGTGTTAAAGGCGACATGGTTTGGTGGGCAGGCGGGGTTATTCTTCATCGCCGTGCGGGTGGAATTAATTATACTGTCAATATGTGCTTCTCTCTCCCTCTCCCCATCAAACATCCCCGTTTATTAATCTGCTTAATTCCTTTACTTTGTGTTGGCTAGTTCGTCGTTTGTCAGTTGAGCTAATAAATCCAGGCATGGTTAAAGCTATGACCATGCGGAAATTAGTGCCCATCTGCGAAGGGTTTCCGAATGGTGATTACAGTTCCTCGGGCTCGCTTGGGTCCACCATATCCTGATAAACGGGAACTTTAATCCTTGTTTGGAGGCTTTTCTATGTGCCAAAAAATAAAGTAAATATCTTATTCGGCTTTTCCGCAGAACCAGCGCATGGTCTCTTTTGACGCGTCCGTCACAAAATAGGTGATTATGTGGGTGGAGGCAAAATTTTTTGGAAACTTCAGTGCAGGGATGGGGGGGGGGGGGTTCACTGCACATTGGTTCAGGAGTGGATTCTTAGGACCTGAAGTGGTGATTTTTGTTAAGCATTCTCTTTGAAGAAGTAAAGAAAAAAAAACGTTTTTTTGGCAGAAAAATTTTTCAAATTTGTTTTATGGCAAGAAAATTTACAAACTCAATGAGTAATGGACCGCATGGCATGAAGGGCATGGGCAGTAATACCAATGCAATACGCAGAGCAGCACTCATGGCATGGTGACAGAGCCTATGGGACACAGCAGAAACAACAATAAAACTTTGGGCCAACCGCTGACTGGGAGGAGGTAGCCCGAAGAGAAGGGACTCACCATGATGAAAAAATGAGCAATTTTAAATGCATTGATGATTATCAAAGAAAGTAGGCTAATGCCACCGACCCCCAACCCCCACAACGAGCCACATTTGTGCAAGTACAGCTTGTTTCTTTATTAAGAACACCGAGATATAAATTGCTATTAAGCATACCATGACCTCGACCTCCGCAAGTGAGAAATGTATAGAAAAGCGTTCTTGGCACCAGAGTCGGAACATTGAAAATGCGTGGGGTTAGAACAGGTGGGAACATATGTGTATATGTCGTTCAGAGCGGCCCCCATTTGCCCTTAGCGATGGGTCAGATCTTGAGAATGAGGGGTTGCTTGATTGGCGTTTAACATTTGGCTTTGACATTTTGACAATGCTCTTTGGCACTGATTTCTTTTTGATTACAAACTACTCGGTATGTAAATACCTTCCTGTTGAATTTCCTTTAAATTTTTGACAATTCGGTCCGTAGTACAAGAGGTTGTGCTCTGAGAAGCATCGTTTTCTTTACAATTATTGATTTTGATGTACCATTGACTCTTTACAGAGCGTTGGGTGCTGCAAGCAGTTTCTTTGCAAGGGTTTATAATAGGCTGGTTTTGTCCATTGCTTTCCCAGCATTGTTGTCATGATCTATTCCTTTAATCTGAACATCAAACAAGGAAGCAGCAGTGTAGCAGTTTTGAAAATAAAGTCTTTGGTCATGACTCGGCCAGGGTTTAACAAACCGACATCCCAGACTCAGACGGACTGCACTCATCATTGTAGTCACTGAGTCTGGTTGTTTTCAGTAAAGTAACTAAATGCACAAATCATTACCATTAGAACCCTGTAAATTGGTTTTGTCCGTTTAAATCGTGTCTATTGTAACTCGCAGCCTTTACCGGCGTTGCACGGGAAGAGAAACGTGAATAAGCAACACTTTGTTGCCAAAGGAAATCAGAATACCCTTCCTGCTAAAACCACACCAGGTGGCGCTAACGTGGTACACATTTACATGGAAATTTACGCCCACCACCACTCGCCACACACACACCTGCATGACGGCGCAGGCCACATATAGCCTATGTTACCCTGCACACAAAGTTTTATTGTATCCCAAGTTTGGAGTTATACATTAATAAGTTGTTGCCGTACATTGACAACATACAAACAAAAAGAGAGGAGAGAGGGCTTTTTTTTGTCTTTACAGGTATACAGTATATGATAGGAAAGAATATGCGAAAATATAACCGTTTATAATCGTAAACAAACGATGTAAGGTACAATCAGCAGTAATTAGCAACCAACAATGGAGATCAGAAAAACACTTGACTTACTGGATTGTGAGCACAAGTCTTCTTCTTCTTCTTTCTCTTCTTCTGCTTCGGCTGCTCCCATTAGGCGTCGCACACAGCGGATCATCATTCTCTCATTTCGCTCTAGGTCCCTCCACATCTTCCACTTGACACTCCAACCAACCCGCTGTGCCGCCATCTCCGCATCCATGAACTCTCTTCTTGGCCTTCCTCTTCTCCTCCTACTGGCGGTCCATTCCTCAGCCTCTCTCCGATTATACTCCACTTCCTCCTGTGCACAGTCTATCAATCAAGACCATCTCACAATCTGCGCCCGTCTTTGACTCACTTTGTCTCCAAACAACGCTCCCTACTTGCTAGCTGTACCCTTCAATTATACTAATAATCTTTCTGTACCTTGTCCCTCGTCTACTACCACACTGAGAATCGCAGCATCTTTAGACTCTTCACCTCCAGCTCCCGCTTCCTGTATTGTTTGTCAAGCGCCACCGCTCAAGCAACTAGACAACATACTAACATAACTCGTGTTACACTACCGTGCTTTATATACTTTCCCCTTCACTCTTGTAGCACCCTCTTCTGTCTATCAAATCATCTCCTGCAAACTCTTCTCCAACCCCCTATACCGCCTGCAACTCTAGCTTTTTCACTTCTACTCCACACTCTCCTTTATCTGGGACCAGTTTAGATCCCAAGATATATTAACCCAATCCCTTCCTCACTCAACTTCGCTTGCAAACCGCCAATCCATCACCACCAGCCCTCCTTTCTCATTAACGCACATGATACTCGCTTACTCCTACTGGACATATCATTCCCGGCTTCCTGCCGTGCGTACTCCCACCTTCTCGAGGCTCGCCTCAGCCCTGCTCCCTATCTCCCTACAGATCATGATGTCATCTAAGCGAAACTATCATCGTCCATGAGACTCCTTGTTTCTAGTATCTCTACTCAGTCAACCTTGTCTCAACCATTGTAACAGGATAAGGGCTCAGAGTCCGATCCTTGGTTGGCAATCCCACCTTTACCTTTAAAAGGTGCCGTCATATACTCTTACTACATCAATACACCCAGCCGTCTGTCCACACTACCATCATCAGTATCCTGACTATCACTCCTCACATCACTGTCTCTGCCATCCGACGTCCTGCAATACTTGAATACCCTACAACTCCTCTTCTTGTAAGCACCCTATCATAGCTTTCTCTAATTAGTCTCACAAACTATCACAATTGCACTCTCTTCTGCCTTCCCTATACTTTCTCCATCGACTTTCTCAAAGCAAACATCGCAGATCATGTGGTGCTGTATCCTGGCAAAGGAAGCATATTGCTGCGTCAACAATACCATCACCTCTCCTCTCAACCAGCTCACTAACTTTATCCACAGGACGTTCATGGTAGTGCTTAAATTGCCTTTATGCCTGTAATACCACAGCTCTGCACATCACCCTTGTTCTTGACAAATCGGACAGTAACACTACTCTCCACTCCTCAGGCCATCCTCTCACTTTTCCAAGATTTTTATTAAACAATCTGGTTAAAAACCTCCACTGCCATCTCTCCTAAACACTTCCATGCCTCCACTGGTATATAATCTGGGCCAACGCCTTTCCACTCTTCATCCCTCTTCATAGCTGTCCTCACTTCATCCTTACTGATCCACCCACTCCTGATTCACTATCTCACCTCTTCCAACCTTCTCTCTCTCTCTCATTTTCCTGGATTCGGCCCAAGTACACAATGACCAAATCGCAAGGAACATTGGACAATGGTATAAGCTGCTTGGCCAATCCAAAGATATACGCCAGGCATGTAAGCCTGCTCTGACAATTCTAGAGCTTTAAAGGGGGCAATGCATTTTGAGGGCTGGAAGCCGTGGGGCAATACCTCGGGCCGCCAAGTGTGTTTTGTGGATATGATTCACCTGCCTTCCTTGGGCAATTAATGGGAATCCCAGGGGCTGTATGGAATGTTCCTTGAGAGGAAAGAGCGTGCCTGGATGCAAAACATAAAAGTAAACAGGAACTGGAACAAAGGGAGACGAGAGACAGGAAGAAAAGAGAGGTCAGTCGAAGAAAGTGGAAATCCTTGGCAAACAAAGATGGGTCAAGAGAAGTGTAAAGAAGGAGATAAAGGAGCAAACACAAGGGGAGACCCTGCTGAAGTCAATTTTGATGGGACTGATTTCCTGTTTCACTCAGAGTGATTTTCTTTCCAATAACAAAGGAAGCTTTCCCGCCGGCCTTTGTTCATCAGCGTTTTTTGGAGCCGCGTCCTCAGTTTTGATTGATCAACTTTTTGGCATATTTTTCCTGAAGGCTGTGCAGTGCTTGTTGGCGCTTGAAAGTGCTGGTGATTCCAGCTGCTGGGAAGTAGGAGTGTTTCGCTTCAATCGCATCAATGTAAATGGGGGGGCTCCACCACCAACATCGCTCTCACAACCGCCTTCACAACAACCACCTTCTCCACAACCTCCTTCACACAACTACCTTCTCCACAACGCCAACCACAACCACCTTCTCCACAACGCCAACCACAGCCACCATCTCCTAAGCCACATCTCCCCCATTAACCACCAACGAACAACATCGCTTCACCTTCAACTCCGGAAACGCCGCCATTTTTGCGCCAGCCACGGCGAG
>CM068957.1:114504948-114517438 GCA_035128595.1 Eptatretus atami
CTCGCGGAAGCTTCGCGCGTCATCACAGCTCCGTGAAATAAAGACCCAAGAGGTCCAGTCTACCCCTCGTCTTTCCTGGGGTTTCTTTGTTTCATTTGAATGAGGTGTGTAGCGCCATGTCTTTAGGAGAACTGTATAAGTGTACGTAATTAATAGAACGGTGGTAGTTCTTTTTCTTTGCTCGCATCTTGTCCCTACCCCATTCATTACTGCTTGTACATTGCATTCATGACTGCATATGGGGTTGCTATGTGTTGTGTGTGCAAATAAATGTGCTTGTGTGAATGTTAACCCGTTCGTCGCGTCCTTTTCCTGCATGGAACTGCCGTATTGAGTTCGGAATATAGCTGGCTTTTTAATAGCCGATAAAGTGATCGGATCCAACGGGGCTGCGCGATAAATACACCGCTCGGTTATCCCAAAACGAAGCGAGCTGCTTAAGCGGCTCGTATATATATATATATATATATATATTATATAATATATATATATATATATATATATATATAATATATATATATACATATATATATGTTGTGGATTTCCGCCCGCCGGCGTGCGGACGACCGCTTCTAGCCAATGGCGGCCGCTCTCGCCCTAGTCTACGGACAATCTAGTCGCAGCTTTCCGGATCAAACGCCGAAATCCCGCTACGGGTGTGTTTTGGATGCACACCACAGCCTAGTCAACACTCTACCCGCGCTACAGGGTCAATCGCCGAATTGTCGATATACCTAATTAATCGCGCAGGTAGACTACCGAGAGACTGTACCTCAACGGGGCCCGCTTGAAACGAGCCGCTTAAGCAGCTCGCTTCGTTTTGGGATAACCGAGCGGTTGTATTTATCGCGCAGCCCCGTTGGATCCGATCACTTTATCGGCTATTAAAAAGCCAGCTATATTCCGAACTCAATACGGCAGTTCCATGCAGGAAAAGGACGCGACGAACGGGTTAACATTCACACAAGCACATTTATTTGCACACACAAACACATATGCAGTCATGAATGCAATGTACAAGCACGTAATGAATGGGGGTAGGACAAGATGCGAGCAAGAAAAAGAACTACCACCGTTCTATTAATTACGTACACTTATACAGTTCTACCTAAAGACATGGCGCTAACAACGTTCATTCAAATGAAACAAAGAAAAACCCCAGGAAAGACGAGGGGTAGACTGGGACTCTTTGGGTCTTTATTCACGGAGCTGTGATGACCGCAGAAGCTCCGCGAGGCCGGGCTGGTTTCCTTCACCTTCGTGGTGCCTCGCTGGGGCGACCCGCGACGTCCCGTCCTGACGGCAGCTGTCGTGACCGCGGTCCGGCCCAGGCCTCGTCTGACGCCTGGGATTCGGGCCCAGCCGGCAACGCCTCAGAGGAACGAACGGGTCTTTTGCTCTCTTAGAGTTGATGCTCTCTTAAAGAGCCCGTCCGTCCCTCAGCGCCGCTCGGACTGTCCCAAAGCCCGATCACCTCGGACCGTCGGTGCTGGCTGGCGACCTCTCTCCGGCTCTCCCCACGTCCCGCACACGAACGCGCAGTTCTGCACGGCAGGCTTGGCTGCGCTCTCAGCTCCCTCAACTCGGCGAACCCAGACCTCCACTGCCCTCCACTGGACTCGAACCTTGCTCTTCACACCACTCCAAACCCAGACCGACTCAACTGCGAGCTTGGCGCTCTGCGTGCTTTTTTTATAGGGCCCCGTGAGGCGAGGTTTGATCTCTGATCCCTCACCTCTGACCCCCCGCTGGCTCGCCCCTCGATCTCCTGATCCGAATTCGAGGCGAAGCTCGGAGCGAGCGGACGTGGCAGAGATCATCGAAGCTGGCGCCAACAAGGGAGAGCGACGTGGTTGAAATCACCGTCGCTGGCAACGAGAGAAACCCCCGGTCTGTTTGCAGCGATGCTGTTCGCTGGGAACTCGCCGTGGCTGGCGCAAAAATGGCGGCGTTTCCGGAGTTGAAGGTGAAGCGATGTTGTTTCGTTGGTGGTTAATGGGGGAGATGTGGCTTAGGAGTAGGTGGCTGTGGTTGGCGTTGTGGAGAAGGTGGTTGTGGTTGGGGTTGTGGGAGGGTAGTTGTGAAGGAGGTTGTGGAGAAGGTGGTTGTTGTGAAGGCCGTTGTGGAGAGCGATGTTGGTGGGTGAGGTGTGTTTGTGAAGCGGTTGATGAGAGCGATGTTGGTGGTGGAGGTGGTTGTTTGTGAAGCGGTTGTGAGGGAGGCGTTTTGTCTTGTTGTGTGGGGTGTTGGCGATTGGTGAGAGAGAGGTGGTTGTGGTTGGCGGTTGTGGAGGTGATGTGTGGAGGATGTTGTTGTGGTTGAAATGCGGTTGGCATTTGTGAGAAGGTGGTTGTGTGGTTGGCGTTGTGGGAGAAGGTGGTTGTTGTGGTTGAAATGGGGTTGGTCCAAAATAACGATAGCAAAAGAAAAAACGGCACTCAAAGATCACAGTCCGGTTTACACGAATAAATCCCTTCAAACATCGTCGGGGGAAATCTATCTGAACACAGACTTATCGACATAACTGATCTAAGGACCTATATGGTGCTCTTTGAATTTCCACAACCGTAACAATATATACATATATTATACATATATTAATATATATACATATTACATATTATCTATGTATATATACATATATACACATATATATAATATATAATTATATACATATAATAATAATATATATATATTATATATATATATATATATATATTATATATAATATCATTATATATATATATGTTGTTCGGCTTTCGGCTGCTCCCGTTAGGGGTCGCCACAGCGGATCATCCGTTATGATCGCATTACTGATTTGGGATTGGTGTTGCCGGATGCCCTTCCTGACGCAACCACTGGTCGCCTCTTACGACACAGGGATAAGGATTGGGTGTTCACCATGATTCCGGGCTGCCCTACACCTCTTATATACATATATATAATATACATAAATGTATAAAATATTATATATAATATATAAATATTTATAATATTATTATACAGTATATATATGAGCCGCCTCGAGGAGGCCTTCATCGTACAGGTGCGGAGAGTGTATGTGGTTACAAGAGGAAACTTTGAAAATGCTTATCAGTGGTGGTGCCCTTAATAGGACAGTTGGGACAGCAAATCTCCTCGAGCTCCTTCGTTCAAGAGTAGAACGAATATATAGTGAAAGCACAGAAAAGAATGTGTGAGAATAAATAGCTTATTGTGTGAGAATCTATAGAGTATGTATTGCGTGGCTTGGCTTTAGCCCTAATTACATGCGCTTGCTCCGTCCGCCCAACACTCCGGCATCTCAGGTCCGACCCGTCAACGTGAGCGCACCATTCCAGCCCTGATCGCTTTCTTTGTGAAGACCCACAAAGCAAGACACAGGCAAAGCACCGGAGAGCCTACACCGATGCAGGACCAAAGCCAAGAACCAACACACCACAGCAGCAGCCCTTCTGCCCTTTGTTTTTTTTATAAACCGTCAGCGAGAGGTGGGGCCTAAAGGTGGATCAAAACGCCTCTTGGGGTAATCTCAGCCGCCAATTTGAGCATCACCACTTTAACCCCACCCACCGCCAGACCTCCAGCGACGAATCCTGCCCAGTTGGTCGCTCAACCATGACACACGCGATAGACCCTCCATGATTACATGGGTGGGGGGTCGGGATATGTTGCAGCCGGGGCGAACGCTGGGAGCTTGTAAATTGTTATAGGGAGCGAACGTAGCAATTATTTAGAAACAGGACGCAAATAGCCAATTAGTGCCTGTTGTCCTTGAAGTTTGGATAAAGTTTTCGGAGAGTGGAAGTACCTGCCATTGTGCCATGCATTACCTCCCCATGCTTCCAAGCGCGTGGCAGCATCTTTGGGGAGGAGGGTATAGATGAGGTGATGTTGATGGAGCAAGGGGGTAGTTGTGTGTGGTGGAGTGATGATGTGGTTCCCGGGGATTGAGGTTTCGGGGTCTTGGTGAGGCGTGAATGGCATAGATATAATGGCTTAATGCAATGTCAATTAACGTGTAAAAATGACAACAAATGGAAAAGATAGTGCACATACAAATGAAAAGTGTTGTGTGTATCTTATTGTGTCATCTGAAGGAAGATTCATGGGGAGGTTAAGGGGGGCAGTTTGGTCTTGGCACACGATTCAAACAACTTTTGGCGCGATATGCAAATTAGTCAGGCACCGTGTGCACAGCGTGCACCACGAAGCTCGTAGGTGATTTACATTTACCCCCAAAGAAATGGGAGAAAATGGGAAAAACTGATCTGACCCTTTACCAACACATCCAAATCACATTCAGCCCCCTACACAAGGGGAAAGGGATTACTCTGAACTTAACTATGGAAATAAATAAATGAGGCACCTGTATGTGTGTAATGCCATTGGGGCAGGTTCCTGGAACGCGACACTATATATAATGCATTATATATATAATATAATATATAATATATATATATATATATATACATATAAATATACATATACATATACAGTATATATATATACAGCTCTGGAAAAAAAATTAAGAGACAACTGCAAATTATCAGTTTTTCTGCTTTTACTATTATAGGTATGTGTTTGAGTAAAATGAACATTTTTGTTTTATTCTATAAAATACTGACAACATTTCTTCCCAAATTCGCGAATAAAATATTGTCATTTAGAGCATTTATTTTGCAGGAAAATGACAACTGGTCAAAAAAAACAAACAGGATTCAGTGTTTTCAGACCTCAAATAATACAAACAAAACAAGTTCATATTCATTTTTAAACAACACAATACTAATGTTTAACTTAGGAAAAGTTCAGAAATCAATATTTTGTGGAATAACCCTGATTTTCAATCACAGCTTTCATGCGTCATGGCATGCTCTCCACCAGTCTTTCAATTGCTGTTGGTGACATTATAGCCACTCCTGGCGCAAAAATTCAGCAGCTCGGCTTGTTTGATGGCTTGTGACCATCCATTTTCTCTTGATCACATTCCAGAGGTTTTCAATAGGGGTTCAGGTCTGAGATGTGGGCTGGCCATGACAGGGTCTTGATCTGATGTTCCTCCATCCACACCTTGATTGACCTGACTGAGTGGCATGGAAGCATTGTCCTTATCGAAAACCAATCCTCAGAGTTGGGGAACTTGTCAGAGCAGAAGGAAGCAAGTGTTCTTCCGGACAACCTTGTACGTGGCTTGATTCATGAGTCCTTCACAAAGACAAATCTGTCTGATTCCAGCCTTGCTGAAGCAAGACCCCCAGATCATCACCGATCCTCCACCAAATTCACGAGTGGGTGCGAGACACTGTGCTTGTAGGCTTCTCCAGGTCTCCGTCAACCATTAGACGACCAGGTGTTGGGCAAAGCTGAAAATTGGACTCATCAGAGAGATGACCTTATCCAGTCTCTACGGTCAATCCTAGATGGTGTTTGCAAACCTCAGCTGGCTCTTCTTGCTTCTCATTGATGAAGGGCTTTTTTCTTGCTTTGCACGACTTCGCCCTGCCCTTGGAGCTGTTTCGAACTGTCCTCACCGTGCACTTCACCCAGCTGCCGTTTGCCATTCTTTTGTAGGTCACTTTGATGTCATCCCACGGTTGTGAGGTGACATTCAATGAGTTGGCGGTCATCTGGTCAGTGGAAAGTCGTTTTCGCCTCTGCCACTGGTAGCTTTGTTGTCCCAATGTCTGCTGCTGACCTTGTTCTTATGAACCGCTGTCTTTGGAATTTAAGGATGGAAGCAACGTTACGCTCACTGTATCCTCTGCCAGTAAGCCAGAATTGAAACTTCTTTTCCTCACTCAAAAACTTTCTTTTCAAATCTTTTGCATGGTCAATAGTTATTTTTTTTGATTGCAATTACTTTGAGGTACTACTAGCACTGTTTTTGCCATCAGCGGACCTATTGCAAGAGGATAGTGATGACCACAGCAGTGGTTTTATACTTTTCCTGTGTTAAATAAGATTCGGTTCAGGTGATCACCTAATGTAGTACCTCACTAAGTAGAAAATGAGGTGTGCTTGTGTTGGAATTCAACAGACACTGGAATGGAATGGCTGCCAATACATGTAGAGATGCTGATTTTAAAAAAATTTTGGAGGGTCTTTTTATTTTTTTCCAGAGCTGTATATATTGCATATATAAATTATATAATAATATATAATAATATATATAAAAATAATATATTTATATATATATATGTCGGTTGCCAGATTCACGGTTTATTGAATGCAACCTGCTTCCAGCGATTCACGGCCCTGTGCTTTGCATATTCGCGGGTTTTTTGCACGTCATGGCGGGTGTATTCGTGTTTTATCACGGAGGAAATTTTGATTTTACCTCAGGAATCACAAACTTCTGGGAACCTATCCCCCTTTTTCCATTGAAACAATGCCCGCATGTGTGTGTGTGTGTGTGTGTGTGTGGTGTGGTGTGGGGTGTGTGTGTGGGGTTGTGTGTGTGGTGTGTGAATCATCTCTTGTCGGTTGCAACACTTATGGAGTTCAAACTGACTCTGGAAGCAATCATACAAAGCACTGTTCGGATCGAGAGCTTTCACAGAATAGTGGTTATGCCATGGCCTCGAGCAAGCCTACCAACAAGTCCAAAATCACCATGCGCCAATGCAAGGTGTCAGCTGCAGGGTGTAAAGCTCACCGCCATTCGGACTCTAAAGGGAATCAGTGTAAACACCTTCTCTGATTGTGGATGAATACAAAATGCTTCACACCATCTGCAGTCCGATTGCCGAATCTGGTTCTGATCAAGAAGACGCACTCCGAATGACATGAACGAAATCCAAGGGAAGGGCGATGAAGAGGGGAGTTGTAAATGCACTGTAAGATTGTGGAAGAGAATTAATGTTCTGGGCTGTTTTTCAAGATTCGGGGCAAGGCCCTTGGTTCCAATTGAAGGGATCTTAAAAGCAGATAACACACATGACATTCTCGATAATTCTAGTGCTCCAACTTTCTGGCAAACACTTATGGGGAATGACCTTTCCTGTTTCAGCATGACAATGCCGACCGTGCAGAAAGCGAGGTCTCATGACAGAAATGTTTTAGTTGAGAATTGGTGTGGAAGAAGGTTACACTGGCCCTACACAAGAGCCCTGACTTCAACCCCATCGAACACCTTTGGAAATGAATTGGAATAGCCCACTGCAAGCACCAGAGCTGAATCACCCAACATCAGTTGCACCGACCTCGCGAATACTCCTTGTGTGGCTAATGGAATGAATCCCCGACAGAGCAATGAAGAATCGACAACACTCAAGTAGAAAGGCTTCCCAGACCAAGAGTGGAGAGGCTGTGTATGCACAAGGAGGGACCAACTCATGATAATGGCCATGATTTTTGGAGAATGAGATGTTGGACTGTTGATGTACCACAAACTTTGTCCACGCAGTGTATGGTATGTATATGCAGTATGATGTATGTATGTATAGTAATATATTATATATATTTTGTAATGAATAGTACATGTGTTGTATATGGAGATATAATTATGACCTTGCAAATGACCCACAACAAACGCACTCGTCCGTATAACCACATTAGACATGAGGGAAGGTCTGGAAACTGCACGAAGACGAATTTGGAGATACTGTCTGGGGAATCACTGTAATGGTTGGGTGGCCATTGCCTTAGAGGATGCAGTTTTGCAAGAACCGAACAACAGAAGAAGTAATATCATACGATAGTGTGACATGTGTAAGTCATATGTTAAGTCATAAGTAGATATATATATATATATATAATTATATATATATAGTTATATATGTGTGTGTGGTATATATATATATATTTTTTTTGTTAATAGTATAATATACATATCATATACATATATATATATCATAAAATATACATCATACATATAAGTAAAACCATATTGGTCGAATGGCGCACGAATAACTCGAATCGCAGGCGACGAGTCGCCACGGACGGACAGATTCAGGTCGTGACCCTCTCGGAACAACAGTCCGGGAGCCAATCACCGTGAGGGTATTACCTCACCAGATCGAGTGCCAATTGACCACCCGCGCAGAAGGATAGGGTTATGCTCGACCAAAATTCCGATTCTTACCTAAGTAACCTGCGCAAGTGGTCGGAGCGGAGCGATTCGACCACGCCAACAGGCGACTCCGGGACATTGGACCGCTTAACGCGGTCGTCTCCGTTAGCTACAGTGATAACCGAGCGGTGTTATACGTCGGCCGCATATGACGATACCGATTAATATACCGGGCGTTTTTAAAAACAATCTAGACGAACCCCTTACGTGAATGGCAAGATGGAGAATTCAAACGGAGGAAAAGGACGCAGCGAAACGGGGAACAGTTCACACAAGCATGTGTTAATGACACACGCAGACCAGGACGGAAGGCACGTTATACAGGTCACAATCATCATGTCAATAAAGCAAAAGCAAGTCAGAAATGGCAGTATGACAAATCACAGGCAAAAGAGAATGATCCGACTAACCCGACACAAGGCAACATATAACCAGTTTTATCTTCAAAAGGACAGGCGCCACCCACAGATCATTTACAGAACGCCCAAAGGAAAAGAATAGTGCGACTTCCCATGAGCACGCGTCGCTCCAGCGGTCGCGTCCTTGACCTCGAATCCGAGCTCCCCCGGTCGTGGTCTGCACTCGCACCTCGCGCCGAGCACGTGTAGCACGCTCCGAGCGCCACGAAGGGCTTCCGGCACTAGGCAGAAGGCTCGCAGCCTCTCCGATGTAGACAGCGACAGCCCCAGGACGAAGGATGCGCCGACTCAGACTCCCTCACAGCTGAGACCGTAGCGAAACTCTCGAGAAATCGTAAAGGAACGAACGAACCACCAACAGCACCAACCACACGCAGATGAGCGAAGAGAAGAGGAGGAGGAAGAGGTGAGGAGGAAGAGAGAACGCCCGCCTGTGGTCCGTCTTAGAGTAATAGCGCAGGGGCCGCCTTCGCTCCGCCCACGCTTCGGCTCCACCTCCTTCAAGGGAGGTTCTCCGAAAAGGGGCGTTCCACCCCGACCACCCTCACGCTGTCCAATGCACACAATCGGCGGCGAGCTGCCCTTTCGCCCTTTCCCTCACACAAGCGCGGGGACTCAAACGGGAGAAACAGGCGGGAAAAGCCACCATGCATCGGTTTGGTGGTTTTTTGTTTGTTGAAATAAAAGATAGAACAAAGAAAAATGGCTAAACTCAAAAGACGTGGCAGCCGGTAGAAGGATCAAATAAATTCCCTCTAATACAACGTGGTTGGAGCGATAAAACTACACAATGTACCTACGAAATATCTCACCTGAGGGCCCTTTATGGTGTATGGAATTTCCACAAGCGAGCGTCACAATATATGTTATATGTATATGTAATATATGTAAGTGACTGATAATATAATATATTATATATGTAAATGTGTGTATATTTGATATGAAGACCACAAGGGAAAAGACGAAGAGATGTCACTTTTTATAGAATTTCCAGAGGTTATTTGCACCGCCAATAGTTTGCAACAAGGTTTCCTCTCAACAATATTACTTTAACAAATAACCAGGGGTTGTCACATAATTTATATGGGTATAAAAGTTTAGCGATGCAATGAAAAAACAAGTGTTGTCAAAGAATGAACAAGTAGAAACCACAGAGTGTCAGTACTTTATACTGCCTGGTATATTCTCCTTTCATTCATTTAACGTGTTCACATTAATAATTCAAGAGTTGGAGAAACTTAAAAAGAAAGGTTTAAAACTTCACAGCATAAACCTGAGCACGTACAATGGCCTAATTTGGTTATTTATCATGGGCTCGCGTAGTTTGGTGACATTATCGTGGTTCAAGCCTGAAGGTCAAACACTTTATTGTGACTTTTATGTGGGACGACCCTGCATAGATGGTGGTGACCGCGCGTGCTTGAAAGTGTTAGCCCCATGGTCTACCCGCTACCATTTTTCCGGTAAATTCGATTTGTACCCCAGCCGCCCAATCAACCTGCTCTTAGGTATTATGAGGAGAGTCACATGAGGTGACTTCGGCATATCGCGGGGGTGGTTTATCCTTGGTTTCCTCCCGGTATTTCCATCATATTAAGTAGTACGGAGTAAGAAATGCAGAAGTCCGTCGCAAATAAGCGAAATTACCCTTGGGAATATGCGAGGTGAACACCAATCAAACAAAAAGACAATGACCGTTTAATGTTGAAAAAAAAATCCCTGTGGAAATCAACCAAAGTCATGTAATGTATGCTATAACACACAGCAATGAGATTTGCTACACATCCTGAGAGTTAAAATTGCATGGCAATTATTAAACAAGGAATAACCAGTGATGTCAGATTCAGTGATGTCAAGTAGTTGAGAGAAAATATGTAAGTGTGTGTGTGTGTATAGTTATATATATTAGTATAATATATAATAGTTGTGGCCACGGACCGAGCCCCAGCTGTCACTCAGGGAATTAAATCCCCCGGTTGTCCTCGGAAGGCCGTGAACCTAGGGCCATGCTCACAATTCAACGTTATGGTTGGCGATGGGTTGTTTTAAAACCACAAACGCCACCACAGTTTACCGCCAGTTCTCGTGGTCCCGTCTGCTAATTATGCCGTCTGAGCTGAGGTCATGGTGGTTACCTGAGCGGGGAGCGCGCCCTCGGGCAAAAGCACCAGTGTTATCTCGAATTAAGATTTTAAATTATTAGGCGCGGCCGTAGCGTTTTAAAACCTCTGGTGACGGTCCTGACAATTTGGAGTCAAATCTGGTAATATGACTCCTCTCTATTCTGTTCGGACAATGCTGAGACACAATGGAAGGGAAAAGGGACAAACACGGACAGGTTGGGAAGTCAATAAATAATTATTATTTTATAATAAAATAAATAATAAAAAACTTTATTTCTGAGGTAATAAATGATAAATTCCAAACCAATCAAACTGAATAATTACGCCACTGCAAAATCAATCAAAGGACAGAGAAAGAGACAGAGAGCAGATGCTTATCGAGGGTTGACTTACTTACAAGCTTAAACAACAGAACAAGGGTACCAGAGATCATTCGCAAGGGTGGGGGGGGGCGGGGAAGGTGTCTCACCAGAGAGTAGGATCGTTGTGAAGTGGAATAACGTCTGAATTGTGTATGTTGCGTGTTCACGTCCGAACGTACCAGCACCCACCTGGGCCCCGTGCACCTCTCGTGAACAGCCATTGAACTCCATCCAACGATGCTGGAGGGGCACCCAGATCGAGTCTGTCGCAGGTTTAGACCCTTGGTGCTGTGAACGACGGGCGCTCCTCACACTTCAATCAAACTGGTGGACGTCCAGTGACACCACACGGTCCGTCAGTGGACTCGACCGTGCATCCCTCATTGGTGACCGACACCATGCGCTCACTCATTGTCCGGCGCTGCTCCACCCACACACGCTCACTATGCTCAAGCTACTAGAGGAATGACGAATTTGTCTCTTTCATTGTTGGCGCATGGTTCAGACACCCACACCAGCACCCACACTTGCTCGCTTTGCTATTTGCGGGCTCGCGACGCTCTCCCCGCTTGCCACGCTTCTTCTGGCTCGCTTCTCCCCCGCGCTTCAGCTCTCAGCTTTTACTTTCTTCTCCTTGCATGCTTTACACCCTGTCGCAATCTTCCCTCCGCGTTTACACCACACTTCTTGTTCGCCTTCTCGTGCAGCTTCCTCTCTCGCTTGACTTCTCGGCATGCTTGGTAGCCAGCAGCTTCTTTGCCTCGCTTCTTCTCTTCTCCTTCTGTCCGCGGACTCCAATTCTTTTTATATCCGACGGCCCCGTCTCGCGGGGGCGAGAGTCCCCCCAAAGTCACCCCGCTCTCACTTAGCCACCGTTACCATCGACATTCCCGTACGCTACCAGAAAAGGCGAGAAAGAAGAGATGTCGTGCTTGCAAAAGAATATGTGCACAAATGTTAGGCTAAGGGAAAAATAGGCAGGGAGTGCAGCGGCTACACGCGAAAGAATGATAGTGTAGACAGTGTCTGTCGTAAAGGAAAAAAAGCTTCGCCATAAGAGAGGGGAAATCTATTTATCGACCTTCCATGCATCACATTTAAAATCCATTATTACGATGGGGAAATGACGGTAATCTGAGAACATGACATTTAAAGAGAGACTCAAGGAGGTCCACCAAAAATGTTTCTGAAAATTTTAATCATATATGATTAGATGTGCATTAAAATAGGTTGATGCAAATATTGTCGAAGT
The DNA here is from genome assembly GCA_035128595.1 of Eptatretus atami. NCBI lineage: Eukaryota > Metazoa > Chordata > Myxini > Myxiniformes > Myxinidae > Eptatretus > Eptatretus atami. The sequence continues at coordinate 114,517,179 of CM068957.1, forward strand.
TGAGCCTAACTATTGGAGAGAGAATTAATGAAGAATTTTAACTCCGAAGTTATTTATTTCTCGAGGCTTTATGAAAAAAAAACAGCCGCGTGCATGATTGTGAGGTGACGTTCACGTTCTCCAAAACAAAGCGGACGTCACTCGCTCATTGAAGAAGTGGTCCAGTTCAGCGGCCGTTCTTTTCCGCTCCTTTTTTGAGCTTTGCAACTGTTCTATTATCCTTTTTTATTTTGTTATATTTTGAGACAAAGTTATATTGG
>CM068957.1:114517463-114537620 GCA_035128595.1 Eptatretus atami
TATATATATGTACATTAGTGTGCAAAACTTTCGATGATTCCAATGATATTCAGACTTTAGGGTAAATTCATCAAATTTTCAGTGCCAACAGTGATATGTTTTTTTTTCTTCTTAAATACATGGTCGAGGCTCGTGGAAGAGCTTGGACACAGAACAGATCAGGACACAACACGACTAAGGGAATAGTAGGAGAAAGGGGAAACACCAACACCAGGGCAGAGGGAGAAAGTAGATGGAGATGGACAAACAAGGGATGCAGGTGATGATGAGGGGTAGAGGAGAACACAAGGGGTGGAAAAGATAGATACCTAAGCAAAATTTTGGGAGGCATTGGGGGTGGTTTAACGGGCATAGAAAATATCATGGTTTTGGATAGGGGATGACTTTAGATGATGGTGAACAGACCTGGAAGAATGAAAATGAAGAAAGTGTGGAAGGTGGTTACACAGGCGAGAAAAGAAAGGAATAATTGAGTGGAGGTGAGCAGTGGTTCTGGATTTAGGGAGTTTCACGAGGAGGGGGTTGCTGATGGACCACATACATCCTGCAGATACCTGGGGAGAGGCAAAGCATGGAGAGGGCAGAGGGTGCAAGATCAGAAATGAGGCGGAAGAAGACAGAGAGAGCATAGACCTGTCGGCGATGGCGAAGTAATGGGCCGATAGACAGCTTCATCGCAAGCTATTCCAATGATCTTTAAAGCCTTAGTTTTGATGGCATCAAGCTGAGCAAGATGTGAGGTAGGGGAGCCAACCCAGAGGGGAGAGCAGTACTCCATCAAGCTGCAGATGAAAGCGGATTGTAGGTGGATAGGAGCTCAGGTGTGCCAAGGAAGGACTTTGCTTGACGGAGGATGCCCAGTCGGTCGGTGTTTAGCTGTGGAGGCCAACTTTGAAATGTGGCTTGCCCAAGAGATATCATGGCTAAGAGTGAGATCCAAGAGTTTGAGTGTCTGAACCTCTTTGAGTGGGTTGTTGAGAAAGTAGATGGGAGGGTTTGCGGTATGGTCCTGAGAGAGAGAGAAGAGAGAAGAGAGAAGAGAGAAGAAGAGAGAAGAGAGAAAGAGATATTTCTCTCAGAATTGAAAGACATATTCCAAGTTTTTGACCAGTTTGTTATTTTGTCAACGTCTGAGGAGAGCGAAGAGGCTGCTGCTTGTCTGTCAGAATGATGAGGGATGTCACGGCAGAGAATGGAGTCATCAGCAAAGAGATAAAGATGATTTTCTAGAGTCAGTGAGATCATTCATGATTAGGAATAAGATGAGGCCTGGGATTGCAAAACCACATTTTAAATTAAAGGCCCTTATAAATGTGAGTGAAACAAACTGCTTAAGTAAATAACAACAACTGTATAATTTTATAGAATTGGTCAATACTTTCTTTGTGTGTCTGTCCTTTATTTTCTTGAGTGCCATCTCTCTTTTACCCATGTTTTCTGTATACGACTGAAGCAGTCTTACAGGAATATTGTGCCGAATATCCTTTAGTACATTCCACTGTTCTGCAAAGTTAGTTGGGCTCCTCTTGTTCTTCTCAGTTTCCAGGTAATCCAAAATGGCCTCAATGGGACTCATGTCTGGACTCTGAGGTGGTCATTCTGACACTTGGCGCCAACGGCTGTAACCTTGTTCTCTAAATATTGTTTTACTCTATTGCAAGTGTGTTTTGGATCATTATCTTGTTGGAAAATGAATCCTCTTCCAATTGAACGATTTGCACGATGAACTGTATGGTGCTGCAGTATGTGCTTGTACTTCTCTTTTGTTAGCGTCCCATTAGTTGTTCTACACCAAAGGATTGGTTGTTCTATTGTGCCATTTTAACAAGTTTTCCAACACCAAAAGCAGAGCTCAAAACCCAGACAGTCACAGAGTCTCCCCCGTGTGTAACAGTCGGCTGCAAACATTGCATGCCGAAACATTCTCCAGGTCGTTGGCATATACAATGGCGTCTATTAGATCCAAAAAGTTCAAATTTCGATTCATCAGACAAGAGTACACGATTTCATTGCTCACTCACCCAATCTTCATGTTGCTTTGTAAATTTCAGTTTTTTCACTTTATTCTGTGGTCTCAGCAGTGCTTTCTTTGCTGCAACTCTGTCATGGAGACCTGTTGCAATCAGCCTTCTGTGCAGTGTGCTGGACGAGATGTTAATATTCAGACCATCTCTCATTTTATTTGTCAGCTGCTGATTTGATTTTCTTCCATCGCATAAGCTGAGAAACTTCAAGTGCTTGTCTTACCTTGGGGAGGTTCTTCTGGGTGTTGTCTTGTACCAAACCAGTTTATTTCAGGTGTACCTCACACCTCACATTTCAGGTGCAAAGTGCACCTCACAGCATTGTCAGAGATCTTCAGCTTTTCTGCTATTTTCTTCATCGTGTGCCCTTCTCACAGAATTTGGATCTTCACACACTATTCTGTTGACAGTTGCTTCCTTGGTGCAATTCTGAACAAACTCATACTTTCAAGCAAAGGAACAAACTGATGAAAACTAATTTCACATATTCACGAATTTGCAAAAAATATTGTGATTTCTTTTCACTCACAATGATATAACTGGTGTTGATTACTTCAATAACATATTATTATTTACTGTACAAAAATCCACAAACTGTTTCCTTCATATTTTCTTTGTGGTAAGTGGCTAGTACACGCATGTGATAATATAATATACCAATATATGTCTCCAAAAATATATTTCCCAATTTAATTTATATATGTAAAGGTAACTGTGATAATAAATTGACTTTCACAGAGATTTGAATCATTATATCGAATGTTGCACACTTCTAACTTCCCACAAATGTTTAATGGGGAGTCATCGAGTCATCGAGTTCCATCAAGTCGTGTCTGACTTTTGGTGACATTCATGATCAGATTTCTCCAAATCTCTTAGATTTCTGATCATGATTGTTTTCTTGCTATTTGCAGAAGTGGTTTGTCATTGCCTTTTTCTGGGCGGTGTCTGTAATAAACGGGTGATCCCAGCCATTATTCTCTTGAAGAGAATCCTCTGCCTAGCATCAAGGCCATGCAGCCATTACTGGCAAAATGTGCCAGCTGCCTACATGGGTTAAAATAACCCAAACTTTTGCACAGTATTGTAAATATAAAGTAGTTTGCGATACTTATTTTGTTGTGTCTTGGTATATTGTGAGTACTGTAAACACTCGTCCAACACGGATTTTTTGGATTCATTTATACACGTGGGAATAAATTGCGACACTCGTTTCCCGAACAGCAGAAAACTAAATATGCAGGTTTGAATGTGGCGCTGTGACCACATCATGTGCAGAGGTGACGTCTCCCACCATCTTCTATGGAGGTGATGTCTCCCGCCATCTTCTCCAGCCGTTTTTTTAGAGTTTCCATAGTGCTGCAGTCGAGTGACCTAGTGCCCAGATTTCTTTAACTCAACGTTATTTAGCCATATACTGTACTATTAAATACAGTTTGGCAACGGAACATCAAGACTCTCCAAGTGGTAGTGGAGTGAAGAAATCCTGCAAGCTGATGACATTAGTAGCGAAAATAGGGATTTTAGACAAGTTTCGTGCAGGATGAGTGTAGAGTCGGTCGGCCATGAGTATCATGTGAATGAGTCCACCATAAGCACCATTCGTTCAAATCCGACTTCCTGGAGTTTCTCTTCCTGGACTTCCGACGAAATGGGGCTTTTCTCTAAGAAAATGTGTAATAGGATATACATCTCCAAGGAGCAGAAGACAGCAAACGGGTTCAAGTCTTTCAAGGATCGTCTTACACTGATTTTCTGTGGAAATACATCCGACGACTTTAAATGTAATATTTTTGTGTCGTGACATGTCCATCGGCTTCAGACAATTAACCCTCCACCCTACAAACTTAACCCCATCCAACAAATAATATGTGTATATATATACATATGTATATATATATATCTTCTTCTTCTTTCGGCTGCTCCCGTTAGGGGTCGCCAACAGCGGATCATCCGTATGATCCGCATAGTGATTTGGCACATGTTTTATGCCGGATGCCCTTCCTGACGCAACCCTGGTCGCCTCTTACGACACAGGGATATGGTACAACTATTTAACCGGGGTATACACCGGCCCAGTATACTGGTACTCATTTCGCCGACCTCGGAAGGATGACAGGCTGAGTCAACCCCTGGTGTATTAATTCAGTGGCCCAACGGGGCTTGAACTCAGGACCTTTTGGATCCCAAGCCGCTGCCCTAACCACTGCGCCAACACCAGGCTTGTATATATATATATATATTATATATATATATATATATATATATAATACCAAGCGTGCACACTAAAAACTCGGCTCGCCGTCACACGATCCCTATGAAATTGCTGTGGCACTTAGCGGACATGCCGACAATGTTTGGGAAGTCTTGGCGTTCCATAGTACCACTTGCATTTTGCACAATGCGTATTTATGTCATTCCCCGTGTACGGTCTGTCGTCTGCTACCAGCTATGTTGTACTGCTATCCCGTGCATGTGCACGGGTATCGCTAGTATATATATAATATACACACACACACACACACACACACACACACATACATATATGAGGCACCGCGAGGAGGAGTGATGTAAGGGACACATCGGCCATTTTGGATTGTTAATGCCATATAGCACTATTTTAACCCTTACCCTATCATCCGAGCCTATCATATCATTAAAAAATGTCGCTTACATCACTCCTCCTCGCGGGGCCTCATATTGTCGTGTCGACTGAATGGACCGAAACTGAGTATCAGTTAATACGGAATTCCTCAGAGCAGGGACCTTTCTTCCCAAGGGATGGTCAAAGCAGTCTTTTAATATGCACTGTATTAAATTTTACTTTATTTTACCATTCCCAAAGGTCATCTAAAAGAGCCAAAATGATGGCAAACACACACGGAAAGAAAATGGCAGAAACATGCTCTTACCTTTGAAAGGATTTATTTTTATAATGAAAAGCACAAGGAAGAGGGTGGACAACACATTATAATAACGGAACAAACCAAGCGAGTAAAAAAATAAAATAAAACGTAGAATGGGATACGCAAACTGATATATAATGAGGAGAAATAAAAGCTCAAATACAACCCACTAGATGCCACAGATTGGACTTAAACTCGACAACACAAAAACGCAGGCAGGACTTTCCTTTTCTTTCATGCACAGAGTGAGTGCAGTTCAACACAATGGTGTCCACTTTAGAGACCAGGAGGGAGATGACAGCCAGTAACAAGCAGAGCCAGTGATGGGTAGGCCTTCAACTTGGCCACATGGTCCCCTTTTGTCCTTTTTCCTCCAGGCGCTCCAAAAACACAGGGTGATCGAAGCTTGGATCAATTCCCCATGAGGCTTCTCTTCCAAGTGAGGTCTCCATCCTGCTTGCACACGACCCTCTCTTGGTTCTCTCGGTGGAATCATGAGCCTTTACTCGTCCTCTCTTGTGATCTCTCCTGGTGACTCTGGTCTCGACTCTCGTGCATGGCGTTCCCTTCTTCCTCCTGGGCCGAGTCTTCCATCCCACCCATGGGGGTGGCCCCTATAAAAATAAAAGTACATCTTTTCTTCTGGCCTCTACAGCCCACTGCACCACCATGGTTGGTACACACTGGCCAGAGAGATCAAAACTGGCATTTCGCACACATCACACGTGTGCCTCTGCGATGGGAAATCCACACCTAGCCCGGCCCACAAACAAGAGGTTTTGCACATACACAATTAATCTGTCTAGCCTGTCTATAAATTACATAGGCTGCCTTTTCAGTGTCAAGTGTAACAAACGACTTACTCTGATAGATCCCTGTTACGTGGCAATCTGACCAAGTCAAAACACACGGACCATACTACGCTTACCACAGTCTAGCTATGGATTGTATACACGTGGAAGAAACCCCTCTTCCATGTCTATATATGTGTATATATATATATGATATGATACATATATATATATATATATATATACACTATCCTGTATATCTCTCTGAATAAATGTCAGTGTGTTGTGTGTGTGTGTGTGTGTGTGTGTGTGTGTGTGTGTGTGTGTGTTGGTGTCTGTGTGTGTCAGTGTCTCCTCAACAACTATATATAAATATATATATAAAAGGGTATATAAAAGGGTACAACTACAGTATATAAAAGGTTGTGTTGTGTGTGTGTGTGTGTGTGTGTGTGTGTGTGTGTGTGCCCTCCATAATCCAAATCCATGAAACCTCGCAGCCTGAAACTTTGCATGCATACTAAGGGACCTCCAAGGAAGTGCATGAGTAAAAATTGGGTGTTTGGGTTAATTAAAACACCCATTTTGAAGATAATTAACGGCCTTATTGTCCATCGGACAATATCCTTTATTAGGATAAATGATATCCTTTATCAGGCGCATCTGTGGCCACCTCACTTTCTATGGGGTCTTAAGGCATATCCCAGGTTACCTCGCTGGGGTCTGAAGCCACCATGTTTTTTTCTTAAAGATTTCTTAAAGTTTTTTTTTTTCCACTTTCCTCACTCATATTATTGAATGCCTTGATCATCGTACCAACAAATCGCTGGATACATTGCAATGCTTATAAACGTCTGGAGACACCAGCGTTCATGGCTATATTGCATTTACACACATGCCAAAGCCTCGAGAATCTCTTAAACTAAGCCCAATTACAAAATTTAAGCTCCACAATTAAACTTATCAGCAGTTTCAACTGCTAAAAAAGGTGGTCGCTTGTCCAATTCGGACATATTTGACATTTTGGCATCTCCGGGAGGTGTGTGTTTAATACAATAGATAGATAGGCGATGCTCATTGGTTGCCAAGCCAACCGTTCCTCATCAGCCATTTTGTTGGAGTGTTTGCTTGAGTGCTTAAGCCACTTGGCGAGCACTCTCCAAGCTGCTTGGTTGTTCATTTCGGTAAAAGTACCTGCACTTTCAATCTAACAGATTAAACATATGCTTCTGCCTTTGTTGTTCCCTTGGTGCTGTGTGGTGGCTGCCTCGGGAGGTGTCTTATTTTCACAGGGCATCACTTTGTTTAATCATGGCAGATAGTGAGACCCAGGAGTGTGAATGAAAGGACTTCAAGACGATTGTTGAGAAAGTAGATTTGGGGGGGGGGGGGGGTGGCTTCCAGATGGTCCTTTTGGAAAGACATAGTGAGGGTGAGATTTGTCAGGATTGAAAGGACACGTTCCACAATGGTCTGTACCAGCTTGTGATTTTATCCAGATCTGCAGAGAGTGAAGAGGCTGCTGCTTGCTGATCTGAGGGATGACAGACAGTACGGCAGAGGGTGGAGTCATCAGCAAAGAGATAAAGAGGATTTCCCAGAGAGTCAGAGAGATCATTGATGAAAACCAGAAAAAGAACAGGGCCCAGAACACTGCCTTGAGGAACTCCAGCCTGGACAGGAAGAGGGGATGAGAAAACTCCATAAAGGGCCACACGTTGGCTGCGACAGGAGAGGAAGTCTGCGAGCCATGAGTGGAGGTGTCCTTGGATACCGTAGGAAGAGAGTTTGGTAAGCAGGGCAGGGTGCCAGTCCATATCGAAAGCACGTGATATGTCTAGGGAGATTTCATTTTCATGTCTGGCATTGAGGATCTCCATCCATTGTTGGGAGAGCAAAAGCAGCATATCCAGGGTAGAGTGACCTGGTCGGAATCCAGATTAATGGTCGGAAATCAAGTCATTGGAGAAGAGGAAAGGTTTAATGACTGAAGTGAAAAGAATGAACAGCATCAATGTTTCCATTGTGATGCCATCTGAAGATCCTATGGTAGTTAAGGCATTAGTTTGTTTTCCTGCACTATTAAGGCCAATAACAGCAGACTTTGGCCAAAGAATCACAATGCAGGAATTTGGAATTTTGCCAGAATACTTGAACATAACGACCTACTCCAAAAGAAAGCATGGACTCTTTACCATCTCTCCAAAGGAAGGCACACTCTGATTCCATGTTTTGCATGCTTAGCACAAGGACAACAGTTTAGGGTGAGATCTCTGGCAGAATAGATTGATCACAGATGAAACTCGGAAGAGAGGTATGATTGGCCTTCCGGCGGAACAATCTTCGGATGCGATACATACCAAAGTCATGTTCCAGGTGTCCGGATTAGGTTCTAATATTCCCTTGGACAGCAATGAGGGATAAACAGATGCTGCTCTTTCAATGAGATGAGGAACCAATTGGCACACAATGGAATACATAGTGACAAATATAGTTTTTTCAGGGAAATCATCAAGGTAATTTATAGAAATCTAAATAACACTGGATCCAAGATGCTGCTTTCGAATATGCCATTATGAGAGAGCAGATGAGAAGATTCCATCAAGAAAAAGACGGTTTGGCAATGCGGGAAAAGTGCAAAAGCCATGCATGGAGAGAGCCTTGAATGCCCTAGCCTGGGGCATTTTAGAGTATGGCATCACATGGTGTCAAAAGCACAGAATATGTCTTCTGAAACTGCCTTGACCACCTTCTTGAGGATCAGAGTGGCACTGAGATCCACAAAAAAAATTCTTTATTTTAGGACCACTCAGATTCTGCCTGTTTCGGACAATATGTTCCAGATTCTTTCACGTTTGCTTGGTTTTATGATTAAAAAAAAAACAAATTGTAATAAAAAATACGTGACCTTTTCTGTCCAAGATGCAGCTCGGCTAGTTTGGTGTTGCTATCGGATCGGGAAGTTTGTGATATTGGGGTTGGAAATCACAACCAATATAGCATGTTAATATATCAACTCTGTACTGTTGTTCTTGCCCAATGTATAATGTGTACGAGCTTTTCCATGAGCCAAATCATTTTATTTGAAAGGGGATTTTGAACTTTACATGAACTTGTGTCTATTTTCATCACCATTTCTAACCTTCTTCATCAGTAATTGTCTAGTTTGTTTTTCATCTGTAGAACTACATTAAAAATAGATTTTAAGTTCCCAGCATTGAAAGTGGCGATGTTATAAAATGTGAGGGAATACGATAGCGGTTAAAAGGGGGGTAGCGTAGTATAGTTATTTCATTATTAAACGTTCAGCATAAGAGGGAAGGTATTTGTGTAGAAGGATCACAACATGTTGAATTATGTCAAGATATCATTAATTGTGAGCCCTCCATTCTGTAATTGTATATATGACCTGATTACCCATTATTACGCCTTTAAATCATTCCTCTGTTATCTGTCTCAATGTTTCTTTTTAAAACACTCAAAATGAACAAGCACCGCCAAAAGGCAATTAATGGCAGGTTGATCACCTCAGAGAGCTTGAGATGAAAGCCGTTATGGCTTGAGGTGAAAGCTGTTGTGACGTGGGCAACAGCCGTAACACCCGAATGAGCCCACCGACCAGCCAGAGGTTATTTAAAAGCAGACAGGCACACAGAAAGAAATAAAATTGGAATCACTTCCTGGAATTGGCTGGAGGCTTCCTGGAATCGGCTAAAGAGGCTTCCTGGAATTACTAGAGGCTTCCTGGAATTGGCTAAAGAGGCTTCCCGGAATCGGCTAAAGAGGCTTCCCGTAATCGGCTGAGAGGAGTTTTGCCTTTTTCCCTGGCTATGGAGCGTTTGCCATGCCGTGGAATCGGGCTGCCTTCACAACTCCTGTATGGCTTTTCCAGTTTGCCAACCATCTCTTCATTGCCTTGTGAATCTCCCAGTCTGTCTTCGTAATTACCCCATGAATGTGTGAGGCAGCGGTTAAGGCGACATGGTTTTGTGGGCATGGGGGGTTATTCCTTATCGCCGTGCGGTGAATTAATTATCTGTGCATATGTGCTTCTCTCCTCCCTCCTCCCATCAAACATCCCCGTTTATTAAATCTGCTTAATTCCTATTATTTGTGTTGGCTAGTTCGTGGTTTGTCATTGGGCTAATAATCCAGGCATGGTTAAAAAGCATGACCATGGGAAATTAGTGCCCTTAACCTGACGAGGGTTTCCGAATGGTGATACAGTTCCTCGGGCTTCGCTTGGTCCACCATATCCTGATAAACGGGGAACTTATAATCCTTGTTGGAGCTTTCTATGTGCCAAAAAATAAAGTAAATATCTATTCGGCTTTTCCGGCAGACAGCGCATGGTCTCTTATGACGGTCCGTCACAAAATAGGTGATTATGTGGGTGGAGCATTTGACTTCAAGTGCAGGGGATGGGGGGGGGGGGGGTTCACTGCAACATTGGTGTCAGGAGTGGGATTTAGACCTGAAGTGGTGATTTTGTTAAGCAATCATCCTTTGAAGAGTTAAAGAAAAAAAAACGTTTTTTGGCAGAAAATTTCAAATTTGTTTATGGCAGAAAATTTTACAAACTGCAATGGAGTATGGACCGCATGGCATGAAGGATGGGCAGTAATACCAATTCAATACAGCAGAGCAGCACTCATGGCATGGTGACAGAGCCTATGGGACACAGCAGAAACAACAATAAACTTTGGGCCAACCGCTGACTGGGAGGAGGTAGCCCGAAGAGAAGGACTCACCATGATGAGAAAAATGAGCATTTTAAATGTCATGAATGATTATCCGAAAGAAGTAGGCTAATGCCACCGACCCCCAACCCCCACAACGAGCCACATTTGTGCAAGTACAGCCTTTGTTTCTTTATTAAGAACACCGAGATATAGAATTGCTATTAAGCATACCATGACCTCGACCTCCGCATAGTGAGAGAATGTATAGAAAAGGTTCTTGGCACGCAGAGTCGGGAAACATTGAAAATGCGTGGGGTTAGAACAGGTGGGAACATGTATATGTCGTTCAGAGCTGGCCCCCATATTGTCCCCTTAGCGATGGGTCAGATCTTGGAGAATGAGGGGTTGGCTTTGATTGGCTTTAACATTTGGCTTTGACATTTGCAACAATGCTCTTGGCACTGATTTCCTTTTTGATTACAAACTACTTCGGTATGTAAATACCTTCCTGTGAATTCCCTTTAAATTTTTGACATTGGTCGTAGTACAAGAGGTTATGTGCGTCTTGAGAAGCATCGTTTTTTCTTTACAATTATTGATTTTGATGTACCATACTCTTTACAGAGCGTTGGTGCTGCCAAAGCAGTTTCTTGGCAAGGGTTATACTAGGTGGTTTTGCCATTGCTTTCCCAGCATTGTTTGTCCATGATCTATCCTTTTAAATTCTGAACATCAAACAAGGAAGCAGCATGTAGCATTTTGAAAATAAAGTCTTTGGTATGACTCGGCCAGGGTTTGAACAACCGACATCCCAGACTCAGAGCGGACGCACTCATCATTGTATCACTGAGTCTGGTTGTTTTCATAAAGTTAACTAAATGCACAAATCATTACAATTAGAACCCTGTAATTGTTTTGTCGTTTAATCGTGTCGTATTTGTAACTCGCAGCTTTACCCGGCGTTGCACGGGAAGAGAAACGTGAATAAGCAACACTTTGTTGCCAAAGGAAATCAGAATACCCTCTGCTACCACCACCAGGTGGCGCTACGTGGTACACATTTACATGGAGAATTTACGCCCACCACCCACTCGCCACACACACACCTGCATGAGGCTGCAGCCACATATAGCCTATGTTACCCTGCACACAAAGTTGTATTTGTATCCCAAGTTTGGAGTTTATACATTAAAAGTTGTTGCCGTACATTGAACACATACAAACAAAAAGAGAGGAGAGAGGGTTTTTTTTGTCTTTTACAGGTATACAGTATATGATAGGCAAAGAATAGCGAAATATTAACTCGGTTTATAATCGTAAAAACGAATGTAAGGTACAATCAGCAGTAATTAGCAACCAACAATGAAGTCAGAAACAGTTGACCTTACTGGATTGGGCCCAAGTCTTCTTCTTCTTCTTCTTCTTCTTCTTTCGGCTGCTCCCATTAGGGGTCGCCACAGCGGATCATCCATCTCCAGTTCGCTCTATCCTCCACATCTTCCATTGACACTCCAACCACCCGCATGTCCGCCTCACCGCATCCATGAACCTCTTCTTTGGCCTTCCTCTTCTCCTCCTACCTGGCGGCTCCATCCTCAGCATCCTTCTCCCGATATACTCCACTTCCCTCCTGTGCACACGTCCAAACCATCTCAATCTCGCCTCTCTCACTTTGTCTCCAAACCGTCCTACCTGCGCTGTCCCTCTAATATACTAATTTCTTATCCTGTCCATCCTCGTCACTCCCAACGAGAATCGCAGCATCTTTAACTCTGCCACCTCCAGCTCCGCTTCCTGTATTTTTGTCAGCGCCACCGCCTCCAAACCATACAACATAGCTGGTCTCACTACCGTCTTATATACTTTCCCCTTCACTCTTGTAGCTACCCTTCTGTCACAATCACTCCTGCAACTCTTCTCCACCCACTCCATCCTGCCTGCACTCTCTTTTCACTTCTCTACCACACTCTCCGTTACTTTGGACAGTTGATCCCAAGTATTTAAACCCATCCACCTTCCCCACCTCAACTCCTTGCAACCGCACCATACCACCACCCTCCTTCTCATTAACGCACATGTACTCCGTCTTACTCCTACTGACTATCATCCCCTTCTCTCCAGTGCGTACCTCCACCTCTCGAGGCTCGCCTCAGCCTGCTCCCTACTCTCCCTACAGATCATGATGTCATCCGCGAACATCATAGTCCATGGAGACTCCTGTCTGATCTCTTCCGTCAACCTGTCCATCACCATTGTAAACAGGATAGGGCTCAGAGTCGATCCTTGGTGCAATCCCACCTTTACCTTAAACCGGTCCGTCATTCCTACCACACCACCTCACCGCTGTCACACTGTCCTCATACATATCCTGCACCACCCTCACATACTTCTCTGCCACTCCCGACTTCCTCATACAATACCACAACTCCTCTCTTGGCACCATAAGCTTTCTCTAAATCCACAAACACACAATGCAACTCCTTCTGGCCTTCCCTATACTTCTCCATCAACTTTCTCAAAGCAAACATCGCATCAGTGGTGCTATTTCCTGGCATAAAACCATATTGCTGCTCACAAATCATCACCTCTCCTCTCAACCTAGCTTCCACTACTCTTTCCACAACTTCATGGTGTGGCTTAACAACTTTTGCCTCTGTAATTACCACAAGTCTTCACATCACCCTTGTTCTTGAAAATCGGAACCAGTACACTTACTCTCCACTCCTCAGGCATCCTCTCACTTTCCAAGATTTTATTAAACAATCTGGTTAAAAACTCCACTGCCATCTCTCCTAAACACTTCCATGCCTCCACTGGTATATCATCTGGGCCAACCGCCTTTCCACTCTTCATCCTCTTCATAGCTGTCCTCACTTCATCCTTACTATCCACCCCACTTCCTGATTCACTATCTCCACCTCTTCCAACCTTCTCTCTCTCTCTCATTTTCTGGATTCGGCCCAAGTACAATGACCAAATCGCAAGGAAATTGGACAATGGTATAATAGCTGCTTGGCCAAGCAAAGATATAGCCAGGCATGTAAAAGCCTGCTCTGACAACTTAGAGCTTTAAAGGGGCATGATTTGAGGGCATGGAAGCCGTGGGCATACTCGGGCCCCAAGTGTGTTTTGTGGAAATGATCACACCTGCTCCTTGGGTCAATTAATGGGGAATCCCAGGGGCTGTATGATGTTCCTTGAGAGGGAAGAGCGTGCCTGGAATGCAAAACATAAAAGTACAGGAACTGGACAAAGGAGAGACGAGAGACAGGAAGAAAAGAGAGGTCAGTGTAAGAAAGTGTGAAATCCTGTGCAAACAAAGAGTGTGGTCAAGAGAAGTGGTAAAAGAAGGAGATTAAAGGAGCACACCAAGGGAGAGACCCTGCTGAAGTCATTTTGATGGGATGACTTTCCTGTCTTCACTCAGAGTGATTTTCTTTTCAATACAAGGAAGCTTTCGCCGGCCTTGGTTCATCAGCGTTTTTTGGAGCCGCAGTCTCAGTTTTGATTGAATCAACTTTTTGGCATATTTTTCCTGAAAGGCTTGTGCAGTGCTGTTGGGCGATTGAAAGTGCTGGTGATTCCAGCTGCTGGGAAGTAGGAGTGTTCGCTTCACACTCGCCATCAATGTAAATGCATTGCAACCATCTCCACGACTCACTATATGTGATGCCATCAAGTCATTCATCATGTGCTCTGTGCAACATCTACTCTATGCACTCACTCAACGATCATCACCTGCATGATGTGACAGCTGCCCTGGTTTCAGAATTCAGAGATTTTGCTGATGCGTTTTGTCAACTGCTGTTTTTGTGTGGATGCTTAGTTAAGGATTGGTTTAAGGTAACCTGAGTCATTTGAGTAAATTGTGTAAATTGCATATAAAGAGATAATTTTCCATCATCATCACTGTGGCATGGGTCCCATTTCCTTTGGTTAAACAGCCCATTGTTTCCAATTGCTCGAAACCAGGCCGCAGTGGCTACCCTGATTTGGGCTGTGGTTGCCACCTTTTTGGATGCGCCCTGTGAGTGGTGACGACTCCCAAGCACAGGACACGACATTTATGGATTTTCTTCCGAAATATATATATATATATATATATATATATATATATATATATATATATATATATATATATATATATATTTATATATTTAAAAATAATTGAACTTTGGAATGCCTTGGAAAATTGTGAGTATCTCCTTCATGGAACCTTTTGAATGTCCCTCGTAGAAGCAACACGAAGAAGCCAGGGTTGAAGAACATGTTTCATTTCCCTTTATCATTCGTAAGTCGAATCATATGGTGATCAAGAAAGTTTTTAAAACAATCCATATCATGCCATTATTTCCTACATATGAAGAGAGAAGTTGGGGTATGATGGTTGCCTGAAAGACTTTCCTGTTTTCCTCATAATGAGAGGGCCCATGCTTTGATGAACTGCTCAAGCCTGAAATGTCACTTCACCTTCTTTCCCATAGCAGTTAGAATACTTTTCTGAGCATTTGATGGAGAAGTCACTGTCCATATTTTCCTGCTGACACAGACTGACTCTCGTCTTCATAAATACTATTTTTTTAAATTGTGTGTGTTAATGAATGCACATGGTTCAATTGAGCCAAAACCTAAGATCACAAAAGTTTCCAATGATATGTTCTAAAGTACTTTTGTATGGCGAAGAACCGCTTGCAAAAGTAGATGTGTGTAAAGGCTATTTTGCCCATTTAGCTTGTGCCGTCTCGCCACCAAAACCCGAAAATACTAATTTCCACCTGATACAGAACAAGAGTACCTGTCATAATGATTAACAGCCTGAAAAGGGGCTTTATATACAAATTGAGGAAGAGGAGGGGCGCATACAAATGGAAAAGCCATAGAGAAGGTACACCCACACTTTCCAGCACATGCAGCCAATCTCACATGATCGAGAGCTGCCATGTAATCATATAGGAAATTCCCCAAGTGTCTAAGGACTCTAAATTGACTTGTGCTTCCTTAATTTAATGTCCAAAATTGAAGGGAGGTAACCTGAAGTTGACCACCTTCAATTACAAACTTAATTATTTTCACTATAGAATCCAAGATATAAGGTGATTTCAAGGATACAAGGTCAAGATGTTGGGTTCAGTTCAGCGGCTTTTGAATATCATGAGAAAAGCAGTGCAGCAAACTGCAGAAGCAGTTTAAACTCTTTTGTTAGGAGGTTATGATTACCAACTCTGCAATTCCCTTGAACAAATAAACCTAATACATGATCAGCTTTGAGCAAAATTACAAGATAGCATGAGGTTATATTCACATGAAATGACACTGATGTCAGGTGATTAAACACAGCTCATTGTGCATACCAGAAATGTGTGTATGTCTGAGTGTACTTTTAAAGTAAATTTTGAAATCCTCACCAATGCAGTCCTTCTTGTTCCAGTGTAAATGGTAGTTCTTCCAGCAACGGCACTCGAAGCTACCAGCAGAGTTGACGCATTGTTGATGGCAGCCGCCGTTGTTCATGCTGCACTCATTGATATCTGCAGGCATGTGTTCGCAATGTCGATCTTGCTATGGTAAATGTCACAGCAAAACCTACATTCCCAATCATTCTGAATATTTCTTTAGAACTTATAAAGTGTCACAATAAAACCTACATTCCCAATCATTCTGGATATTTTTTAGAACTCATAAAGTTCATGCTCTAGTGAGTATTTGGTGGGGAGGGAGGAGCGGAGGCGGGGGAAGGGAGGGTGACAAATGTGTACAGAACAATGATCGATCTAAGGTGTAGTTCAAGAAATAAACATAAAAGTGGCACTTAACAATGATGCAACATTGATTGGTTTCTCGCTCTACAATTCACACTTGCATTAGGATAAGGTGAACAGATAGCACAATTGAAAAAGGGAAACCGAATGTAAACATTCCATTTGTACATCCTGAACAAACAGAACCTCACCGTGTACAATCATGTGGGAATGCTATTCGACACATACATTGTGCAAGTTTCATGAACAGCAATGGTCATTATTCTGAAGTCTGAGGCCTATTTGGATTGTCTTCTTCACAAGGCCTATGATGCCTATCAGCTCCAACCTTTCAATATTTGATGATCATTTTAACAGTCGCTTCGGTTGTTTTACACTGAACGGAATAGTTATAGGGAGGGCATGGCGATTGTGAAGACGACACTTCTGAAGATGTCTAAGGCTTAACATGCACCAAACTGGAAGACGTATGATTTTTTTTCAGGTTACAATTGTGGGTGGTGTCAGGCCAGCTATTCAGCCAATGGGTATAGAGCAGACATAGACACTTGCTCCATTATATATAGATTTTTACGAGCAGAGTACACAGCCTACAAACGATCTTGTTCTATGCATGCAACACATTCTTCTGACGCAACCCTTTGTTTGGGTGTTGTATAGTCAACAAACTGCTGCCTTGATCAGACCCGAAAATAAAAAATAATATGGGTTACGTACATGAAGCAAAAACATGCCTACTACTTACTTGCATATACAGTAAAATACATTGTGGTTGTAAAGCTTGGATAATTCCAATTTCACTGGCTCATATGCTGACATCAGAGACCTGGAACCTAATGCCTGAAGCCTGAGGCCTATACATACTATTGCCTTCACAAGGCCCGTGATGCCAATCGGTTCCAAGCTTTCGATATTTGATGATCCTTTTAACAGTCGCTTAGGTTGTTTTCTACTGAACAGAAAACTTATATGGAGGGCATGGTGATTGTGAGTATGACAATTCCGAAGATTTCTGAGGCTTACCATAGCACCAGAGTGGTGGACGTATGTATTATTTAGATTACAATTGTGGGTGGTGTCAGGCCAGCTGTCCAACCAAATGGGTATATATAGCGGACATACAAGCACTTGCTCCATAATTATATAAAGATTATGCCTAGTGCTTAATGGCTAGAATGGCTAGTGTTGGGCTTGGGATCCTAGGGTCCTGAGTTCAAATCCTGCTTGGCTGTTGAATTAATACCAGGTGGGGTTGACTCAGCCTGTCATCCTTCTGAGGTTGGCAAAATGAGTACCAGCTTGCTCGTATCCTGCGTCAGAGTGATGACCCATCCAGGATTGTGCCCAATAGCCCAGGAGACTGCTTCGGTAGCACCAAGCAACGCTCTGCACAAAGTATGGTCGCAATGGATGGATGGATGGATGGATATATAGATTATTATTCATATTGTTGTTACATTTTACAAATTACTTTGAATCAAGGAGCTTCACAGCTGTCAATTAGGCTCAGGAGTAGTGACAAAAGGGAGGGGTTGACACAGTAATGTGTCCCATTTCTCAAAGTCGCAATATTCGCTCGCTTAAGCTCACTCATATTTCTCCTTTTCAAATTGGAACACATAACTGCATGAAACACCTCCCTTTTGACTACTCCCCTGCCAGGTGCTAGGCTTCGCCTTCCTTTCATATGATCATTTCTTTAACGAAATTGAGTAGTCAAATCGAGATCCTATAAATATTTGTTTTATTTTCAAGAATAACTTCATTTATTCATCACTTAAAACAAATACGGCGGTAGCCCGTTATAACCCCCCACCCCATTTTAAAAAAAATTAATACTTATACCTTAAACCATAAGGTAATGTATTTATTCCATCACACATATATCTTTTATCATCAAATGCTGTTAGAGTTTTCTTACTAACAGTGTCTGAGAATATTTATTGTTTATAATTTCTAAGACGATTCATCTCTCTATAAACATCCTTTCCCTTCCATATACATTCAAGGTAATGTTGAAAGTTCATGGTCTCTTTTAATACAGTCTTCTTTAGACCTTTAGGTATCTTTGTTGAGCAGCCACATCTTTTCCTTTAACTATCTTTAAATGACAAACCTCTCTTTATGCTCTTGTCTGAGCATATTTTGAGACCATTCATGTACATTAAACTTATTTAGAGTCAATAAATATTTGTTTATGTCCTATTTTATGAAATTGTTTTGTAACACACGTTTGTTACAAAATATTTTCCATACTCGAACCTTTTCTCAAACACTAACATTTTAAATTTTTGAGGAAATGAGAAACAGCATTTCTAAACTTGGATATTTTCCCAGACTTACTCCCATTGTTTTCTTTCCTGTTTTTCAACTGCACAGTAATTCATGGAAATAGTTACACTGTTTCTCACTTCCTCAAAAGTGCTTTATAAGGCTGCATTTCTCTCACTCAAAAAATATTTGACCGATGGAGATGAATGAGAATTTGCTTTATGACCCAACAGACATGAACCATCTTTCATCTGAGGAAGAATATATAACTCTCTAGATTAATTATCAATTGTGAAATCAACCTTGTAGGAATTTTTAAGTTTAATCGTTGATTTTGAAGTATGTTTTTGTAACATCTGTAATATCTGTAACAATATTTTTTGGTTCATCAGCCTGTTCTTTCATAAGGCGAGCAATTTCGGAAGATGTTTGAGAAATCTCGTATGCTCCGGGTGAAACTGGTATAGTTTTGTAATTGCTTCCCGGATTATAACTAAACTTGTCATTTTTCTCTGTGATATTAAACAAGGTAATATAAGTTTCCATCGACAATAAAGATGCCTCATATTCTTTTGTTGCATTAAGTTGCAGTGGGTATGGGAAAGAAGATGTGTGATCACTCATTGTGAAATTAAAACTAAGGATTGTGCTTCTCATTTATAAGTTTTAAAAAGTCTATGTAATTATTATAAATCTCTTTTTTATTTTCTGAAACACCACACTTGTTAAATAGTCTTGAAAAGAAGATAACGCAAATCATTTTTCTTCCAACATTCAGTGGCAGTAATTCTCCCATTACCTTATCTATAAATATACTTAATTATTTGTCATCTTTCAACAATAAAAACTAATTCTCAGCACCGACAGTTGATGATATTTTTTCATTTTCATCATGATAGAGAATTCAACTCATTTAACATGGGATAAAATATCTTTGTATTGATATTTATTAATTATTTTCATATTCATCAACTGGTCTAAAATGGCTGATGCTTCATTAAAACAATAGATATTTCCAGCCTTCTTACTACTTAACAACAATAACAGTATATTAACTAATTTTGATGGGTCATTTGGAAGAAAACTAACACCTGAACCAAGCCTACTTAAAGCCTTAATAATGTGTTTCTCCTTTTCATTCTTCCTTCCTTTACCAGCAACAGAAACTCCATAATCAAGCGAGTTTAGTAAATCAATATATACTCTATCATCCTCATTTTATATATTCAATGGTTTATCGAAATAACTTGATTCACCCCTCACAGTTGAACCTTGTCTTCCATCTTTTGTCAGAAGAAACATTAATCTCAGAGTTACTTTAACAGGTGTTGGAACAGAACTCAAGAACCTTAATTCATCATTAAATATCAATATACCTTTTCTTTAACAAGATGGAATATTGCTGGTTGTTTTGTTGGAATGAGACCTGCTATGGTATTTTAATCTGTTGAATATTCATTGTTTGGGAGAGTATTCACAACATAATCAAGGGATTGATTTATCTCTTCTAGTTGTTGAAATAATCCTTCATCATCATATTCTATTTCTCCTATATCTTCTAGTTCTTGATCCATCATTTGACGAAAATATTTCATCATTTGAAGTTTTTAGGGGTGTATTCTATCATTGGAACCGTAGACATTTGTTGGGCAGTTTTTTTTTAAAGTGGTTAAAAAATTTTCTATTGTTTTCTTTCAAATGCTTCTTCACCCGTTAGTTTTTGT
>CM068957.1:114561462-114576444 GCA_035128595.1 Eptatretus atami
ACAGAGACCCACCTCCACAACTCTGCAGATGACAGACCTCGATCAGGGAGGCCAAGAGTCACCACTGCAAGGCAGGACAGGCAGATGGTCCTAAGTCAGATGGCTTCAGACATTGAGGACTGAGTGGGACAGAATCCAGCAGCAATCCATCCAAAGACTGGTAGGCAGTATGCGCCGACGATGCACTCACTGCCTGTATCCAAAACAATGGTGGCACACAACGCTATTGAAAGGGGACTGACATTGCAGCTTGTGCTGTCCTGTACTGCAGAACAAACTTATGAGATGGTGTATCTTGGTAAAAAAAACTTGACATGTCATCAATAAAATGCCAATGTTTCAATAAGCAATTGTTGTTTGTTTTATTTTGAACTGTTACAATATTATTAACATTTCAAAGTGGTAAGTTTCTTTTGCGTTTCAGTATATATATATATATATATATATATATAATATATATATATATATATATATATATATATTATATATAGTGTTGTGGCCATGGCCGTTAGTTTACTCTCCCGACCCAATTGTGTGGTGGGAGGTTAATACCGACCAGGCTGGATCACCGAGGCGTTTTTCCTTGGAGGTAGACACGTGATCCTCCGAGATTATGGCGCGGAAAGGGAAGGGCGGAACGGACGAAGCGATGGATTCACAGCACAAGGTGTTTATACTCGAACCCACAATAGATACATGGATTTTGGCTTATTTATAATAAACACAGAATTTAATGAAAGTAGAAGAATATTTACAAGAGAATAATTCAAAATGTAACAATAAAACGTGAGGTAAATTAAGACTAAAGTCGAGGTGCCTTAACACACGACTTTAATTCCGACAAGGGGAAAACAAAAGTAAAGAAATTCTCCCTTTATTCTGGCATTCGCTTTGTCCAGAGATGGTCTCGATTGAACTAAGGGATCGAGGTGCTTCATCCTGTATGGGAAGATGCGCCCAAAATGGAACCAAGCAGCTCTCTGGGGGAAAAAGTAAGTGAAATAATGTGGGGCGATATTCAACGCCTGGGCTCACCAACTGCCAGACAGCTCCTCATTGGTCGCGCTTGCCAACGCCGCTGCTCTCTGCAGAATGGCACCGAGCCGCTCCCTTTGGTGATATTCAGAGGCTTCGAGGTTGGTCTCTCACAACTCATCCAAGAGTCAATGGCCAGTGTCTTGCTCCACCACGCGAGCCAATTGCCTTAGCACAAATTCGAGAATCCCGCCGTCTTCTTCATGCGTCGAAGGAAGCCAGCCATAATGCCTGTTCTTACACGCCATCGACTAGCTCCGTCACTTTCGACCGCATCCCTCATACCCAACTCAACCCACAAACAACTGCTCTTCCTCCTCGCTCCTGAAACCTGCACACTTCACGGTTCAGCCAAACAGTCAATGACTAGCATCTTGCACAGCATGCGGGCAAATTTACACCATGACACGAGAATTACGCAGCCGTTTGTTGGGCGAGAGGAAGAAGAAAGCAAGATCCTCCATCCAGCCACGTTCCTCTCATAACTACTGTCTGCTTTTCAAACCTCACCCTTCTCCTACCCGCTCTCTGACGTCACGCCCATTCCCACCACCTCTGGGTGTGGCTTGTAGGATGAAAACTGGAAGGCGGGGCTTCTCACCTGCTTGGATGTGCGGCAGTTTATTATGGTTGTTGTATAAAAATGTAATTATCATTGCTGGCTTGTAAATAACAAAAAACGTAGGTCACAGGGGGAAATTACATACTGGAAGAAATTACATACTGGGGAAATTGTTCTGAATTCCTATCTAATTAACACAGCACTTAAGCTCACTTAAGTAACACTTAAGCCACAGTTTTGTGTCAAGTAACACTTAAGCTCACAGTTTCCCTACTTAATTTACATTGAGATGTCTCCTACACGCCCACCGACCAAACAACTCTATACTATACTAACTTTGCTATGAAGTTCCTCTATCTACCCCCCACAACCGTAACACAGCTCCCCCCCTCCACCAGAACCGTAGCCCCTGCAATGTTCAATGCAGGCATTATCATTCCAGCCCTACCACATACTGACTCACACCTAATTAGCCTATGAAATAAACTAGGAGGGGTTGTGGGAAGTGAGCTGTATCTATTCTCCTTAACGTTCTACACCCTTAAATACAACAATTTAAATATTTTCAAATCTCTTGGTTCTCCACTCCTAACTCCTGGGGCGGATAGAAAATGTCAGAAAGCACACACAACAAACTACTATGAAAAGAGATACCTTAATCAAAAACGTTTACACATCCCTCCTTCTAAAGACTGTGTTCCCCAGTGGATGCCACAATACCCAACGTTACCTGCGGAGCCATCCCAATTTACCTATTTCAAATTTCCACGAGTCCTGTCTCTCTGATACAGGTTAGTGACATGATCCAGTGACCTTCCTTCACACTCTCATACATAAACCCATATTAATCATCATTCCAACCCTGCAAGACCATGGCTTAAATGTTATTACACATTTGTGTGATCCTCAACTAGGCAGGGGAGGTACCATTCATAAAATGGTGGGGCACTTCCGTGTGGTGCCCGCAGTCAAAAAATAAGTCGCCCCACTTATGATTTCTTTGCCCTCTCCCCTTCAACTATTCAGTCCCTGACAGCCAACAGCTCTTTTGCTGTACGTCTCGCCGTGGAGGGTCTCCTCACCATCCAGCCTCTCTCGGCCTCATACGGGTCTCGCCAGGGTTTCCTTACGAATGTAGGTAATTTGGTCACAGGAAATTTGGGTCACGGGAAACTTGGTCACGGTAAAACGGTCACAAGGTAATTTGGTCACGGTAAAACGGTCACAAGGTAATTTGGTCACAGTAATTCGGTCACGAGGTAATTTGGTCACGGTAATTCGGTCACAAGGTAATTTCGTCACGGTATATTCTTATATTATTATTCACTGCATTTAAAGCCAGTAAGCCCAAGAGCAGTAATAAACAAGGCCCAAGAGCAGTAATAACATTTTCATTTCCATGGCTGGCGAATCTTGTTGGCATAATGACGTATTGACCAGTTTACTGACTTCTATAATGGAATCGATTCTGTCTCTCTCAACTTTTAAATTCCGATTCCATTATAGTAGTCATAACTTGGTCAATACGTCATTATGCCAACAAATTCGCAGCCATGAAATGAAAATGTTTATTACTGCTCTTGGGCCTTACTGCCCTTAAATGCAGTGAATAATAAATAATAACTAGAACTGCCACTTTATAACTGCTGGCAGTGATGACCGGGTACCCAGAAGTGTCCGCCTTTGACACAACCGATACAACATGAGACTTAAATCATAAGTAGCAAAGTTTCGCATTCATAGGATAAGAGGTGCCAGAGAAAACATTATTTAATAGTGACACAAACACAGGCCTGCTTTGAGAACGGAGCGGAACAGACGAGTTTCGAACTGGGCAGCAACAAAGCGTTCAATTCGTTATTCCTGGCTACCAAGATTCAAATATATTAAATATTTCTGGCTGCCAAACCGCATGACCGATCAGATTGAAATTTTAAACTTTTGTTCAATGTCAGCGAAATTATAAATCTGAAGTTTCGCATGCATAGATGCTGCCGTTCCAGAGTAAACATTAATTAATATTTATCCTTCAATCAAGATGGCGGCCAAACCATGTGACTTGTGACGTCATAATTTTTACCATGTCTGCAGACATCATGGAGGATGACAGTTGCAAATTTTCGCTTCGACAGGTTAGGCAGTTCCAGAGAAACATATTTTAATATTATTCTTAAATCAAACATGGCTGCAACCCTGGCCGATCCCGTTGAATTTCAAACCTTCATTCCACATGACTGTTCCACCATAACGCTGATGTTTCACATTTATTGATGCAGTAGTTCCAGAGTAAAACTTAATTAAATATTTTCCTTCAATCCACTATGGCAGCCAAACGTGTTGTGTCGTACCTCAAAAAGTGGGTGAAACTTTTTATTCGTCATGGAGAGGCGGTCATTGTGGTGGAGTTTCGCCTGGATCTGTTCAGCCGTTCAGAGAAATAGACGTTAAAGTTATTATTTTTTAATCCAAGATGGCTGAGTACCATGTGACCTAATGACATCACAAATTTTATATCTGCTTCCACTGGGTATTGGAACATGGGTGTGAAGTTTCGTGTTAATCGGTAAGGTGCGTTTTTTCTATCCAAGATGGCCGCCAAACCATGTGACTTCTGACGTCATAATTTTTACCACGCTGGCACACGGGATGGTAGATGATAATTGCAAATTTTCGATTCGTTAGGTTAAGCGTTCCAGAGAAAACATTATTAATATTTTTTCTTAAACCAACATGGCGGCCAACCATGTGACTTATCAATTCGAATTAAAACTTATATCGCATACACTCCCGAATATATTGTGAAATCTCCCCTCATCGGACCAGTGTTCTGGAGAAGAAGATGTTTGAAGTTTTAGGGTTTTTTCAAGATGCCGCCAAAGCATGTGCACCAATCAGAAGAAATTAACAAACTTTGAGAAAAGGACCTCATGGCGAATACACCTGTAAAGTTTGTCTCGATCTGTCTTGCCCTTCTGGAGAAGAAGATTTTAAAATTTATTCATTTCAATCCAAGATGGCTGCCGAACCATGTGACCTATGACATCAAAAATTTAAATTCGCTTTCTATCGTCGACCTTAACAAGTGTGTGAAGTTTCGTGTAAATCGGATAAGGTCCATTTTTCTATCCAAGATGGCCGCCAAACCATGTACTTCTGAGGTAAATATTTTTTCCCTGTATGCAGACTTGAGGTGACAAGCAGTTGCAAATTTTCGCTTCGAGGCTTAAGGAATTCCAGAGAACATTATTAATTTTTTTTCTTAAAACCAACATGGCGCCAAAACATGTGACCTATCATTCGAAATTAAAAAAACTTACATCGCATACATGTCTCGAATATAGTTGTGAAATCACACGCCTTCATTGGACCAGCGCTTCTGGAGAAGAAGATGTTTGAAGGTTTAGGGTTTTTTCAAGATGGCCGCCAAACCATGTGAACCAATCAAGAAGAATTAACAAAACTTGAAAGAGGACTCTTGGGGAATGTACCTGTAAAGTTTCGCCTCAATCTGTTCAGCCCTTCTGGAGAAAGATTTTTTAAAAAAACACTAAAAAAACAAGATGGCGGCCGAATACGTCATCGATGACGTCAAAAAAACATTTTTGACGATGAATTTTGGCGTAGATGATGCTCAGAATTTTTCAGATTTTCCTATACGGCGTTCTACTTGAACGAATTTGCACGGTATATCGCTTCACCTATGACGTCAAGAAAAATCACAACGTGTTCCCCATAGGGAGCTTAATAAAATGTATCAACGAAATTTTTTCCATTGCCAGGTTTCCGAGAATACAGATGTCCAAAGTTTATCGCTTTTTTTTCAAGATGGCGACCGCACCACGTGATCAATGACGTCATAATTATAACCTGATTGTGCTATCAAAAAAGATACATACTATGGTGCAAATTTTGTGTCGATCGGACTTAGTCTCCCAGAGAAAATGATTTTTAAAGCGAAAAAGGGTGCAAAATGCCGGCGGAGAGAATAATAATAATAATGCGGTAATAATAAACAGAAGAAAAAACAATAGGTACCCTGTACTCACAGGGTAACCCTAATAATAATACCGTGACCAATTACCTTGTGACCGAATTACCGTGACCAAATTACCTCGTGACCGAATTACTGTGACCAAATTACCTTGTACCGTTTACCGGACCAAATTACCTTGTGACCGTTTTACCAGTGACCAAGTTTCCCGTGACCAAATTCCCTGTGACCAAATTACCGCCCACTTCCTTTACTGCTGAGCGCCAAATCAGGCCTCCCTCTTTGATGGGTCCCCTTTCCAGACACCAACCCAGCTTCCAGGGACAAATTACCTCAGGGGAGCCGCAGTCACCGCCCTCCAAGTTTGATCCATTCCTACGGACCACATATCTTCCCCACCACACAATCCAAATCTCTTTCCTACCCCTGTTGCCATTCGATTTTCAAACATTGCAATGCAAAATGGCAATCATGTTCCGACACAGCCATGGCCTGCCAACATGTTATAATCCGCATTCATTCTCCAAACACAATTCAATTCTTTACACATAGGAGACATCAACATCACCAAGACATTCTGATTTTCAACCGATCCTTTACTGACCATTGAGTCACTCTCGCCTGCTTCCATCCTAATTCCCTTGTCCCAATTTCTAGCAAACCTGACCCTTGGGACAAGTAAGCACCAAAGGCACTTTACCTAAGTGTAACTCATCGCAGGTTGGTCGTCTAAGAAGTGTCATCCACCCCTTCTAATTTTCTTTGCACCCTTCCAATCCACCCCTGTGGAGATCATGTGCTATTAATCTCCCGGGATACCAATCCTCCTTTTTCTTTCTATATTTGTCTATTATTCCAAAATCCTTGTTGACTAATGTGGCTGATGTTTGGGTGCAATTGTAGTCTTCAAGCACAACTCGATGAGGGACAAAAAATCAGATAGCCACAAGAACTTGTCGCTATAAACATTCTTGCGACGAGGCAGCAGGATCGATGTCTGCACCCCCTCCAGGATCTGGTAAACACCTCGAGTTCTCTCATCTTCCCTGATTTATGCCATACATCCACCTCCAGGATCTAGTAGGTCTAGAGTTCTTCCATCCATTCCCAGAAGCCTGCATCTCCTCCGGATCTGGTAAACCGGGAGTTCTCACATCCTGTCGCGATCGATGCTTACTTACTCTTCCAGGATTGGTAACCTAAAAGTTTTCTCTGCACTCCGCATTGATGCCTGTAACCTCCTCCAGGAAAAACTGTGGCCAACGCGATAATCCAGGCAGACATTCCACAGCCCAGTGGACCCGCCCAAACTACATCTCCTGAGTGTGCCAGGCTGAGGGCGGAACAAGGCCACGAATGGCCGACCCACAACCAGGATGAGGAGAAACTCCCAGGCACGCAATGGATTGCCGGCAACCACACTCCACCATCCACGATAGACAAAAACCAGACAAACAGCCACAATGGCCAACAGGAAACACCATCACCAACCCTGGGCTGTAACACTTGTCCGCTCGGCCACACCTGTGAATGAGAGTGGAGTGAATTGAGATGTGTTTTGACCTTGGTGCAACTCTTCATGTTTCTCTTTCATCTTCCCATACCGCCGTTTAACTTGTCTACACTTTCTTCTCAAGCTCCAGCGTGCCCTTGCTGTGGTTGTTTGGCTTGCTGCCTGTCTTTGCAGCCGGCTTTGCAGCCAGCTCCATTGTGGCCTGAAAGAAGCCGGCCTGTAAAGCCGGCAAACGTTGTCCTGAGACCGGGTCTGCTCTCGCTTTTTTGCTCAAATTAGCTGTGTAATCTAAATGTAAACGAATGTAATCAAAAACTAATGTAATCAAATTAGCTCTCCGCAAACTGTGTAATCCCAACTGCCCCAATCTTTTCCAAATATATAATGTATAATGTATGTTATACATATATTTATATATATATGTATATATACATAGACACATAAATATACATATATAAAACACAATATGTATATCACACATATCATCCAAAACAATGGTGGCCACACACGCTATTGAAAGGGGACTGACATTGCACCTTGTGCTGTTCTGTACTGCAGAACAAACTTATGAGATGGTGTATCTTGGTAAAAAAAACTTGACATGTCATCAATAAAATGCCAATGTTTCAATAAGCAATTGTTGGTTTGTTTTATTTTGAATATATATATATATATATATAATATTATATATATATATATATATATATATATATATATATATATATATATATATATATATATATACTGAAACGCAAAAGAAACTTACCACTTGTTTGAAATGTAATAATATGTAACAGTTCAAAATAAAACAAACCAACAATTGCTTATTGAAACATTGGCATTTTATTGATGACATGTCAAGTTTTTTTTACCAAGATACACCATCTCATAAGTTTGTTCTGCAGTACAGAACAGCACAAGGTGCAATGTCAGTCCCCTTTCAATAGCGTGTGTGGCCACCATTGTTTTGGATACAGGCAGTGAGTGCATCGTCGGCGCATACTGCCTACCAGTCTTTGGATGGATTGCTGCTGGATTCTGTCCCACTCAGTCCTCAATGTCTGAAGCCATCTGACTTAGGACCATCTGCCTGTCCTGCCTTGCAGTGGTGACTCTTGGCCTCCCTGATCGAGGTCTGTCATCTGCAGAGTTGTGGAGGGTGTCTCTGTCCACCAGGGCCGATATCGTCTGGTGTGAACAGCCAAGGCGACGTGCCACCTCACGGTAGCTCAATCCGCCTTGCAGTATGCCCAAGGCACACTGCCGTTGATCCTTGACAATCGTGGCATGTTGATTGAAATGCCCATTTTGCACTGACCTTTTTAAAGCCAATATAAAGACATCACGTGCAGCTCATTAAAATCATCCCGTACCCCTTGGCTAATCACTGACAGTCAAAACGGCTGTTCAACAGCTGTGCTATGAAGTGACCATTGAAGGTTCAAGTGACCATCCGTGACCGTTTGTCTGACAGTGAGGACACTATTTTCCACAAATAAGTTCACACATTTACTACACGCAGTGTTATTGTTGATATTTGAATGTTTAAAAGGGGTAAGTCCGTTCGTTATATATATATATAATATATATATATAAATATATATATATAATATATATATATATATATATATGTATATGTATCTATAAACATATATATATGTATATATTTCTATATACTGCATATAATATATATATATATATATTATATATATTATATTTTATATATATATATATATTTTTTTTTATTATATATATTTCTTTATACGATATTTATATATTATTATTATATATATATAATATATATTTATATATATAATTATATATTATATATATAATATATATGTATATATTTATAATATATATGTATATTATATATATATATAAATATATATTATATATATAATATATATATGTATATATATGTATGTATATATATATATATATATATATTATATAAATATATATATATATATATACTGAAACGAAAAGAAACTTACCACTTGTTGAAATGTAAAAATTGTAACAGTTCAAAAAAAACAAACCAACAATTGCTAATTGAAACATTGGCATTTCATTGATGACATGTCAAGTTTTTGACCAAGATACACTCTCATAAGTTTGTTCTACAGTACAGAACAGCACAGGGTGCAATGTCAGTCCCCTTCATAGCTTGTGGCCACCATTTTTGGATACAGGCAGTGCATCATCGGCGCATACTGCCTACCAGTCTTGGATGGATTGCTGCTGGATTCTGTCCACTCAGTCCTCATGTCTGAAGCCATCTGACTTAGGACCATCTGCCTTTGTCCTGCCTGCAGTGGACTCTTGGCCTCCCTGATCGAGGTCTGTCATCTGCAGAGTTGTGGAGGGTATCTCTGTCCACCAGGGCCGATATCGTCTGGTGTGAACAGCCAAGGCGACGTGCCACCTCACGGTAGCTCAATCCCCTTGCAGATTGCCCAAGGCACACTGCCGTTGATCCCTTGACAATCGTGGCATGTTAATTGAAATCCCATTTTGCCAGGCCTTTTTAAAGCCAATATCAAGACATCACATGCAGCTCATTAAAATCATCCCTACCCCTTGGCTAATCACTGACAGTCAAAATGGCTGTTCAACAGCTGTGCTATGAAGTGACCATTGAAGGTTCAAGTGACCGTCCGTAACCGTTTTGTCTGACAGTGAGGACACTATTGTCACACAAACAAGTTCACACATTTACTACACGCAGTATTATTGTGATATTTGAAGGTTTAAAAGGTGGATTAAGTTTTTGCGTTCAGTATATATACATATAATACGAGGTGTGTTCAAAAAGTATCCAACCTTAATTTTTCGTGCGTAAACAAATGAAGCTAGGGAGGCGTGGTTTGGTGCACGTATGTAGGCGATCCTAATTGGTATGTGTGAATATTTTTTCCCGCCTGCGAAGCTGTCAGTCGCGACAGACCGCAATGAGTGAGGAAGTGTAAGTGACGCCGTCGGATTTTCGTTTTGACAAAATGACGGAAAAACTTGAACAACGCTACTGCATCAAATTTTGTGGAAAGCTTGGCAATTCCCAAGTGGAAACGATCCGCACGATTCAACAGGCCTTCGGGAACGAAGCAATGGCACTACACAGATAAAAGAGTGGTACAACCGCTTCAAAGATGTCGCACATCAGTGGAAAGTGAAGCACGTTCTGGTAGGCCCTCAACATCCAAAATGAGATCGGCATGACCAAGTGAGGACCCTGCTGATGCAGGATCGTCGAATCACGATCAGAGAA
This sequence comes from Eptatretus atami, assembly GCA_035128595.1. Taxonomy (NCBI): domain Eukaryota; kingdom Metazoa; phylum Chordata; class Myxini; order Myxiniformes; family Myxinidae; genus Eptatretus; species Eptatretus atami. The sequence goes on from CM068957.1 coordinate 114,571,835, forward strand.
CTTGCAGACGAGGCGGACGTCAGCATTGGATCCGTTCATTCCATTGTGACTGAGGATTTGGCTTAAGGAGAATCTCAGCGAAGTTCGTGCCAAAGCTGCTAACGATTGACAGCAGAAGCAACTCCATTTGGAGATCGCACAGGACATGCTGGAGACTGTGAACAGTGATCCCAACTTCTTCAACACAGTATCACTTGCGATAGACCACAGTGATCCGTCATTTTGTCAAAAAGGAAATCCGACGGCGCTCACTTACACTTCCTCACTCATTGGTGGTCTGTCGGCGACTGACAGCTTCTGCAGGCGGAAAATATTCACGCATACGGATTAGGATCGCCTACATACGTGCACCAAACCACGCCTCCCTAGCTTCATTTGTTTACGCACGAAAATTAAGGTGTGATACTTTTTGAACACAACCTCGTATATGTACCTCATGGGGTATGCTTCCACATTGTAAGCAATAACGAGTTGTGATTCCCCATGTTGTGCTCCCATTTATTTATTTTCTCCTTTTTTTCATTCATTTATATTTCATTTACAAACGCTTTCCGACCGTTCTGTGATTTTTTTCCTGGTGTATCGGCTTCAATGTCCGTTGACCCCACAAAATTATCGTGCTTGCCCGTTGTCTCGGGTCGCTGACCTGCATTTTTTCATAATTTTTTTCATTATTTATTTTCATTGATTATATATTTTCATTTATGGATGTTGTCCGACAGTTCTGTGATTCTTTTTCCTGGTGTATCGGCTTCGATGTCCATCGGTAAGAAAAATTTCAGCTTTCTACGTCACCCGGAAGGTACCGATCTTTAATATGAATCAGTCAATGAGTCAGTGTGAGTCAGTAAATCAATGGTTAGAATGAGCTTTTTATATTACTAGCGGGGTGGGCTTACACATTTTGTAAGCATACAAACCGTGCTTCCCCATTGTCTCGGGTCGCTCAACTGCATTTGATTTTCATTGATTTATTTATTTTCATTTATTTCTATTTTCGTTTACAAATGCTTTCCAATGGTTCTGTGATTTTTCCTGGTATATTGGCTTGGATGTCCATCGGCACACAAAATTAGCATGCTTCCCCATTGTCTTGGTCACTCACCTGCATGTTTTTCAATATTTTTTTTTTCATTTATTATATTTTTCATTTATGGATGTTGTCTGACGATTCTGTGAATTTTTCCTCTTTGTACCGACTTCGATTTCCATCGACACGCAAAATCAGCTTTCTTCATCACCAGATGGTTCTGATCTTTAATATCAGTCAGTGAGTCAGTCAGTCAGTCAGCCAGTCAATGGTGAGAAAGAGCTTTATATGTATGTATATACTAGCAAATACCACCCGTCACTTTGCTGATGGGAATACTGTACTGAGATAGGGAAGGGGGGGGAGAAAAAGAAGGTGGAGAGGGGTGGGGGAGAGAGAGAGGGGGGGAGAGATTGAGAAGGTGGAGCAGGAAAGAGAGACAAGGGAGGGTGAGTGTGCAGGGGTGGGAGAGCAAGGAGGGGAGAAGATTGAGGAGGGTGGGGGAAGGAACGCAGCGTGAGGTAAGAGGAAGGGAAGGCAGATATGTGACAAAGTGGTAATTACAATTCATAGTCTCATCAAAATGATTCTGCATCGAATAACAGTGAAGATGGAAACAAATAGTCTGAAATCAATTTTCTACCCGTCATACTATAAATACTGACCAGAACAAACACCGCCCAGACACGTCCGGAGACAAACACTGCCTGGACATAACCACCGTCCACACATGTATGGTGATAACCACCGTCCGGATATGTCCAGAGACAGAGGGAGAGAAGAGAGAAGAGGTGTGGGAAGATGGTGCTGCCACTGTATTAGGAGGGGGTGGAGGGAGGATTGTACAAAGAGAGAGAAGAGTGGGGTAGGGAAGTTAGCAGAGAGAAGATGTTATGCTTTATGCAACCCACCACCACACACACACACACACACACACACACACACACACACACACACACACACATTTCTTAGTGTATATTAGCAAATACAACCCGTTGCTTTGTTGGGCAATATTGGAGCAATATTGGGGGAGTAAATAGGAGGAGAGGAGAGAGGGATGGAGAGCGAGGAGGAGGGATATCGAGTGGGGTGACGAAGCGAGGAAGGAGAGGGAGGAGTGCGGAAAGGGAAGGCAGCATGAGGGGAGGGCAAGTTTATAGCAGTGTGAGGGGAAGGTCCGACCAGACATAACCACCATCCGGACGATGGGTAACTAAGGGGGGGAGGGAAAGGGGTGAAGGAGCAAGGAGGTTGGAGACGAAGGAGTCGGTGGGGGAACAAGGAAGCAGGAGGGAAAAGTAGCGATTAAGCAGGGAGGAGTGAGGAAGCAGGGAGGAGTGAGGAAGCAGGCAGAGTGAGGAGGGGTGGGAGAGCAAGGAGGGGCAAAAAGCAGCATATAACAAAATATAAACATTCAAATGAATTACTTTTCATAAGTGTTGTCATGATTGGGGTTGCATACAGTACATATTGCTTGTAGCAGGAATATTCAGTTGCGGCAGGCTGTCCAGTTGAGGCTGAAGGCTCAGAAGATGAAATGGAGGCTGATTCGCTTAGGATTAAAAAAACTAATTTCATAATGAAGACTTGAGTGGCTGCCTTCATTTTTGTTCACAGATAGACCACCTTGAAACACCTCAGGACATTATCCATCTCCAATGCACCTTGGAACTTCTCATGCGGCCAGGATCATGCTCATTACGACCACTCGCTCAGAAATGACGGAGCAAGAACCGCTTGCTAAGAATGACGGAGCATGAACCGCTCACTCGGGATGATGAGCATGGAGCACGAACCGCTCACTCAGGATGATAGAGCATGAACCGCTTGCTCAGGCTAACAGAGCATGAACCGCTCACTCAGGATGAGGGAGCACGAACCGCTCGTCAGGATGACTAAGCACGAACCACTCAATGAGGATTATGGAGCACGAACCGCTCACTCAGGATGACGGAGCATGAACCGCTCGCTCCGGATGAAGGAGCATGAACTGCTCGCTCCGGGTGATGGAGCACGATCCGCTCGCTCAGGATGATGAAGCACGATCCGCTCACTCAGGATGACGAGAGCACAATCCGCTTGCTCAGGATGACGGAGCACAATCAGCTCGCTCAGGATGACGGAGCATGAACCGCTCACTCTGAATGACGGACATAAACCGCTCACTCCAAATGACGGGGCACGAACCACTCATTCTGAGTGACCGAGCATGAACCACTCGCTCTGAATAACTGGGCGTGGCAAAAGCGTCTGCAGTGATTGAACGATTCCTTCAGAATGACGTAGCGCAGTTGTTCTTTTCTTTGGGGGTTTAATGATGATTTCAGAGCCGCGAGGCTCTACATAGGCCGCACACCTAAAAACCTCGGATAAAAATGCTGGAGGTTTATATTGCTAGCTCCGTTTCTTTCATGAATTTCAAAATGATCGATAGAAACTGGGGGTGCTTCAGAATCAGATGGCAAAACGCATTTGGCAGGCCTGACCACGTGATCCCCATGACATGACAGAATGTAGTAGACGCGATCTGGCTCATAGTACTGAGGCAGAGCGAAAAAAACGTGAATGAACCCTCGGAACATTACACGCGTCACACTACCATGCGGTAATGCCCCACACCCCCCCCCCCCCCAAAAAAAATTGTGATACAAAACCTGTGAAGATAGAGATTGAGGGGGAACAATGCCCGCGCAGTTGTTGCTGTTGAATTAAATCTGCGCTGCAGTGAAAATGCGTTATCAGAAACACGCTCGACCTTGCAGCAACTGCCGACATTACATCTGTTTGGGACAGGAACTGCACAGCCATCCACTGTGAAGTGCTCGGGAAGTGGCTTAAGCACTCAAGCAAGCACTCCAATTGAATGGTTGGCAAGCAATAGGTCAGGTCAGGCATGCGCCAGAGCAGCACGTCACTGCATCCACTTTCTGCCGGGACTCCAGGGGCCTCCATCTGGCCATCCCCCAGGCAGATGCCTGGCCATCCCCATCTCCTTGAGATGCCGATCAGCCTGCTGCAACCACGAGGCACGTGGTCGGCCCATTGGCTCCGCTACTCACGAGACTCCTTGCTGAGAGAATCTGGTGAGCAGGATCAGCGTCAGGAAAATGAGCCACATGTCCATACAACCGCAGCTGATGCTCACGGACTATGCAGTTAACAAATCTCATTTGAGTCTCTCTCAGCAACCGCTCGTTGACACAAGTCGACCAGCGATAGCCAAGGATTCTCCGAAGAGACCTGGTACCAAAGAATTAAGTCTCCGTCTCAGATCCTTGGTCAGAGTCCAAGTCTCGCATCCATAGAGCAAGACTGGAAGCACCAAGGACCTGAAGACTCGGACTTTCGTCCTCCGCCACAGTTACCAGCAGCGCCACACCCCATTATCCAGTGAATCCATGACTCCCCAGGCCCGACCCAGACGTATTATTGACCTCTGACTCACAGTCAGCAAAGACATGAATATCATGCAAGGTAAGTGAATCTCTCCACGACCTCAACATCCTCACCACAAACAGGCACAGACAGGACAGCAGCATCCAAGATGTCATTGAAAGCCTGGATACTTAGATCTCTCTCT
>CM068957.1:114591526-114607663 GCA_035128595.1 Eptatretus atami
ACTCAGTTCTATGTGCATTGTCCTCTTTAATTTCATACAATTCATCCACCTCTTCAATTCCGCGGTTCGTACTCTTTTATTATTTCGTCATCCACCTGTCCGAGTTACGTTTCTCCCTTAATATCGTGGCGTCACTCGTCACCTCACCTGCCGTCTCATCACGGTCCAAACAGCCTCCACACTTCCCCTCGATCGGTCGTTTCCCCAGTGGTTTACTGTCCCATAGTAGAAATTCCGACCACGTTTCCATTCGCCCTGTACTCTGCAACCCTCCTCCAGCTTTAGTAAGCCTAGTCACATTTGCCACGGCGCCTGGGCGCTCCAAAATCTGCGGCACTACAATTTAACCGCCGCAGTATTCCACGTCACAACAAGTAAGCAGACATACTGTTTTTATTTTCGCGTAGCGTCTCTTACCCTACCTTGCGTCTCCTTGAAAATTCTGATGGCCGCTGCAGAACCCCTAAGTCACCGTTGCGACATCAAATCAAAGCCGTACAGCACCCCCACGTTTCGGTCTCCACAATTATAAAATCGTCGTGCAGCTCCCCGAAAATAAAAACATATTGATGCTACATTGTGACCTGGAATATACTGCGGCCGCTTTAATTGCTAGTGCCCGTACTTGTAACCCTCCGCCCCAGCAAATACTTTACCTACCTCTGTTTCACCTTCATGCTATGGTTGTTTTTTAATCATCTTGTGTCTTATAATAACAAAAAAAGGCAATCCGATCCCGTGGGTTACGGGACTTCGTGCAAGGATTGAATTTCACAGGGCCATAAACCAGTTGTATTTGGAATATCCTGATACGCAGCCCGATGCTTGATGGAAAGTGATTTGGTTTCTGCGTGCATCATGTTGATGAGCTGCCCCGGGGCAGCCTCTCGCAAGTGCGCGAACGCGATCGGAAACCCAGACGTCGAGCTCAGCCTCCATGTGTGGACCTATTGATGTGATTGTACCATTTACATACAATACACCGCCACCTAAGTCATTACTAATCATATTTTACCTTAAACATGGGGAATTTCTTTAAAGGTCTGAAAGTCGGTTTTCTTGGTCCACGACAATTATTCACTCCATTTTCTTATTGGGAATATTTGGAATCCAAACTTTTGCAATCCAACAGCTCCTGGAACGAATAAATTTGGATTCTGGAGGCCACCACTGTGTATAGCAAACACCTATACTCCAATCTCAGCGTAGCGCACGGGGACCCGGTCACCCAGACTCCACGGAGCGTACGTACGTGCACGCGGCGTAGAGGGGGACCCATGCTCGACCCTGCTTTGCCCGCAGTAGTCACACAACCGGCAATGCCACCGTACGGCGCCGGAAATAGTCGGCCGCCGTAATTTTGTGGGAAAAATTCATTTCATTGAGAAGAGCTTACTGGCAGCCGCAGACGAATAACACCCAACCCACCGTACGCCCTACTACGGTCCGCGTGTAACACACACGTCATAGCTTGGCTGTCGAATTGCTACGCAACCGTTAGGAAATGAAAAAATTATAACTCCGCGCTAAGATTCCACGCACCCTACGCCTGTAAAATATAGCCAAACGCCTAGGGCCTCCCTGAGGCCACCTCATTTCTCTGCGGCTCCGCACTTTCTTGTCAATTCAGATGCGTACGCCGCCTATCTCGCCGTGTAGAGCAAATGTGACCTAGGCCTAAGCTCTTCCAATGTTTCATATCATCACTCATTGTTTCATTCCCTCCATTCCGCGCATTCGCCTCATTTTGAATCCCTTTTCATTGCTTGCTATTCGCATCCATCACGTTAAAACATCTCCACAACTGGCTCATTCAAATGGTCATCGCGCGAGCCGATCCACCCGATGGACGCGACCGACAGCGATTGCTATTCTCTTGGGAAAATTGATGCAGGGGTCCCCAAGCATTGCGCTGTTGCCGCCCAATGCATACCTCGTGGCTGGAAATATCTCCCCACAGGTGTGTCCTGAGCAGGATCCATTAACGATCATCTTCAGAACCACCTAGTACCCAGCTCTCTTGGTTGATCCGCTCATGTTCGTACCGAGAATTAAATAAATTGACTGCTCTTAATTTCAGGGAAAGGGGGGGGGTTCCAAGCACACCACTTCCAATCCCTTAAATTCTTCTGTGGGGCGAGGGTGTTCGAATTCCCGCTCCTGACGACCAAACTGTCGGCCGATCCGTGGGCGAGGAACGAACGCTAGGGAAGTTGCGTCGGTCTCCCACCAGACTCCCGAATGTTAGGCCGTCGCTCACGGTATTCCGACTGCGGGCGCTTAACCGACTGGACCAATACTCCACGCTAGCATAGGGTCTGTCTCTAAACCAAATTACCTAATTAACAAGCGGTGTGTCTCCGGGAACCACCCCTCCGAGTCGTCTTGCCCGAACTTCACTTACCAAACTACCTTTCCGTTTCGAGCAGCCGAGCGACCCAATAAGTACGGCTCGGACAGAACAATATCGAGTATAAACCGGGCTACTCGATCCGAAACCAGGCTGACCAATAAGGAAAAACGAAAATGAATGGAACATTTCTAATCATGTTATTTAACAATCAACTACAAACATACTTTACGCGCGGATATACAGCAAGATTTACAATGATCAAAACACTTAAACATTCTACTTAAAAACGGCGCCACACACTCAGCCGGAAATTAAATCCCCAGTGTATTGCAAATACCCCGCAGCCAGAGAGGAGGTTGAGCTGAGTCGTAGTTCTTTGGGGGGTACCTCACGTTGGAAAAGATGCTCCTGGCGTGCGCACCTGTCAATTGGTCGTGCCACTCGGCCAACAGCCAACACGTGCAGAACCGATCACGAAGGGAGCCCGGGTTGAGCAGAGAGTCAGACGGATCAGGGCGCCACAGACCCACTATAGACCCAGTCAACCGCGCCTAACCAACGCAACAGACGGTCTCCGAGCGAACACGGCAAGATCTCCGTTGTCCACACCCTCCTTCTTTTGGGCAACCCTGCGCTCAACCCGTCTACTCCACACGTCTCGCTCCAACGCTGTTTCTCTCCAACCTCAGACTCCACAACATGGCCGACCCACACAGAATTCTCTCTCTACCCTCTCAGGATGTCCATAAGTATCTCCCAGCCAAGACTCTACGCTGAGGAATCGCTTCTTAATTTATTGATCTCTCTCAGCGGAGAGGGCCTTTGAAGCGACCCCGTCCCCCTGATTGGACAGGCCTCATGGGTCTCCACTCCTGGGCAGGCTCGCCATGCCGCAGAAACCCGCACACCCCCCCCCCCCTCCTCCAAAAACGGTGTCTGACTCATCAAGAAGACGCCACAAAACAAATATTTTGCCCCCGGCAAACGGCCCTTCGATACATAGGGACAGGGATCATGATGGGGATGGATGTAAATATTTATTACCCTTATTAAAGAAACATCGCAACCACCCCTTGATTCCACGAAACACGAGGGAGGAATCTGGTCCACACAAACTAACGGCATAACTACTTTGGTCAGCTGTATGTTTCTATAGCATATATTCCTCAACCTTAACAATATATATATATAATATATATACACATATTATACAGTCCGTCTAAAATAACGGGACGAGCCGGCTGTCCTGCTATGCGTCCACTACACAACTTAAATGAACGCATGCGCCACTCATTCTCAACATTCCAGCAATATATATATACATATACATATACATAATATATACATATAAATATAATATATATACTATACCTATATATATAATATAATACGAGGTGTGGTGAAAAGTATCCAAACCTTAATTTTCGTGGCGTAAACAATAAAGCTAGGAGAGTGGTTGTGCACTATGTAGCTCCTAATTCTAAGGCTGATATTTTCCCCCATGCAGAAGCTGCATCGCCGACAGACCCGAGAGAGAAGTTAATGGAGCGCCGTCGGATTTCCATTTTTACAATACGGAAATTTGACAACACTACTGCATCAAATTTTGTTTAACGGCTGCGACTTACCCAAGTGAAACATCCGCAAATTCCAACACCTCTGGGGGACGAAGCATGCACCACCACAGAAAAATGTACAACGCTCAAAATGGTCGCACATCAGTGAAATAAACACTCTGTAGGCCCTCACATTCCCGAAAATGAGATCGTCAATTGACAAGTGAGACACTGCTATGCAGATCGTCAAATCAGATCAGAAACTGCAGAGAGCGGGGGCGTCAGCATTGGATCCGTTCATCCATTTGCATTGAGATTTGCTAAGGAAATCTCAGTAAGTTCTCCAAAGCTGCTAACACGTACAACAGCAACTCCGTATTGGAGATCGACAGGACATGCTGGCAGACTGTGAACAGCTCCCACTTCTTCAACCATTGATCCACTGCGATGAACCACAAGTACTTCATTTGTCAAACGAAAAATCCGACGGCCACTTACACTTCCCATTCATCGTCGTCTTCGGCGACTACGCTTCATCAGGCCGAAAATAGTCACGGCATACGAATTAGGACGCCTCCATACGTGCACCAAACCACGCCTCCCTAGCATTCATTTGTTTTAGCACGAAATATTAAGCTTGGATACTTTTTAACACACTCTATATATGAAGACCACAAGGGGGGAAAACCACGACATTTCACTTTTTATATTCCAGTTATTGCACCTGCAAATACGTGCAACATAAGGTTTCCTATCACAATATTATTAACAAATAAAACGGTGTCACATAATTTATATGTATAAAGTTTTAGCCGGGCAATGAAAAAACAATGTGTCAAAGCTAACAATGTAAGAAACCAATTGTCCAGTTACTACTCCTCGTATCTCCCTTCATCATCTTAACTTTCCACCATAAATCAGAGTGAGAAACTAAAAATGAAAGTTGTAAAAACTTTCACAGAAACTCTGAACACTACAATGCCTATTTTTATATCATGGGCCCGTAGTTGCTTGCATATCGTTCAAGCCTGTCAACCTTTATTTGACTTTTATGACCCACGCCGTTGCTTAATGGTTACGCGTCTGGGTTACCCATCCTCACATTACCCCACCGCTCAATTTCAACCTGCTTATGTAATATGAGGAGTCACATATGACTTCGGCTACATCGCGGGTGGTTATCCTGTTTCCTCCCGGTTTCCATCATATTAATATACGAAGTAAGAAATGGAAAATCCGTCGTCATATAAGCTAAACTACCCGGAGTATGGCGTTGAAACACCAATCAAACAAAAAAACAATGACCGTTAATGTTAAAAAAATAATCTTGCTCACCAAATCATAATTTTATGCTAATAACAACAAGATGAATTTGCTACACAATCCTGGGTTAAAATTCGCATGGCAATTATTAAACAAGGAATAACCATGATGTTCAGTTGCAACATTGATTCTTCTTTGCTCTAAATTAAAAACCACAGAAGCTGGCAAATGCTAAAACCCATGCTTAATTGATCGGCCAAATATCACCTTCCTTCACGAAAATCTATATGACAGTTATAAACATCCCACCAAAGTCTGAAACTTTTTCAGTTTCTTCAAAATTACACTCCTGAATCTCTAGTTTCCCCTGTGTCTATAATATATATTATATATATATATTTATATATATATAATATATAATATTATAATATATAATCATGTGATGATTGACGCGCTCTTGTGTGATTTTTTACAGCGTTGCTCTGACACTTGTCTATCTGAGTCGTCTCCAATGAGTCATGAGCAAGAGCCAATCTGAAAAGTTCTGCCAGCTTGCAATATCTTTGAATCACTTCGCAATGCGCAGCAAGCACGGAAAGAAACTCTACACGTCATTTGATGGCACAAGAGTTCAAAGAGGACGGAGGAGGGTTGAAACGATCCATGTCTGTAAGACCTTCAACAGCAGAACGCACAACCATCGAGCATGGAACAGATCGGCGCGCATATCGTCGACTCATGGACGATCTTGAGATATTGCTGAGAACTGTCCATCAACGAAATGACTCTGGAGCATCACACTGAAAATCTCGAAATCACAAATGTCGCAAAGATGATCCCCAACTATTGTCGAGACAGAAACAGCACAAGCACTTTCTGCAAGACACTTATCGAACCCCCCGAGGACGATCAGACCTGCTTTGGAGATCAATGCTGGTGATATTGAATCAATGGATATTTGAATTACGTCCAGACCCAAATGGCATCTTCATGGAAAAGTCGGCATCACCAAAGCAAGAAAGGCAAGGAGTCAACGAAGTGTCAAGCTGATGCTTATCTTCTTTTTTTACATCAAGGCATCGTCCACTTCGAGTTACTACCACAGAGTCAAAGTAATCATACGTGTACAAGATATCTCTGCACCTCATGAGATCAGTCTGAGGACAAGAGATCTGGGGAACAACGCCGGCGGCCCATCATGACAACCCCCTGCTCATGTGCCCTAGCATCCACAGTTCTGTGAAGAACGTGCCAACTCCTCGAGCAAAACCCGTATTCCGAGTGCCCCTTGGATATTTCCTATGCCCCAAGCTCAAGGGTGAAGGACCATTTCCGATGTGGATCATCAAAAGCCATGATACGGAGCTCCAAATTCCAGGGAAAAACCTTCGAGGCATTGAAGCATTGGTAGAAGAGGACGACATTGTGAAATGGGAGGGGGAACTAATTTAAGGGGACAAGCTGTGATTTCAATATATGTTTTGCGAACAAAATTCTGTAAAAAGTTTCCATTTTTTTTTTTTTCCCCGGGCTACTTTTTAGTGTCCTCGTGAATAAATAATATATAATAATAATAATATATTATATATATATATATTATACATATAACATATATAACATTATACATATATATATACAATATATCTCATTTTGCGTCAGAAGGCATCCTGCGTAAGAACCTATGCCAAATCATTATGCGGACAACAAAAACGAATTTCCATACCGATCGTCGAAGGCCCGTACAACGACGCCACCAGGTACCCGGCTGTCAGCAGTACCAGTGGAAATTGTTCTACTGCTGCGAAGGAGAGAAGGGAACGGGACAGCGAAGTCCGTACTGGGAGAGGGAGCGTTAGAAGTGCAAGTGAGAGGTTGTAACTGAATGTTGGACGATGATGGCCAAAGGCGAGAGTGGCTAATGATGGAGAGAAAGTTGACATACTGGTGCTACAAGAACCAACGTGGATGGGAGTAAGCTAGGATGCATTGGATGGTTTCCAAACTGTCTTACCATGTTTATGGAGGAAAAAATGTGCGGGTTTAATCCTGAAGGACTATGCAAGAGTATTGAGGTCGATGAGAGTCTACCGAGTGATTAGTGTAAGTGGAAATTGAAGGGGTGATGATGAATGTCATCAGTGCCATAGCCCCACATAATGGGGGTGAATGGATATAAAAAGATTCTGTGATATTAATGAATGGTGGAGAGTCTGTTCCCAGAGGAAAGATGGATGGAGCAGATTTCAAGTGGCATGTGGGAAGGGAATAAAAGGATGGAGTGAATGTACGTACGGGTCTCAACAAGAAAATGTGGAAGGCAAATGGTGAGAGTTTGCAAAAAAATCGAAATGGCAGTGTGTAAATACGTATTTCAGAAGAAGGAGGAACCCAGGTGACATACAAGAGTGGAGGAAAGGCACAAAGTATACATCTTAAGCAGAGAGAGGCAAACCGAAAAGGATTAAGTGACTGTAAGTGTGCAGGGCGAGTCTAGCTCACAGCATCGTGGTGTCTGAGATGACTTTAGAGGTGAGGTTAGGAGAGAGGAGGCTGAACCAAGGACAGATGTTTGAAGCTCAAGAGGAAACTGTTGCGTGAATTGAGGAGGAGGAGACAGGCGTTGAATGTGAAAGAGGTGGGGATGATTGCAACACAGCAAAGTTGTTGATGGGAATATTCAGAAGGTACTTGGGTGACATTCTCGACAGAGGAAGGAAATATAAACTTTGGTGTGGGAACGGAAGTACAGAAGTTATAAGAAGAAGGCCGTTGGCAAAAGGAACTGATATCAGAGAGATGAAGAAAGAGGCAGGATAACAAGAGTGGCGGCAAAGCAAAAAGAGAGGTGGAAAGGCCAAAGAAAAGGATAGACGAGGCTGTATGAGAAGTAGATACAAAGAAGGAAAAGGATTTACCGATTGCAAGAGGGACCGAGCTGGAAGGATGGCTGCAGTTCGGGTGATAAAGACGCAAATGGAATTTGACGAGTAGGAGGAGTGGTTGAAAAGTGGATGATACTTTGAGGAGTGAGGAATAAAAAAATAGAGAGAGAGAAAGGTTGAAGGTGAGATAGTGAATCTGGAAGTGGTAGATCAGTAGATGAAAGTGAACGCTATGAAAAAGATGAAAAGTGAAAGTCGTGCCCAGATGAACCATGAGGCATGAATGCTAGAGAATGGCAGTGGGTGTTAACAAGATGTTTAATAAAGTCTTGAAAGTGAGAGGATTCGTATATGGAGATTAAGTTACGAATGTCCATTTTCAAGAATAAGTATCAGAGCTGTTGGAAAATTACAAGGATAAAGTTGTAGCCACACATGAGGTGTGGGAAAGAGAGTGGAAGCTAAGGTTGAGAAAAGAGAGTACGATCTGTGAGCAGCAATATGGTTATCCAGGAAAGACACCACTGATCAAGTTGCTTTAAATGTGATGAGAAGTATCAGGTAAGCCAAGGATTACATTGTGTGTTTGTATTGAGAAGCTATTATAGGTGTGCCAGAGAGGTATGTGGATTGTATAGAAGTCGGATGGTGGAAAGTATGTGAATCTAAGATATGTATGAGACAGATTGACAGCCGGGACTTGCATAAATGACGGACCGGGTTTAAGTTAAAAGTGGATCACCAAGATCGGACTCTGAGCCCTTTCTGGTTGCAAGGTATGGACAGGGTGACTGACGAGATCAGACTGGATCTCATGTACTTTATTTCCGGAGACATCATATCTGTAGCAGAGTAGGAGCAGGCTGAGCGAGCTCGAGAGGGTGAGGACGCACTGAGAGAGAAGGAATATAATCATCGAATAAGACGGAGTTAATGTGCAGTAAATGAGATGGAGGGGTGTGTATGTCGTTGCAAGGAGTTGTTGGAAGGTGAGGTTTTAAATATGGGATCAAACGTCCCAAAGTACGAGAGTGTGGGAAGAAGAAAAAAGATGCAGGCGATGGATGGATTGGAGAAGAGTTGCAGGAGTATTTGTGCAGAAAGTAGCTGCATAGAGTGAAGGGAAAGTATTATAAGCTGTAGTGAAACAGCTATTTGTTGTTGAGCGATTCCACTAACAAAAGACAGGCACGAAGCTATGCAAGTAAAGATGCTGCATTTCGTGCGAGTGACGAGATGGATAGATAAGAAATGAGTATTATTAGAAGACAGCCAGTAGGACGTTTGGAGACAAATGAGAGAGCGAGATAGAGATGTTGAATGTGCACAGGAGGAAGCGGAGTATATCGGAAAGCGATGTTGAAGATGGATCGCCAGCAGGAGGAAGAGAAGCCAAAGAAGAGGTTCATGTATACCGTGAGGGCGAATCGGTTGGTGTCAATGGAAATTTGGAGAATAGAGCAAATTGAGACATTTGACCTGCTGTGCGAACCCTAACGGGAAGCTAGCGAAAGAAGAAAGAAGAAACATAATATTACAAACATATACAAAACATATATATAATACTATATATATATAATATATTACAGATAACAAACATATAAATGCAAACATCATATATATATATATATATATATAATATTATATATATATATATATAATATATACATATACAAGTATAATAATATATACATATGTATATACTATTTAGAATATAATTAAAAAAAAAAAATAATATATATTATATATAAGCGATTGTTCCGCATTCCAACGGGCGAGGCAGAGGGAAGGACAGAGGAAGTCGAGAAATTTATCAGGGTAAATAATTCGGGCACCCTGTTATACATTACACACAATAAATGTATATATATACATCACCACACACATATAATAGTGTTATACTATATATAATATAAATATAAAAAATATATAATTGTTGCCGGAATCCGGTGGCTGGATCTCGCCCGACTCTTGGCCGCCACCCTCACCACCGCCGTCTCCGGGTTTATAAAAGCGCGGCTCATCACACCTCGGTCACGCTCTTCAATCGCGACAAACGTAATCCTTACCTTACCAGTTGAAATAAACCCCGTTACCAGACTGGTTGTCAGATGTCAAGCGGTTTCTGCCAGTCTTAACCACTTTGGTTTTTATGCCAATCGAAACGATCGTTCCTCACGCGACCAAATAATTCCATAGCGGAAATCATACTAACAACCAGATTTATTGGGGACTTGGATACCACGACACATAGCAAACCATCAGGACAATGCTTTTATTAACAATCTTTAACCCTTTCTTAACTAGACTCACACTACAGGTTTTCGAGGGGTCCATACAATATGCCTCTAAACAAACGTGCAACAAGACAACAGACAGACAGCATGGATTGCAAAGACAGATATTACTTTATGTCCGATGGACGAAGACAGGTCAAAAGCGACGAATGTCGCTCGCAAACAACGGATGTGTCACGATCGAGCCCCAGCCGAACGCGCGCGTGCAAGATGCGCCCACACTCCTTCCTTCCGCACCGCCGTGGTCTCTGCGCGCTCCTACGCCGCCAAGCCATGCACTAACCCCAGATCAACATGTCCTCAGCCGACTCTCCCCAAGGTCTAGCACACAAATCCAGGGCCTTCCTGTCACTAGACAAGCCAAATCGAGGTGCCGGCTCCGGCAAAGCAGATATGCAAACATGTCCGAGCCCGAGTGAGCAAGGACCTCAGGCCCGTCTTTCCTCTCTTTCCTTCCCGCCTCAAGCCCATCTCTCAATTCCGTCCTCTCAGTTTCTTCTCTGTAGATCCCTTTCTTTCCTTATTCCACGCTTCGCCTCTCAAAGCGGCTGCCGTCTCATCTCACGCAGAATCACCTCCTCATAAAGTCGATCGCCGACTCGACGGCACCGCCTTCATTCGTTTAACTCCTTCGACACGAGCACGCTCGAGATCGACGTTCGCCCCAAACTAACCCCATTCTTCCAGTTCTTTTCTCCGCTCGCTTTCGAAACATGAGCACGCCTTCCCTCAGCAACTTTTGCCCCCAAAACTGAACCCCTTTTTCTCTCCAGTTCTCTTTCGTCGCTCGCTTCAAACCCTAAGCACGCCTCCTCTCAGCGAAGCCGACCAAAACTCCTCCCCTTTCCTCACTTCCTCTTTTACCACACCCTCTCAGCCGACATCGTCGGGCCTCTCCGGATGAAGGCCCGTAGAGGAGCTCTACGTTCCACCACCACCACAAACAAAAAACAGCCCTTACACCCCCGACACCACATGTAACGCCCATTTTCCATTACAACTAGCTAAACATGCTTTAATGGGGATCTGACTTAATCCTATTTAGTAGTCCAATAAGGGCCATCCCTAACGATAATATTATATATTAGTATATATATATTAATATACATACAGATGTATTTCATACAAAAATATAATACCGCATTCCTCAACTAACGACAGTCTTCAACGACTCGGTCGTTAAGCGAAATTGTCGATAACGAGAAATTTTTTGAATTTTATAGATTAGGTACCTGATAACTGTAATAACAGAATAGAGGAAATCAGCTTCTAATATACATTACTTAGGTTGCATACGTAAATCAGTAATCGTGTTTATTTATTCTGAATAAAGGAAAAGTCTTAAACTCTAAAGGAAACTCCAACTTATAACTTTGCTTTAATTCATTAGCTCTTTACATATCCTACATATTATTTATGACATCACAGTTCGTCTTTGTCAAACCCTTCGAAATTATCACGAAATGTTTCAGCATTTTTCCATAGCCTTGCTACACTTTCGTCACTCCCTCCCAACTGATTTTCAATTCTTATGCAGTGTAAAATTGTTTTCGATTCCAAAAATTCACAAGTTTTTACTTCATCACTTCTGTTCTGCAAGACTTTGGAAAAATGTTAGTGAACAAAACAAGTACGCTTAAACGTACATACTATATAGATATTAAATAGAACGTAGCTATATAGTACACGCTGAAGGCACACTTCCCGTTTCCACAACCAAAGTTCTCGTACAGCGTACAATACCGACTGGTCGGAGAGCTGTCGGTAAAGTCGGCGTCGTTAAACAGGTAGTCGTTAAGTAGGACTGCCTAATATATATATAAATATATTATATATTATATTATATATAATATATAATTATATATACATATATATACATATATATATACCAGGTCTGTCCCAAAAAAAATACAACTTTTCATCTGCAAGATGTCATAACATATATTTTAAAAATATATATATGCTGATAGAAACTGATAAGGTGAAGTTTATTTCACCAATGTCAAAATTGCCACCAAAATTAATTTTGTATAGAATCGTCATTTCTATTTAGAACACATGCGACGTAGCTCCACTGTCCGATCACTGCCTGCAAACGCGTTGTCATGGTCTCATCACTTTGGGAAACGTTTTCCTGAGAATTTCTGGATTCTCGCGGGAGTTTCCTTTCAGCGATCAAGAGTCTGAGCCTAGGTTTCCAATAGATCCTTCCTTGAGATACCCCACAAGAAATCTGAGGAGTAAGGTCAGGGGAATACTGGCCATTAACTCTCGTAAGGAATAACGGCCCTCAAAAGTGGTTAGAAACACGCCTTTTCCCTGGCTGTATGGCAGGCCCTCCTCGAACCAACTGGCTTTCATCTATCAGTTTTTCCCTACGGGCCTGATACTAGCTCAGCAGATAGATCCGAAATCATTCGTATATTTCCTCTGTTTACCGGCATGGGCGCCCTGTCATCTTCAAAGAAGGTATATGACCAATTATCCAATTACCCAACAACCGCCACCCACATCGTGATTTGAAACAGATAGCACCATCAGTGATGCAATACCAGATTTTCAGTCCGCAGTACCGAAAGTTTGCTTGTACCTCCCCGACAGGAGCATGGCTTCATCCGTCAGTGAAGTTTTTTGAAAGTCTGCATTCTTCCTCCAACTTTCCTGAAAACCAATTTTGCCAAATGCTAGCGTTGTGTTTTGTTATCAGAAGCACGTTCCGTTTGAATTTTATGGAAAACATGAAGGTCGTTGGGCCGAATCTATTTTTTGGGGACGCGAATGACCGCCTGTCTCACAATTTCCACATTTCTTCACACGACCTTCCTTCTTCTGACCACTGTACCCTTGTGAAGGTCCACAGATGTTCCCACATTGGTAATTTTGCGATGGCCACTTCATTCTCCGAAAGTTTGTTGCATGGCGGCAAGTGATACCGAAATGCGCGAGAAAGACGTGCACCTGTATGACACTTTTCGTCTGTGCAAAATTTCAACAAATTTCGTTCCGGTTGTACGATCGTCTTGCATTTTTCTGTCGCCTCTTCGTATCGAAATTAAACGTTCAAGATCCTCTCTGCCAACAAGAAATTAAGCAATTATTACAAAAATTTACTGCTTTTTTTAGATCAAACTAAGCATTAAAAGTGTATATTTTTTTGACACCCATATACATTATTTACTGTGGAAATTCGCATTACACCATAAAGGTTCCTCAGTGAATACTATCGGTAATCAGTGTAGTAGCCCAACCCGTTGTAGAGGGAATATATTGATCCATTCGGCTCATTCTTCTCAGTTAGGTCGTTTTTCTTTGCATTTTAATTGGTTAAGAACAATCAACAACACCGCCACAAACCAACATTCAACGATCACCCATTCCACTACACGACCCACCTTCCACAAAACTACGCTACCACACTTTGCCACCGCATTCAATGACACTGTGCGGTCACTGATCTCCGCGGACGGATGGGAGGGGCGAGGCAGCGTGGTCGAAGGGCATCCCCGCCCGAATCTTCTTCCCTCGTCGTACGCCGGGGAAAACCAACAACGCACATGTTGATTTTCCTTCTGCTTTTTCCACGCTTTGCATGGGGAGTGCGATTGGGCCAGAGTCAAAGGTGAAAAAGGTGGGCCTGATTTTGGGGAATAATTCCATGCCCGAGCGAAGGACTGACTTTTCCTCGCCCCGCACGCACCGGGGGAAAACAAACAACGCCCTTATAATAAAGAAAGCTTCCAGAAGAGTGAGCCAGAACGGGCGAAGCAAAGGGCGAGCCCGCGCTACAAAAGGCGGAACGGAAAACGATGAGAAGTGAAGTGGTTTAGGCTAACCGCGCGAATGAGGAGAGCTCGCGCGGAAAAGGCGACGCGAGCGAGTGGGCAGGAGTCTGCGAAAAGGCTGAACACGAGCACGGAGAGTCTATGGATCCTAGGAGAAGCACGAGCGACCGCTCGCGGACAAGACCTCGCTCGCCGGACCATGTTTGTCGCTCCGACCGAGGCGCCTCGGGATCGCTATGCTGCGGAGCCGGATCATGTGACACCAGCTTCGGGATCTCCCTACCGTCTCCACCGCTCTTTCAATTCATTTTCTTGGTTTTTATGAATGTTGGGCGCCGTGCCTTAAAGTGAATAGTTAATCTGACGTGCTGTGTATAATTGCTATTCGGTTTTAACTCTTTCCCTTCCTTTTGCTGTATAAAACGTGCTCCCTTTCTGAGAGTGCAATAAAAGCTGCTTGCTTGTTCCAATTGTTCCCCTTTCCTGCGTTCCTTTCCTTTGTGTGAATCTCCATCTTGCATCACGTAAGGATTAATTGGTTTAAAACCCATAATTACGAACCTCAAGGCCGACGATAACTCCGCTTCGTTATCCCTTAATACGAACGAACCGCTAAAACCGTCGTGTCCGAGCGCCTGTGCGTGCGTCCATACCCTCAGCAGTATTCACCATGCGATACATGTATATCGACTTATCGTGCATTTACCCTATCTCGCACGTTGGACTGCGACTGGTGGTGTGGGTAAACCCCACCCGTGACTGGTTCTCTGCGGTAGCCCAGAGGGTCCACTTGATTGTCCGTTCGCTGGGCAAGCGGCCGCCACTATTGGAGTTACGTGCCGATCGCATGATCCGGCGGGCCAGAATTCGCAACACTGTTCAGCGAGTGGGTAACAAACACTCTCCGTTCCAACTAAATTTACGGAACCGCTCAAGGATGAGTGGACGACCCTCCATGTTCCAGTAATATTACGAGCAATTAAATTTTAATTCTCTTACGAGAAATTTAAGATGAAGTTCAAGGCGACGGGGACGGGGGTATTATAGATGAAATAGAATGTAAAATCCATGGCCCAGGGCGAAATCCCCATCCGAAACATTCAGAATATGCAGAGCAATCCCCCCACAAACGCACCATAGCTCGAAAGGCGCAGGCGGCACGCCGCAGCTTTGACACCCCTCCCCTCCTCCGTCAAAATTCCTCCCCTGTCCCCAGCAAACAGCACCATAATGGCGTATCGTAGCAGCTGACTTCGGCTCTGAATAAACAAACTAATGAGGCGATTAAAGGGTTATAAACGCCATACGCAATCTCAACCTGTGAAACGCAGGCATGAAGCATAAAGACAATGGCCACAAGAAACCGGACAACGGTGTGCAAAATGCGCACCACTGCATACATGACCACGAGAGTCAACGGCTTCAGGCCCATAAAAGACACAGCATAATTAATGGGAGACCAAACTTGTAAACGAACATTAGTAACGACAATAGAAAATTAAAAGAAAGCCATAGTAGACAAAGGAGGATTGAAGTCGTAACGTGAGTTTGAGAAATACATCAAAATACGAGAGATATAAGCTGGACGGAGTAAAAACTGGAACGAAGAAACTGGGGGAAGACGATAGGAAAACCCCACAAGGCAACGAAAGAACAGGTTATTAGGACATATATAGCCCAAAGCAAACGGTGGATGGGGCGGATATGAGAAAGGAATATGGAAAGAAAGCTTCCGAGTTGTTACAGAAACCAATCTCTCTCTTTTTTGTCACTCGTCACCTCGACCTTGCCCGTCGTCATCGCGGTCCGAACAGCCTCCACACTTCCCCTCGACTCGGTCGTTTCCCCACGTGGTGTACTGGTCCCATTTGTAAAATTCCGGACCACGTTTTCCATTTCGCCCTTTACCTCTGCCAACCCTGCCTTCCAGCTTGTTAGTAAGGCCTAGGTCACATTTGCCACGGCGGCCGTGGGGTCTCCAAAATCTGCGGCCACTAGCAATTA
>CM068957.1:114662302-114691368 GCA_035128595.1 Eptatretus atami
TATATATATATATATATATATATATATATATATATATATATATATTATATATATATATATAATATATATATATACTAGCGGGAGCTTACACATTGTACAAGCATACAAACTGTGCTTCCCCATTGTCTCGGGTCGCTCACCTGCATTTGATTTTCATTAATGTATTTTCATTTATTTACATTTTCATTTGAGGATGCTTTCCCACAGTTCTATGATTTTTTCCTGGTGTATTGTTTCAATGTCCATCGGCACACAAATTACCCTGCTTCCCCATTGTCTCAGGTTGCTCACCTTCATTAAAAAAAAAAAAAAATTCACTTATTTATGTTTTCATTTCTTGATGTTGTCCGATGATTCTGTGATTTTTCCTGATGGACTAGATTCGATGTCCATCAGCTTGCAAAATTCCAGTTTCTACGTCACCCGGAAGGTACCGATCTTTAATATCAGTCATTGAGTCAGTCAGTTAGTCAGTAGTTAGAAATGGCTTTTTATACAGTGCCCGTAGAAAGCCTGTGCTTCCCCCTTTCAAAATTATCAGTTTTTGTTGCCTTAGAGCCTGGAATTAAATTACATTCAATCAGACTTTTTCCACCTTTATTTACACATCGTAATCCACAACTTCCAAGTGAAAAAACAAATTCTACAAATTTCAGAAAATGAATTAAAAATACAAAACTAGTATATCTTGGTTGGATAAGGGTCCACCCCTGAGTTTAATACTTGGTGAAAGCACCTTTGACAGCAATTACAGCTGTGAGTCTGTTGCAATACGTCTCTACCAACTTTGCACACCTTGATTGGGCAATATTTGCTCATTCTTCTGTAGAAAGCTGTTCAAGCTCAGTCAAGTTGCATGGGGAGTGTTTATGGAGAGCAATCTTCAAATCATGTCACAGATTTTCGATTGGATTTCGGTCGGGGCTCTGACTGGGCCACTCAAAGACATTTACCTTTTTATTCTTTAGCCACTCCATTGTAGATTTGGCTGTGTGCTTTGGGTCATTGTCATGCTGAAAGGTGAACTTCCGTACCAATTTCAGCTTTCTTGCAGATGGCAGCAGGTTTTCTCCTCGGATTTTTCTCTTTTTTTTGCTCCATCCATTTTCTCTTCTACCCTGACAAGTACCGCAGTTCCTGCTGATGAGAGAAACGTCCTCATAATATGATGCTGCCAACACCATGCTTCACAATGGGGATGGTGTTCTTTGGGTGATGTGCTGTGTTGGGTTTGTAGCAAAAATAACATTTTTGCATTGAGGCCAAAAAGTTCCATCTTGGTTTCGTCAAACCACAAAACTGTTTGCCACATGGCTTAAGAATCTCCGGAGTGTTTTTATGCATACCTCAAATGGGACTCAAGGTGGGCTTTTTTGAGTAATGGCTTCCTACCCTACATACAGGCCAGACTTGTGGAGTGCTTTGGGTATTGTTGTCGCATGCACACAGTGACCAGTCTTTGCCATAAAGGCATGTAGCTCTTTCAAAGTTGCCTATGGCCTCTTAGAGGCCTCTCTGATCAGTCTTCTTCTTGCTTGGTCATCCAGTTTGGGCGGACGGCCTGATCAGGCAGGGTCTTCATGGTACCATACGCCTTCCACTTCTTTATGATTGTCTTGACTCTGTTCCAAGGGATATTCAAGGCCTTTGAAATATTTCTATACCCATCCCCTGATATTTTCCTTTCTACAACTTTATCCCGGAGGTCTTTTGAAAGCTCTTTGGTGCTCATGGTTCAGTCTTTGCTGTGAAATGCACTACCCAGCAGAGGAAACCTACAGAACAGCTGATTTTATTCTGAAATAATCATAATCACTACAATTTAATACAGATGGAGGCCATTTAATTTGGTGTGTGATTTTGAAGGTGATTTGTTACACCTGAGCTAATTTACAATTGCTATTATAAGGGTGGTGGACACTTATCCAACCTTGATATTCTAGTTTTGTATTTTTATTTTATCTTCTGAAATTTGTAGAATTTGTTTTTTCACTTGGAAGTTGTGGGTTACGATGTGAAAATAAAGGTGGAATATGTCTGATTTAATGCAATTTAATTTCAGGCTATAAGGCAACAAAAACTGATAATTTTGAAAGGGGGTGTTGGCTTTCTTTTGGCACTGTATTTCTATTATATATACATACATACATATACATTCAGTGGTGTATTGAGGAAAAATGCCGCTCGAGGCGAGATGTCAAATTGCCGCCTCCTCATAACTCGCATGCTGAATTAAACACAAAACCTAATTAAATAACGTTATTGCAAATATAATCAAGCACAGTGCATTTGCAAGTAAACAGTTACATCTTTGTTTTCCACCTTTCAAAATATTCATCGGCTTACTAAGCATTCAGTTGTTGTTGTGACTGTGTGGTTCATATTTTCCTAAGCCTTCGGTGAAGCAAAGTTGTCTTGCGAAAACAGGAATGAGCCACAATGGCGCACTTCGGGGGGTGGGGGGATGGCAGTCTGCCCCAGGTGACAGCCGGGGGGAGGAAGGGGGAGGGGGTGGTGCCATTGGGAGAGTTGAAATACCAGCATGATGATATAACGATGGTTTTAGTTGCAAGTGACATTTTCATATTATTATTATTTACCACACAATAAAGACAGTAACTCAGTAATAAAGTTAATGTAGTTGTGACACTTACCAAAATAATATTGAGTCCAAGTTCCCGAATGAGAAGGGCACATGAAAGATAAGGCCAAATAAAAAAACACCAGTTGATCATCCCTGCCCGCTTCCTTTTTTTGTGCCCACCTCCTTTTTTCATTATTTTGTTATTTTGTCAAACATCCCAGAAAAAACAAAAATCGCACCGTGTCGGAAGGAAGTTGTGCAGTGAAGCAGCTACACTGCTTAAAAAGTGGCCGTATGGGGGACTGACGGTTACTTCTCCAACAGGCGGGGTGACCTTACTGTCCGAATGCAAATAAACAATAACAAAAAATGAAACAACAAACTATAATTATCGAATGAAACATGGTGCGTTAGAAGTGTTCTTCTTCTTCATTTTTTAAGGATGGATGGAAGGAAGTAGAAAAGGTACAGTACCAGTCAAAAGTTTGGACAAACTTACTCATTCAAGGGTTTTTCAAAATTTTTACTATTTTCTACATTGTAGAATAATCGTGAAGACACCAAACTATGAAATAACAGATGGAATTACATAGTAACCAAAAAAGTGTTAAACAATTCAAAATATCATCACATATATATTTTAGATTCTTCAAAGTAGCCACCCTTTGCCTTGATGACAGCTTTGCACACGATTGGCATTCTCTCAACCAGCTTCATGAGGTGGTCACCTGGAATGCTTTTCCAAGTTTTGAAGGAGTTCCCACATATGCTGAGCACTTGTTAGCTGCCTTTTCTTCACTCTGTGGTCCAACTCATCCCAAACCATCTCGACTGGGTTTAGGTCGGGTGATTGTGGAGGTCAGCTCATCTGATGCAGTACTCCATCACTCTCCTTCTTGGTCAAATAGCCCTTACACGGCCTGGAAGTGCGTTTTTTTGGTCATTGTCCTGTTGAAAAACAAATGATGATCCCAAACTACCACTAATGACTACCACTACCACTAATGACTACCACTAAGCTAAGTTACCACTAAGTTGATCTTTAGTACCACTACCACTAATTTGATGACTACCACTAAGCACAAACCAGATGGGATGGCATATTGCTGCAGAATGCTGTGGTAGCCATGCTGGTTAAGTTTGCCTTGAATTATAAATAAATCGCCGACAGTGTCACTAGCAAAGCACCCCCACACCATCACACCTCCTCCTCAATGCTTCACAGTGGGAACCACACATGCAGAGATCATCTGTTCACCTTCTCTGCGGCTCACAAAGACAAGGCGGTTGGAACCAAAAATATCAAATTTGGACTCATCAGATCAAAAGACAGATTTCCACCGGTCTAATGTCCATTGCTCGTGTTTCTTGGCTCAAGGAAGTCTCTTATTATTATTGGTCTCCTTCAGTCATGGTTTCTTTGCAGCAATTCAACCATGAAGGCCTGATTCATGCAGTCTCCTCTGAACAGTTGATGTTGAGATGTGTCTGTCACTTGAACTCTGTGAAACATTTACTTGGGCTGCAATCTGAGGTGCAGTTAATGGTTCTGAGGTTGGTAACTCTAATAAACTTATCCTCTGCGGTGGAGGTAACTCTGGGTCTTCCTTTCCTGTGGCGGTCCTCATGAGAGCCTCATGAGAGCCAGTTTCTTCATTGCACTTGATGGTTTTTGCGACTGCATTTGAAGAAACTTTCAAAGTTCTTGAAATTTTCCGGATTGATTGACCTTCATGTGTTAAAGTAATGATGGACTGTCGTTTCTCTTTGCTTTGTTGAGTTGTTCTTGCCATAATATGGACTACGACAATAAAGACAAAATAATGGTCTTTTACCAAATAGAGCTATTGACTGCATTCCAACCCCACCTTGTCACAACACAACTGATTGGTTCAGATGCATTAAGAAGGAAAGAAATTCTACAAATTCACTTTTAACAAGGGACACCTGTTAATGGAAAAGCATTCCAGGTGACTACCTCATGAAGCTGGTTGAGAGAATTCCAAGAGTGTGAAAAGCTGTCATCAAGGCAAAGGGCGGCTACTTTGAAGAATCTGAAATATAAAATATATTTTGATTTGCTTAACACTTTTTTGGTTATTACATAATTCCATATGTGTTATTTCATAGTTTTGATGTCTTCACTATTATTCTACAATGTAAACCAGAGAGTTGGTGTCAAAGCCACCCAATGCTCGCCTGTTTATACATTTATCATTTTTAAAAGACTAGTCCTAATAATATTTTTTATAAAGCATTGCAGTGAAGTCTGATCCAAATAATTTTAAAGCATATATGTATTTGTATATTGTAATCAGTAAAAAATAGTGTGGTAGATAAAAACATTAGAAAGGAATAACTTGCATCAAAAACTTTAACATTTTCACGCTCACGCTGACACTGACGCTCACGCCGGGGTATCGCTATAGTTCTCTGTTCTTCGAACAGGCGAGCTAAAAATTTTTTAAATCATTTGTTAATTTCAACTTCACTACACCATAGTTTACCCCAAAGGAACCTCCATGCCAAATATCAGCATCCTAGTACACATATTAAACTAGAGGGGAGCACTCGGTAGAGTGCAAAACCTCCGCCGCCAATACTGCTAGGTCACTCAAGTGAACCTGATATCCTATTATCAATTATGACGTCAACAGTGCTCACAGAGTTATAGTTTGCAACTTTCCCTTTTACTTTTAACTTTTACATACTCAATTCATTCGTCATAACTAGATTCCTTGAGACAGAAATTGATTTTACGTGGGTATATCCACCTGAAGTTCCAAAATCAGCCGCAATTATAATTTGGGCATGTTTTTTGTTGGAAATCACTTATAACATGTAGAAATGCAAAAAAAAAAAATCGAAATTTTGTTGAAAAAAAAGTTGCAAAAAATTTTTTCTCTAACAAATTTTTTTTGGGGGGGGGGGGGGTTGGAAATCACTTAAAACATGTAGAAATGCAAAAAAAAAAAATTCTAATATTTTTTCAAAATGGCCGCCATAGCGGCCATATTGGATTTTGGACCAAGTCCAAAATCTAATGGCATGATCTTGGACCATACCTAATCCCCCACCAAGTTTCGTCGAAATCCGTCGAGGAGTTTTTCCGTAATACTGTTCACAACAAACAAACAAACAAACAGAAAGGGTGTAAACAGTAACCTCCGATCTTCGATGGCGGAGGTTAATGAATGGCAAGCTTCTAAATAACTTGCACCAAAAACTTTAACGTTGATGTGCTACAAAAAAGTTAAGTTCAAAACAGGTCAAAAATTTAAAACATTTGAAATTATTTTTTAATTTCAACTTCACTACATCAATAGTATACCCCAAAGGAACCTCCATGCCAAATATATCAGCATCCTAGTACACATATTAAATGAATGGCAAGCTTCTAAATAACTTGCACCAAAAACTTTAAATTTTCATGCTCACGCTGATGCTGACGCTGACGCTGACATCACTCTCACGCCGTGGTATCACTATAGCCTCCCTGTTTTTCTTTACGAACAGGCGAGCTAAAAATAGGAAAAATAATGAAAACCCTTGAAAGAGTCGGTGTGTCCAAACTTTTGGCTGGTACTATTGAAGCGGTTTGCACCAATTAAAACCTATTTTCTTATTTCCAATTTCCTTTCAACAGGTACAGAACTGTAATCTGCTTCAAATTTTACTTGCACACATGATATGATTTCTGTGTATTTGATTTTTTTTTAATTATTCATGTGAGGGGCGGGTGCCAAAGGAAGGGTCCGCCCTGGGTGCCAAATACTCTAGTCTCTAGGTAAGTCTCTGTTGAGATGGGAACGCAGGAATGAGACGAGAATGGCTAACTGGAATGAGCTACGAACACAGGAATGAGATGCGAATGGTGAACTGGAATGAGACGACAATGCCTCGCTGCCTTGTCTTCGAGTTTAGTTTTCCAGCATGCCGCACGCTCATTTTAACCCGCCCCCTCTCTTTGAGACATCGTTGACTGCAACCATTGGTCAGCAAATAGGAGAGTGGGGCCATTTGCACAGTTCAACCCCTCCCTGCGCTTGTGCTTTCACACGCCATGGGAAAATTGTCCTCAGAAGTCGTCACACCTAGTGATAGATAGATGATAGATGCAACAAAACAAATTTGCCGCCCTTTCCAAAAGTGCCGCTCGGGGCGGTTGCCCTGTTTGCCCCCCCCCCCGCCCCTTCACTACACCAGTGTATGCATACACACATCGTATAACTATATATGTCGTTAACCATACTGATTGCATTTAAATGTGTTGCATGAGTTCAGAGGTATATTTTGAGAATTATTTGTTTTCTTATTAAAATTATGATTTCATTGTTATATTATTGTGGTAGCCAATTGTCAGATATTCATTAAATATGAAAGTACCCTTGTTCTCAAATCATACTCAGCCATTCTTGCTTCCACCCTATCTGCCATATTCAGTTTGTCCTCTTTTGGCCACCTTCCCTATGCATGGGAGTCAGCAAATATCACTCCCATCCACAAGAAGGGTGCAAAAACAGACCTTACCAACCACAGTCCAGTGAGTTTGCTTCCAATTACAATCAAAGTCAAAGAATCCACCATTGCTTCTGATGTCAAATCGTCCATATTTTCAAAAAACCTTATCTCCGATCACCAGTTGAGATTCTATTCTGATCACTCAGTTGATCTGTTGGACATGCTTCTGGACATGGACATGATCGTTTAAATTCTGTTGGACATGCTTCTGCAAGTCTCTCAGCAATGGTAGGAGGCCCTCCATCTAAAACAAGTTGTTAGGACAATATTCCTGGACATGTATTTGGCATTTGACACAGTCTGGCACCCTGCTTTGCTTGCTAAGCTCTATGCCTGTGGCATGGCCATTCATTCCTAGATTTGTGACTTCCTCCAAACACACCGTCAATGTGTTGACATCATTGGAACCCTCTCAAAGTCTTGTTTCTCATCTACAGGGTGTCTGAAAAGCAAGTACCTATTTTTATTGTCATTGCTCAAGTATAAAGCAGCTCTTGCACTCGGGTTTTCACATATTCAACGGTTATTATTTACCATTTTTCCATTTGATATTGTATTCTTTACCAATTCCATTCTATTTTATTTGCAAGTGAATTATGATATGCTTAGAGTTGGCTTAATGGCTAGGGTGATGGGCTTGGGGTCCCAGGATCCTGAGTTCAAATCCCGCTCAGCTGTTGAATTAATACCAGGTGGGGTTGACTCTGCCTGTCATCCTTCCGAGGTCGGCAAAATGAGTACCAGCATGCTGGTATCCTTTGTCAGAGTGGCGACCTCTCCAGGTTTGTGCCCAATAGCCAAGGAGACTGCTTAGGCAGCACCAACGCTCTGCACAGAGTATGGTCCCAATGGATGGATGGATGGAATCATGATGGCTGAAAATTTGAGTTTATGAAAACGGGCACAAATTGCTTTAAGGTATGAGGTATGTTGTTCAAATTCAAAAGTGGAGAAGAAAAAAGCGTGGCAGAAATGCAGTCTTTAACCCTCAGACCATTGAAAACTGTAATATGAAGTTAATAACTTCCAGTTCGGTAAAAGATACAAAATGATCTGGGAGACCATAAACATCACGTTCACCAGCAATTGTGCAGGTTGTGTAAGACAGTTCACCCAAAGTCCATCAAATCAGTGAGACAGGCATCCTGAGAAAGTGGCTTGACACATTAACTTGAAAACAAAATTTGTGACGTTCTTGACAATGTTCCGAGACATTTCTTGGAAAAGTCCTGCTCTGCTTGCCAAGCTGTCAATTAGAGAACCTATCAGTGGGATTACAAAAGTGTGTAAGAAATGCAGGAGCTTATGTGGAATTTTAATTATTGCCATAAGAAATGGCATTGATGGAAGCACTAAATGGCCAAAAAGTAACATCATGGTTTGTCAATAAATAAATGATAGGTTAAAAATGGGAAGTTACTTTTCAGACACCCTGTATATTAATGACAGAGAGTTTTCCGATGCTCTGGAAAACCCTCTGTTCCTTTTTGCAGATTAATCCATGTTGTGTCATATAGCACCCCCATTCCTCCACTTGGCAGACAGCAGCTGCACCTCTGTCTCTGTCTCGGTCTCTGTCCCCTTTCCAGTTGTGCTACATTGTTGCCCTGGTACCCCACTGTCAATTTAACTTTGCTCTTCCATGAGCCTCACACTTGTGGATTAAAAATAAACAAAGCATTTGCATCTAAAGGGCTAAAAATACACAAAGCATTTGAAATATGTTCACTTGAAATTAAATATCAGTATTTTTTATAATCAACAAGAGTGAGAATTGCTTTGCAATGCATCTCCCCTTCCGGTCCAAATGAATGTTTGGGAGATAAAAAATTTGTTTGCATTTAACGCACACTCGAGCTGATACTGGAACCAATATGAAGAAGACGAAACTCCCTAATGCCAGTAAGATAAAAGGAAAAGCAATTTTCATTTACTGATATCTTTTGAAAACTAGAAAGCAATGAAGATAACTGGGATAACAAACCAGAGAGAAAAATTAGTTTGCTTTAACGCACGCTCGAGCCGATGCCAGAACCAAAATGAAGAAGAAGAAACCCTAACCATTGTTTTTCGTTCGTTTGTCGGCTTTGCCTATTTCATATTGGAAATAAACCGATTTACATACTTGAATAAAAATATGCATGCAGCTTATGTACATATATAATACATCGTGGTTATGGCCCAGGCCTAAGGCCTGCCAATCTGTGCTGCTTCATGCAATGGCAGCACATCATTTTATTTGGGTGGAGTCAGGTGGAGTCAGCTGTCCAGTCAATGGGTGTAAAGCAGTGGGGTGGAGTCAGGGCAGCTACACACAGACAAATGTATAATGTGTGATATTTTCTTCGCCTGAAAAGGGCATAACGCTGTGAAAAATTGACGAAACGCCCTGACACTCAAACTTGTTCTGTAACTGATCAAAAAGCCATGTACCAAGTTTCAGTTGAATATGTTGAAGGGTATGGAAAAAAAACCACAGGTGGGATAGACGGATTGGCAGACAGAGAGCAAAGCTATAGTCCCCTCCAGTGATACTGGTAGGGGACTCAATAAATATGGATCATCCTGTATAGTATATACTATATAGTGTATGTTATCTGCATGGGAAGGAGTGGGAGACCCCTCTATGCATATATGTTTTCTGAAAGCACAATGTCATGTCTCTGTCCTGCGATTTGTGAATATACATGTGAGCTCAGATATTATATAGTTAGGAGCCACAGAGACATTGCACAAATCTCTGTTCCCCTCTATCCCCCCTCCTTATTTATGATTATGATTCTTCCCTACCTTGCCTGCGAAAGATGCATGCTGTTCGATGCACCCAAAGACCATCAGGTCAGAATCTAACCTTAACCCAAGAGAGATCATGGCTGAGAGTGAGACCCAAGAGTTTGAGTGACTGAACTTCTTTGAGAGGATTGTTAAGAGAGTAGATGGGAGTGTTTGCCATACAGTCCTTCCCAGGAGAGAGATTGAATGTGTGGGATTTCTCATTGAATGAAAAATATATTCCAAGTGTTTGACCAGCTTGTGGGCTCGTCGTCGAAATTGGTTTCCCTACTCTTGAAATGTTTTGCCCAACGTCTGATGATGCTCACATTAATGGTAGAGTCACTGTACACATTCTTTAAACACCTGTGAATATCCACTGGAGGAACCACTTATTCAGTAAGAAATTCAATAACTGTTGCCTGCTTCATACGCATATCTAATGGGGAAGCCATTGTGAAAGCGTGGTGTGATGTTGTCACGTGACTGATCACAGTGCCGCTCAACATAAAATGAGTGATACAAACCATTCATTGTGATCTCACATCACTTTCTTACGGCACTTTGGTTAGAAACTGAAAAATAAGAGGCAATACTTTTGTACTGATCCTCGTATATATTATTATTATTGTTATTATTATTATTCTTATGTATTACATCATAAATATTACATCACATATACAGTATACAAGTTGGGTCACCCGATTAAGGTCAGGTTGTTTGGACTTTAGTAAACCATCAATAAGACTGATGTTTAAAGCTGTATCAAAAATTAACCTGGGAGTGGTACCATAGCAATAATGGACCAAATGGCCTCATTCTAATTTTGTGTGATGACTGTACCACTTGCACTCAGTATAGTCCTGTGGCAACTATGGACCATTTGTATATTGATTTCCATTATGCATACGGAATATACAGTGTATATACTTAAATGCAATTGGTTGGATTCCCGACAAATATAATTCACCTTTTAATGTGACGTGGAAGAGCCGAGGCAAAAGCCAAGTTTTGCCCCTCTCCCTGCCAAGGTGAGGCTTGATTGGCCAAAGCGGCGTTCTTTTTGGTGTTAACATCAATTTGATTAAGAATTGTAATTTTTACCTCTGCCACCGAAAGTTGGGTGTGCAACAAGGAAGAATTGATTCAAATTTGGTGAAGATCCGGATCCAGATATGAGGATTTTTTTGAGTGATTCTTCACCATTAAGAGATACTGGGCCAAAAACGATATATAACAGAATATCTCAAAAAGCAATGGACGGATTCGGATGAAACTTGGTGGACAGGTTCGGTGTGTGACGAGCATAAAGTGATTTGATTTTGGTGAAGACCCGGATTTGGAAACGAGAATTTAAAAAAATCTTTTAAGTGGTTCTTCACCATTGAGAGATAAGGCCAAAAACATTATGTAGCATGATATCTCAAAACGTTGTGGCCTGATTCGGACGGAACTTGGACATGTTGGGTATGTGAAAAGGACAAATAGATTCAATTTTGGTGAAGATCCAAATTGAGATCCGGTTTATCAGTGGGATACAAAATATAAACTGTTCAGCCTGGCGGTGGTATGGACTCTACCGAGTGGTGTTCTAGTTTGTTTTTTCATTGTGACGCTGACTTAACATGTTACAATAATGCGGTACAGAATAAAAATAGGGCAATTGTCCCACGGGAATGGAATTGTATAAAAATCAAAGAAAAGACTTCACACAAACACAACTCGCTCTGATACAATTATATATTGATTACAATGTTATAGATGGATATACTATTGCTTGCTAATATAATTATTGTTTTAGCTAAATGTTTAATTGCCAGTATGGGGACATCTTCTCTGATATAATCGTGCCCATTGGGAATATCGGAGGCCTTTGGGTTTTTGGCAAAGACGCGTTTATCCTCCTCCAATAAAATTCGGCTAATCACAGTTTGGCTGCTCCTGGGCCATGCCCCACGTGTTTGGGCTGTTGGGATACAAAATGTAACGAGTGAATGATCTTATTGCCTCCCAATGCATGCGCCAATACATTGTATTTGAGCTTCTTGAAAGTTATTGCGTTTAAATTAATATTATATTTTCATAATTCATGTGATCTAGCCTTTTGCTTGTAAATAATGTCAATGCCTTGTGCTTATCTATATAACTCTATTGAGGTGAGCTATCACCGTTAGGTGCCCTGGCTAAGCTCCAAATTCCTGGATCCTCAGTCGAGTATCCCACGTCGGAGTAGCGACCCCTACAAGATTGTAACTCCAGCCAAGAAACGGTTTCGGCAGAACCGATGCTCTGTATAAAGAAAGCATCGTGAATAATAATAAATAAATAAATAAATAAAAATTACTGGAAGGGCACTCGGTCGAGCGCATACCTCCGCCATGCAATGCCTGATCCACAAGAACATATCAGGCCCATTACATTTTTACCTCTGCCACCGAAGGTGAAGGAAGTTATATTTTCACTCCTGTCTGTCTATTTGTTTCTTAGTCTGTCTGCAGGATATCTAAAAAAGTTGCGGACGGATTCGGATGAAACTTGGTGTGCAGGTTTGGTGTGTGGCAAGGACGAATTGGTTTGATTTTGGTGAAGATCCGAATCCGGATCTGGATGCGAGATTTATTTGATTTTTCAAGTGATTCTTCACCATTGAGAGATGGGGCTAAAAACGATATCATACTGTATCGCATATTTCAAAAATGTAATGGGCCCGATATGTCCTCGTGGATCAGGCATTGCGTGGCAGAGGTATGCGCTCTACCGAGTGCCCTTCTCGGTATTACTGTGATGGTATTCTCAGTGGGAATCAATATGAGATGCTATGTAAAAATGGCAGCCCAATCCTTTTGTGAAAGGGTAGATTGCAGTCCTGCCAGTTAGCCTGTCTGAAAAGCTAGATTCAGCATCGTTGAGATTACTCCCTTACAATAGCCAGATAAATATGGGCTTTGACAAGAACATGGTCAGAGGAGCCAAGAGGGGCAGAGGAGGAGTAGGAGAGGTTGGATGAAAAGTTAGTCATTACCAGGTGCAGTGGGGAGGACATAGCATTTGCATAAATCCAGGTTGGGAAGTTTACAGATTGTGTTAGAACCAAAGGAGACACATAAGGTCTTAGTTACAATGCTATGACTGGTTGTTGCAGAACTGACAGACAGCCTGCTTGAATGTGACATTTACTGTAATTTCTACAGATGAGGAACAGAGAGTTTGGATGGATGGTTACGAGTTGATCCATGTCAGAGGAAATTGAGGTATACAGTGAGTCGTCATCATTGGGTGGATGGGATAACAGAGACAAACATGAGGTGGTTGTCAAGAGGTATGTGCAACTGGATGTATTCCAAAGGGCTCAGAGGGGTTAGTGAGTACAGTGGATAATAAGGAATGGAGCCTATGACATAGACATCAACCCAATCTATGGAATAGGAGAGATAGAGATAGAGATAGAGATAGAGATAGAGATAGAGATAGAGATAGAGATAGAGATAGAGATAGAGATAGAGATAGAGACAGAGATAGAGAGTCCTGTCAAAACAAAAGACGATAGTCAGGGAGACATGGAGGAATTGGAGATATCCAGTGATAGGAACGTTTGTGTTAAACATACAATATCCAGAGCAGCAACACTAAATTGAATCTCCAAATTTGGAAGAGAAGAATGGAGACCTAAAATATTGATGGTCCACACTGTTAGGGGAGGAGGATTTGGAGACGAGGGAATGGTGGTGTTCAGGGTTTGGGGTTTGGGAGCTCAATCGGGGCAGCATGACATGCAATGATGGCTCCAGCTTGTACAGTGGGGGCAGCAGGGTGCAAGGTGGTATCTTTAGGGAGCATGGTTGGGGCTGTGGGGTGCATGGGGTGGGTGGCCAGGTGCATCAGTGATACAGACAGGAAAGGGATTATGAGTCAGTACATTCTCTGCAGACCAGTTTTCTCATGTGGATCCCCAAGTCTGTCACACAAAGATGAACAACATGACCAGGCTGAAAAGAAGGGTTATTGAGAGCTTAAAGGAAAGTTGCACTGTAAGATCATGGGGACAGCACACGTCTAGCAAGTTTGCATGCTTGCTAGAAATGAAACAGGAATTATATGAAGAATGGATAAGGCAGTAAAGGGAGATGAATCATATTAAAATGTAATTTCAAAGGTTTGAATAGAAGAAGCAATTAGTTATTTAAGAAAGGCAGAACAAAGGAGGTAGTATTGAGAAGGAAAGTGATAAATAATTTTTACTTTTGCAACAAATTCCTTGCGGTTCATATTCACCACGAGTCCATATTACCCCATCTTAACCTACTATAATGAACGAGCAAATACAACTTGTCACTTTGCTGACGGGGGTGTGAAGGGGAAGGGGGTGGGAGAAAGAAAGAGGGGGAAGGGAGGGAGAGAGGGGCGGGAGAGGATGGAGGGGAAGCATGCGTGGGTGAAGAAGGGAAGCTAGGAAGGAGAAAAGTGAGGAAGGGGTGGAGATGGGGAGAGCAATGCCTCATGGAACGTTGCTATACACTGTGGGAGGGAGGAGTGTGTGTGTGTGAGAGAGAGAGAGAGAGAGAGAGAGAGGAAGAGAGAGAGAGAGAGAGAGAGAGAGAGAGAGAGAGAGAGACAGAGAGAGACAGGAGAGAGACAGAGAGAGACAGAGAGAGACAGAGAGAGAAGAGAGAGAGAGACAGAGAGAGGACAGAGACAGAGACAGAGACAGAGACAGAGGACAGAGACAGAGACAGAGACAGAGACAGACAGAGACAGACAGAGACAGACAGAGACACAGAGGTGTGGGAGGAGAGTGCTGCATTATATTCGGAGGGGGGAGCGATGATGGGACAAATAGAGAGGGGGGGGGGGGGGGGAGGAAAAAAGATAGGTGAGGGTGGAGGTGGCGTTAGCAAATAGACGGGGAGCTAGCCTAGTTTCATTTACACTATTGAGAATGAAAGGTTTGATGGCCCTATTCTATTCAGAATGCTGGATGGAGAAATAAAATCCATTTCTTGTGTGTCGCATTCCTGGCATTTAGAGGGGGTGAACCTTCAAACCCCCAAAATATTGACCTTCAATTACACTTCTGAGAACAAGGCTGAAACTCATTTTGTGGATTCTGTTCCAAGCAGTATTGAATAAAATGTAACTCAAGAAAAGAAATTCCCTGGCATTATTACTTAAGAAGGCCCTGGGTAAGGGCCAAAAAGGGTCTCAATTACACTTTGGAGAATGAAACTGAAATTCACATAATCAGATCACCTATCACCACTGATCACAAATTTATAACTCAAGAAAAAATTTCCTGCCGTTTCCACTTAAGAAGGGTCAGAAGGGTCTCATTTACACTTCTGGGAATGGACCTGAAATTTGGTGAATTGATTGTATCCGCATCATGGATTGATGCCATATAACTCAAGAAATGATTTTCTCTGGCGTTATTGCTCAAGAAGCTCCTTTGGTAAGGGCCAAAAGGGTCTCAATTACACTTTGGAGAACAAAACTGAATTTCACACAATCAGATCCCCTATTACCACTGATCAGAAGTGTGTAACTCAAGAAAAGATATTCCCTGGCATTTACTTAAGAATGGTCCACTTAAGGCTCAAAAGGGGTCTCAATTTTGGGATTGGACCAGAAATTTGTTCAATTGATTGTATTAGCATCATGGATTGACACCATTACATCTCAAGAAAATAAACTCTCTGCTGTTATAGTGTAAAGGCCCCTCGGCATGCTTGGTAGGCATATCATGAGGGCCAAAAAGGGTCACAAGTACACGTATGAGGAGAAAGTGAAATTCACATAATAGTGAGCCTATATCATGACTGGTCAGAAATAGCTGAAGAAAATATTTCCTGGCTTTCCACATAGCAACCCACAACATGAGAGAGGAAGGTAGCTAGCTTATCTGTGTGTCCCACTTTTTACTGTATATTATGCTATACTTTATACTGAAACCAGGCTATGTCACAGTCTTGATATGCAGGCATGCAGCATAGCAGTGCAGTTGATGCTGACTACTAGGGGTGGATTCAGTGAAAGGCAAACTTCGTGAAAGTGATAGTATGCCTCCAATTTGAAGGAAATTGGAATGCGAGGAGGGAAATCACATTGACATTGACCAAGTATCATGTTAGCTCACTGAGAAGCTGCAGTGATAATTAATGAAAAGGTAAGTGATCAGAAACTTGCCAATTTCTATAGCCGCAATTTAGTATTCTAAGTAAGCCTCGCCAGGGATGGCACTTTGTTTTTGATCCATGCCTATACTGGTTGCGACTACACAGTGGCCTTCATAAGGAAAGGCAAAAAGCGTCCTTTGGCCATAGCTGAAAAAGACAAACAGTACCTTGATGCATTGTATGTCTTAGCTTCAGGCCGGTGGATGATGCTACCTGCAAGGTTATAGAAGAATTTACTGGGAAAATGTATGGTGCAAAGAAGAAAACTCCTCTCAACAAGCACAGATACTTGATCTTTGAGAAAACCTTCGGACCGAAAAATGGAAAACAACCATTTGCCAAGCTGAAAGGACTCGACGCAAGCAGTATTCCACCTAGCGAGAGTGTTGTGAGACAGAAAATCCACAGAAGCAACTTTGTCGCAATGATGTGGCATGCGGTCGGTGACAACCTATTGCCAAAGGAACCTCAACATGGATGGGAACTCATGATAACTCCTACAGTATTGTTGGTTTACATGTCCTCAGATGCCAGAAAGTGTTATCCCAGAAAATTCGGAGTCGAATGAAGATGATGAAGAAGATGGGGACATAAATTACCATTGTGACAGTGACACTGATGTTGACGATGACAGCTCTGACACTGACAGTGATGTAGACGATGATGACGATGACTGAATTATACTGTAGAGCAATAAGCCAGGTCTGCATGGTACTCCTGTGGTTGCAATTAAAATATAATTTTGGCTGTCACAACAAGAGTGAGACTTGGTATTGGTGGGCATACACAACAGTAAGTTGCTGAAAATGTTTTCATTTCACACATCTAGGCCTACTTACCGTAGCTTTAGCATTTGATTTATTTCTTATACTATGTAGGTTTATCTGTAACTGTAATTTCACCTGTCAATTTATAGGGCTGGTGGATAATTCACACCGCATCACAGAGTTCAGTTGTTATTGGTTTGGTAGATTAAGGTTTCACTTTATACTAGTGTAAAACTGTTCGTGCGTTTGTTGTAAAAGTGACGTTCTCAAAAGCTGATGATCCCTGGTATGGAAAACTAACGATATCTAGAAACATAGAAATTTGATAGATAGGGCCTAAATAGACATTTTCAATTCGCATACATGTATATTTTTCGATACATGTTGATCCTCCAGATGAATGATAAACAGGTATAGCATAGTATTGATGATTTCATCTCACTTTGTGTATGATCAGATTGACATTGTCACTTCTCAGATTGTAACCTATCTAATTAGTGTTTATTACATAATAAATTTCATTATTCAAAATTCACATCAACTGTTGTTTTACATTAATTTTGTTCTTTGGTTATGATAAGTGACAATACCGGATTTTCCAGTGTAAATTTCTGGTCCAATCTTAAAAATTGAGACCCCGTTTGAGCCTTTATTGACCCTTCTTAAGTAAAAATGCCAGGGAATATCATTCTTGAGTTACACACTTCTGATCAGTGGTAATAGGGGATCTGATTGTGTGAAATTCAGTTTTGTTCTCCAAAGTGTAATTGAGACCCTTTTTGGCCCTTACCAAAGGAGCTTCTTGAGCAATAACGCCAGAGAAAATCATTTCTTGAGTTATAAGACATCAATCCATGATGCGGATACAATCAATTCACCAAATTTCAGGTCCATTCCCAGAAGTGTAAATGAGTCCCTTCTGACCCTTCTTAAGTGGAAACGGCAGGAAATATTTTTTCTTGAGTTATAAATTTGTGATCAGTGGTGATAGGTGATCTGATTATGTGAATTTCAGTTTCATTCTCCAAAGTGTAATTGAGACCCTTTTGGCCCTTACCCAGGGGCCTTCTTAAGTAATAATGCCAGGGAATTTCTTTTCTTGAGTTACATTTATTCAATACTGCTCGGAACAGAATCCACAAAATGAGTTTCAGCCTTTTTCTCAGAAGTGTAATTGAAGGTCAATATTTTGGGGGTTTGAAGGTTCACCCCTCTAAATGCCAGGAATGCGACACACAAGAAATGGATTTTATTTCTCCATCCAGCATTCTGAATAGAAAGGGCCATCAAACCTTTCATTCTCAATAGTGTAAATGAAACTAAGCTAGCTCCCTAACTAAAAGAGAGTGATATGTGATGCTTAATGACTGAACACAAATTAAAAAAAAAAACTCGTGGCAGAACAGCTGTACACACAACGACACAACAGAGTTTGTAAAGTAATCTGCTGGCACATCTGCAATAACTTTGACATCCCAGTTCCAGAAAGTTTGTGGGAACATCAACCAAAAGCATGGACTGAAAACATGGAAGTACCTACCACTCACATATGACCTAATGATCCCATCGAGACTGAACGTCGAAAACAAAGCGTTTCGACCAGACATCATACTTAAAAACAGAGAGAAGAAGGCATTGGTACGTGAGGAGTTAATACCAGCGACTTTGGATGAAACAACGCAGAAACCAAGAAAATGACGAAATACCAAGACCTCAAGAATGAAGTGAAAAGATCCTGGAAGCTGAATAATGCCAACGTTGTACCAGTGATAGTTGGAGCGACGGGAATGATGACAAAGAACTTCATAGAGATATTAAAAACCATCTCTGGGAATATTATTACAAATGAACTACAGTCGGAAGCTGTTCGGGGCTCAGTAACGATCCTGAAGAGAGCCCTCGCCACAAAACTTTGAGAACAGAAAACTTCACAGCTTGGTCCATGAATCGTGACCCCTTACTGAAATGAAGGTGGATACTTTCAGCCCACCATGGGAGGACTCCATTCCACATTCTGAAACTTGCATATGTAAATACCAATCAAAGACACACACACACACACACACACACACTGAGCCTTTTATAATTATAGATGTGTTATAGCACTTGTAAAATAAAGACTATAATTACTGTAAAACAACATAAGTTTCAGGGTAGAGAAAGAGCAGGGAGACTATTATTTGATTTGTACAAAGTGAATTTGTGGACATGCACCTCAGTCACAACCACACTACTTTTACTACTACTTCTTTATTGTCCTCAGTTATTCCCACCTTCTTATGAGGTCAGAAAGTGGGTTTTTGGCCCAAGTCTTTCACGAACCGACTGACTAGACGTTTAACCAAAGGTGACTAGAATTAATAATTATTTCAGGGTACTGACGATAACTCGATCCACTCTTCGCAAAAGACACCGTGGGATCTTTGATATCTACCACTGATTGCTAGCAGACAAGACATCGGCTCATCATCCACAGTCAAATACCCAATGGCCCAACATTACTCAGGTCAATGGCATTGCTCTTGATTCGCTGAGTACATAATATCAGCCTGGAGTTAAAAATGATAACTTCTAATAAAAAATATATCATCATTTGAGAAGGTAAACAGAAAAATCAGCGAACAAACTTTTGCACAAAATACATATTTTAAGAGGGATGTTTTCTACTGTGTCTGGGAAGGCAATGACAACATTTTCAGGGTATCCTTCTCGAAAAGACTGCTTCAAAAGCACCTCTTCTTATTTCAGGAGGATTGTACTTTGGATCGCATTATATTCCCTTGTGTAACATTTGTGGTGCACAGGCAGTTTAAATCATAGGCCAGAAGGATACCATTCTCCCGAGAGAATGAAAATAAAAAAGGATACGAGGTGTTATAAATATAAAATGTCTGCTTTGGTTGCAGAAGGCCAAGATCAAACCACCAGGGAAGAGATAACTATTTTGTTGTAGCTATTGCTTATGATCACAAAAAATGAACAGAGATTGTTGTTAATGCGAAAGAAAATACTGAGAACAAACACCAAGATAGCATTATATTTTATGGCAATTTGGTTGTAGTAATTCGGCTTTCAATGCTGTGGTGGAGGATCAGACAATCAAAAACTCCGAAAAGTATAGCGTGTCCCTAAGAGTTGGGTCAGCATACCTCAACTTTTCCGATTGTTGAACATTTCCATGATTTGTGAGTGGCTTCATATGATGTACTTAAACGTGCTAAAATCGTTTGGAGGTGCTCCAACTTTTTAGCTTTCAGGTAGACATAATGGAGTTTCTTTGAGGAAACCGTCAACAACTTCAGCACGGTTTTGAGAGCTGAGCTGTACATCAATATGAAGTCATTTATATAACTCCCAATTTTTTTTTCATGACTCGGACTTGCCGAGGCCCATCCAAGCCCTTAAAAATTGAGAGCATGTCTCGATTACTACCGACAAACCCCATCCTTCAAGTATACAGAATTGATATGGTGTCATGAGTCAGTGAAATGCAGATTTTTTTTTTGTACACATTGTCGAGGCTCGTACAAGAGCGAACACACAACGCACAGCAAGGGGGACACGAGACAAGAGGGGCAGGAGAGGGAAGGACAAAACAGTGGGGAACAGAGACATTAGGAGATCTGTGGAAGGGAGAGGGATGGGGTGGGGAACATGGGGAATACAAGATGGATATTACAGGGACTTTCAGGAAGGAAAGCAGGGAATTTGAAGGAGGTGGGTTTGGGGTGGATTAGCGGGGGTAGAAAAGATCGAGGTTTTGGATGGGGGAAGATAAAAGGTGGTGGTGAACAACTGTTTTGAAGGCCTGGAGGGAAGAATGGGATTGAAGAGGGAAATAATTTTTTGAAAAAAAGATTTTTGGGGATTGGTCTCATAATTTCAGTTGCAAGCACAGTATGTACATTACTCATAAATTTGAAGAGAATAAAAAAGACATTCCCTTATATTGTGGAGGAGTAAGTATTATTGAGAAATAAAATTTTGCTCACATCCTCTTCAAAACGATTTGCCTTGATATTAGGCCAACAAATTGTACTACTCCCCCCTCCCCCCCTTTCCGAATTCCAAGTTTTTGTGTAATGAGCATACCTGGCAGAGAATTTGCCTGGAGTAAAATAATTTATAAGTGGATAAGCTCGTTAGGAAAAGCAATAACGTGGTAAAATTCACATGTATGTGCAAGTGCTTTGTGTCATCGCACATTCCATTACGGAGGTCGATAAACAACGATAAGATTGATGAGGCTTCATCATGGAAAAGCAACATGAGCCAAGCCATTAAGAGCAATAACAATAAGCAGGTGTTCTCACGAGCCTGACCGTAGTGGAAAGGTGGCACAAGATCCTCAGTTCTGTTTGGACAGGTTGTGAAATGAAAGTTCATGGAAGTGAAATCTACCACTGAGGTTCCTCATTACCTACAGATGTTAACACAAATGGCATATTATTGCTAATTGAAGTGATTTTTGTGTCGTATTAAATGTTTCGATGCATTGACTATAATGCTGCAATTGTTGCTTGCTATCTTGTCGATGTTGTCTTTTTATTGGCTTTGTCTGTGTTGACTCAACACTTGTGTGGTTGCACAATAATTGGTAGAAATTGAAGTAACTGGCGTCATAGCATGACGGTTTTATGTTTGTTTGTTTTTGTGGTGAATTAATCACATAGTTGTGTGCAATATAATAAGAAGATCCAATTGATGAGATTTTAATACAGCTTGAACTTTCCGTTTACAATCATTGAATTAAGTATACTTACCTCCGCCACCGAAGGTGAAGGAGGATATGTTTTCACCCCTTTCTCTCTGTTTGTTTGTCTGTTTGTGCGCAGGATATCTCAAAAAGTTGTGGACGGATTCGGAGGAAGCTTTGTCGACACGCTGGGTGTGTGACAAGGATGAATTGATTCAACTTTGGTGAAGACCTGTGTCCCGATCTGGATACGAGAGTTATTTCATTTCTAAAGTGATTCTTCACCATTGAGAGACGGGGCCAAAAACGATATATAGAATGATATTTCAACAATGTATTGGGCACAATATGTTCTCGTGGATCAGGCATTGTGTGGCGGAGGTATGTGCTCTACCGAGTGTCCTAGTTTGTTTTACTATCGTTGAGAAAGTGAAAGTTAAAAAAAAAAAACTTATCATTACTATATACAGTGTATATATATATATATATATTATTATTCAGTTCTACCAAAGCAGATTCTTGGCTATGGCTTATAATCCTGGATGAGAAGTCACTCCGTCTTCTGCTTCTTCTTCTTTCATGTGCAGCACATGCCTGCGAGTAGCATCATTGGCTGAGGGCGGCTGTGCCACTGATGCAACACCCACTGTAGGCCAGGGCAGGAATTCAGAATTTGGCCAGATAGTGCTGGCGATAGCTCACCCACACCTTGCAAAGGACAGCGTGGGATCTTTAACATCCACCAACAGGGCTGTTGGCAGACAGGACTCTCAGTTTAACATTGACCCGAGGAATGGGACCACTTATTGATGCTTGACTCTGCCTGTGAGACACCAGGATGACAGTTTGTAGCTGGGCTGAGATTCAAACCCAGGCGAGATGGCTCAGAGGTGAGTGGGATCGTCACTCTGACGCATTGTTACTTTATCTGATGATGGTGATATATTTAGCATTACATCCTTGGGTGAAACAAAATGCCCTCTGAAGCAGTAAATGGAGCTTTGGTGAAATTTCCAGTAATTTATCAAGAGAGCAGACATATCCAGCTTTGTCAAGACCACAAATATCTGTGGAATGTCACACATGAGTAGAACACGATTGGGTGTGAAGTTGTTCAAATTCATTTTTAAATTATCATGTTTTACGTTTGCAAGAACATATTACAAATTTGACAACGAAACCTAATTAGAGGTTGGGAGGATGTCCTCACAGCTATAACCTGTCAACCTGGTGTTTGGCATGCGGGTGGAGGTAACGGTGAGTGCACCGTTCACGTTAAGCCAGAGGACCCATCTGCCAGCACTGGTTGCATTGGTGGTCGGTCATTAATGATCCAACCGTATTTTTTTCTGAAAGGGAGGTGAGTTATCTCTGC
This sequence comes from Eptatretus atami, assembly GCA_035128595.1. Lineage (NCBI taxonomy): Eukaryota > Metazoa > Chordata > Myxini > Myxiniformes > Myxinidae > Eptatretus > Eptatretus atami. The sequence continues at coordinate 114,685,188 of CM068957.1, forward strand.
CCCAGGCTAAATTCGAAATTCCTGCCACTTTCAGTTGACTATCCTGCAACAGAGTGGCGATCTGTCCGTGACTGGTTCAATAGCCTTGAAGCGTTTCTCGATTTGTTGTGAATAGCCAAGAGCCAAAGCTCTGACAAAAGTATGGGCCTCCATTGTTTTAAATGTAACTAGTAGACCAAGAAACACCATTGCGGTGTACTTCACCCTTTCAATAATAATAATAATAATAAAAAACAATTGCTAACTCATGCTGGGGATGTGGTCTTGGTGAAAAAGCTAAAAAAAAATGGCTTGTCATGCAAACTAAATGTTGCTGCTGTTGCTGTTTTTCTTGTCATTTTCAGGTCATTTTATCCAATGGCCGAAACGTTCATCGATTGAAATAATTTCATGATTCCTACGTCTGTCAAAATTAAACTCCCCCAACATATTGAGCCTGCTACCGTACTCCATTGCAAAATGAGGCAGTTTGCACAGTGAATGAGCCGACTCACAGCACAAACCACATCGCCAGCTTGGTTCATCCACAACGTGCAGGCCGAACTGCATGTTTCACTGAAGATCACGACGCATGTATTTGCACAAAAGCAAATGTCTAAACTAAAGTAAAGAGACAAACATGAATTTACACGTCACCAAAGTCACAAATTGGTTTTACTCGGAGCACCCTCTCCCTCAGGGAGCTCCCGGGGGTGGAGGGAAGGGGTGGTGGAAAGGAGGGGGGAGGGCAGATCATGTTATTATCTTTATGATTATTTAATACCATAGCAGAATACCCATCCTATGGGTGATCGATCTTGCTCTAAGCTTGCAACGCGTTCTTCTGACACATCCCTTTATTTGGGCGGTTTTTAGGAAACAGACCGCTGCCTCGATCGCTCCTGAAAATATAATTCACCCGAGTTATGTATATTAAGCGAAAACATGCGTACTGGTTATGTGCATATATAATAATACATCGTGGTTATATAGCTCGGACAATTCCAATTGCATTCACCCTCCCCCAAAAGGAAGAAAATGCCAAGATGGGTGAAATTTTTGTTTCTTCAAAACTTCATCGATTCAAACGACACTTGCACATGAACAACTTCGGGGCACCCTCATTAATCCTTGAAAGTTTCAGCTTCCTTGGTCATATCTTCTTGGAGGAGTACATAAAATGTACATACATACATACGCACATACATACATACATACATTAATTTGCTCCATTATACATAGATTATATTTTTACACAAAGCTCAGCTCGCAGTAATTGTGGCAGTGCAGAGACAAAACTAGAAGGGCACTCGGTAGAGCGCATACCTCTGCCACGTAATGCCTGATTCACAAGAACATATCGGGTCCAATCACTTTTTGAAATACCATGCGATATATCGTTTTTGGTCCTATCTCTCAATGGTGAAGAATCACTTAAAAAATTAAACAATTCTCCTATCTGGATCCGGATTGGGATCTTCACCAAAATCGAATCAATTTATCGTGGTCACACTCCCAACCTGTCCACCAAGTTTCGTCCGAATCCGTCCACAACTTTTTGAGATATCGTGCTATATATTAGTTTAGCCCAATCTCTCAATGGTGAAGAATCACTTAACATATTCTCATAGTCGGATCCGGATCCGGATCTTCATCAAAATCTAATAAATTCGTCCATGTCACACACCCAACCTGTCCACCAAATTTCATCCGGATTCATCCACAACTTTTTGAGATATCCTGTACACAAACAGACAGACAGAAAGGGGTGAAAACATAACCTCCTTCACCTTCGGTGGCGGAGGTAACAACAGCAGCACCATGGACATCACACAATGGCATTTTGAAAAGCTTTTGAGATGAGGAAGTCTCTCTCCTCATGGTCTGAAATAAAATGCGTTTTATTCTTATGAAAGTGTGAAGTGCACTGACACACCCTGCAACAGTATAATTACAAGACGCAGGGTTAAAAAAATTTGTAATACTTTTGAGTTTTGAATGAACTTGAACATTTTGTTTAAACGAATGAAGAATCAATCAATCAATCGCACGACCGTATATGCGTTTGACACTGGGCAGGGATGTGTGCTCCGCTTCCATAGAAGATTGAATGAAGTTGAATTTACTCTCCGCGCCATGTTTTCAAAGCAACGATGTGAAATGAAAACTTTGATAAAACTCAAGCCTCTAGCCATTCAACTTTTGTTTCATTTCAACAATTCTCAACAATTTCATTTCAACAATCCTTTTTACCTCCATCAGTGCCTTGAACATTCCTCCAGTTCAAGTGTAATAATCAAATAAATAATAAATGTGCTCCACATCTTTCTGAGACCAGTTTTAAAGCAAAATGTTTTCCATGTACCTACCTTTTTCATCTGTGCATTATACATTTATACAGCTTGTGAATTCCAAACCAGGTGCAGGTAGAATAGCATCGACAGCTGCTTAATGGCCATGGTCATGTCCTTTTGAATTTCCTGTTTCACTGGTAGCACAGATGTCATTTCTATAGACTAATGTAGATTGGTAAGAAAATATGTTTGACGGCATGGTTCACCTCCACAGTGTGTGAGAGCATATAGCGTATAGCCCGGGTCACAGCGGCACTCAAAGCTCCCAGCATAGTTGATGCACGTGTGGTCGCAAGCACGGTCAAAGGAGCACTCGTCAATATCTGCATGGGAATATGAAACATCAGGCAAGCTTATTGTCATCATGAAACCCTGCATCAAATGGAATCCAACATCTACATTTGCGCTGCCCAAGCAGTCGTCTCTAAGCAGGAAAGCTATTGAGTGATTGGCTATTACTATTCCCAGTGACAGTTAGTCGCAAGGATTTGGAATTTGGTCAGGGGTGCTGGCACACAATGGCATACTGTTATGAAATACACACTGAGATATTTAATGTCCACCAGTGTATGCCATAGCAAGTGCCAAACACAGCTCAACATCCCTCTGAAGGATGGTGTGGTCATTGATACAAACACCCTCGGTCCATGTAGCACCAAGGTGATAGTTTCTAATTCCAGGGCTGGGAATAAATCCCAGATTAGACAGCTCGAAGGTAAATATGCTACCTTTGAGCTCCTCTGTCAGCCCTAACAAATGCATAAGGGTTTATGACGAGACCTTTTTGTCAAATAATATCCAGCACTGGCCTGCTAGTGCTTATCCACTGAAGTCTCCCAGCAGTGGTATATGGAATAATAATATCCACTAAAGTCTCCTAATATGCTTGTCCTGCAGGTGACTTTTGTACAAGCTCAACTCTGGGCCTTAGACCACAGTAAACAACAAAAATGTTTGTGCTAAACTATCAGGTTACATAATGTATTGCTGAACCTCAGAGGGATGAATTTACGATGAGTGCCAACCACAAGCGAATTTTGTGGTGTGAGGAACATTTATGCTGAGTGCAAGATAGACCCTTTTGTCACGAGTGGAGGAGGACAGACTGAAGCCAAGGGATTCCACAAATCATTGAATGAAATTCCACAGACACCTGTTTACAACAAATTGTGGAGAGATGTCCCTTTAGAATGAACAAAAAGCACCAACTCCAACATCGAGCATGAAAATCAGCATTTTAAGATTCAGTCTTGGCCAAGTGTTTCTACTTTAACACCTCATCAACAAGACAAAATTAGCCTCAAGTGCTGACCTTTAGGTATTTGGGAAGATGTAGATAGTGTGGCCTAGTAATAAGGATTCACCTCCTAGAGGTTGCTGGTTAAAATCTGGTGAAATGTGCAGTATTACAGATAACAGATTGTAAAAACTGAGCTCATGTCAGGGAAATAACCAAATTGCTATTAGATCGTCGGGAAAAAAAACACAGCTGGATCACCAACAACCTTAAAGGTCTCATGATGCTATCAGTTAACACATCACGGCTTATTCAATACTTCAAGGCAACTTGGCGTTTGGAAAGTGATGCCTATAAAAGACAAAACTGTCTATATGACCCCGAGCAATAAAACAAGGTGTTCTGTTCATTGTTTTTAAAATAACACCAACCAATACTTATGATGACATTAAAGAAGAACCAAACGATTAATAATTTGATACAGGATTACTAAATCGACCTGTAGCCCTAGTCCATGATTTACGACGGGACATAAAAGGTAAGGACAAGTTAAGTCCCCTTGTGCTCTCCAAGAGAACCATAGATGTATACAAGCTGAATGCTGCGTCATTGATTGGCGCTTTATGGAGGAAGTCATAATCTTTGAGGGATACATGCGGTCGGTGTCCTCTCTGTTTCACAGTTGATGTTAAATAGTTTGGTGGTGCACGGCTTGAATACATCAATCGCTGATTGAATTTGCGCACTTGCACCGATGGCCTGGTTTTCCTGGCGTCTTCATTTGAACGACTATCTTACCAGCCGTCCCAAATCATCACACGTTGTTAACAATTAAAAGTTGCTTTATGTATAGTGCTCATAATCATGTGCTGATGGGTTACGGTAGCCAGTGTGAGGCAAGTCCAAACAAAAGGGTGTTGTTACATGTGACCTAAGAACTCACTGTTTTATCACAAAGGGTTATGATAACACTTTTTCCATGAAAACATTTTCAATTGATGATGCAATTTCACTCAGATAGAACGAGTTAAAGTTTTACTTTTTTATATTCTCTTCCAGATTCCAAATGGCAATGCCACTCTGTGCATTTTTTAAAGTGAGTTCTCATAAGGACTTATTGCTGCACCCCACCTCTGTCTGCTACCTTCTCACCTCGGAACAATATATATATTATATATTATATATTATATATATTATATATATATATATATATAAATATATATGTATATATGTATATAATATTGTGATATGTCACCTGCTTCGTTCTATTACCCGACATTGGTACATTTTGTGATTCAGCGAGGCCGCGCGAAGTGAGGTCAATGCCGTTTATTCCTGATACGTGAAACACCCTGCAACCCATGCTCCAGAAAGAAGAGACTTTTTAGATGCTGGCTGCATTTTTTTTTTTTTGTATACCTTGTCGAGGCTCATGTGAGAGCTAACACACAATGCACAGCAATGGGGCATAAGACAAGAGGGGCGGGAGTGGGAAGGACAAAACAGTGGGAACATAGACGTTAGGAGATCTGTGGAAGGGAGAGGGATGGGGCGGGGAACATGGGGAATACAAGATGGACATTACAGGGACTTTCAGGAAGGAATGCAGGGAATTTGAAGGAAGTGGGCTTGGGTGGATTATCGGGGTAGAAAAGATCGAGGATTTGGATGGGGGATGATAAGAGATGGTGGTGAATAGCTGTTTTGAAGGCCTGGAGGAAGAAGGGATTGAATAGAGTGAGGGAGTTTATTCCAAAGGCGGGAAAAGGAGGAATGAAAGAGTGAAGGTAGCAGTGATTCGTGATTTTGGTAGTTTTACCAGAAGGGGGTTGTTGGTGCGGACCTTGAGCCCCTGCTGAAATGTGGTGGGGCAAATCGCAGAGAGCGCAAGGGGGGGGGTGAGGATGGAGAGGAGATGGTAGAAGACAGAAAGACCACCGACCACTGTTTTATCACAAAGTATTGGATTTTACATCCAATCATCATGTAACTTTGTTGAAACATTTTCCAAGGTTGGCGTTCCTATGTTTGAAGTTTCTTGTCAATCGCTCAAGTGGTGATGGAGAAAATGAATTTAAATGCGAATGAAGGTGAAAAAGTGAGGGCCTCAGTCAACATTCCACAACACGGTCCAGAATGGTTATGGATGCCTATTACTAGTTTATAAAATGGCACCTCCTAAAATAGCAAATCACCGAAGGATAAACATCATGTACGACATTTCAACCACTGAGTGGTCTTCATCTGGGACTGTGCAGGCATTTTGAGTGCCTGGTGTTGATGGTGTTGTGGTGCCTTCAGTTTTGAATATGGATCTTCACAACTCCAAGCAATATTACTGTAAATATCTCTTACATATTTTTAAAAGAAATAATGTCAGAGTAAAATGAAACACTTGACATAGAAACTTTTCAAATTCTTACATTGGAATCAATTGAGTCTTTCACCTACATCTCGAGTTATAAGCACGTGACTCTGAGCACAAGTCTGGATCTTCATTTCTTGAGTACGAGTCCAGCAACAAAGGGCCTTGAGTCTAACATCACTAGTCACGGGTAAGGATAATCATCTTGCATATACAGATAGCTTCCACAGAGCAGCGAAAATACTT
>CM068957.1:114703976-114715306 GCA_035128595.1 Eptatretus atami
GTCGTCGTGAAAGAGTTACAACGTTTGTGAGAGCCGAGAAACCGGAACCGCGAGATCTTGTCTTGGCACCTCAGGGTGCGAGAAGGCAGGGGTTGGTGGTGGATCATGATGGGCCGAGGGGTCATGCAGATGCGATGGTTGTTAGATGGCTTGTTGGATGTAACAACCTAACTAAAAGAAATCGCAACGCACGCCTTTGATTCTCCCACTAGACAAAAGGAAGGGGATCTGACTACACACATACTTAACGACATAACTGACTTTTGGGACATCTGTATGTTGAATGCAAATGTTTTCCAGATCCGTAACAATATATATACACATATATATATACATATATATACTGTATATATATATATACATCCCTCGGTTTCCATGTCTTTCTCTCCGTCTGCCCTACTGGATGACCTCCAGACAAAAGTAATGTTGTGGACCCACCGTTTACAGAGGTTCTGGGATTGAAGGGTTGAAAACTCAATGGTAAATGGTTCTTCAGCTGTTGATTTGGAAGGCCATTGAATCACATTGAAAGCTGAAGGAACTCTTCACATGTCTTTAGATCTCTCCAGATGTGTGTCTGTCTCTGTCTCTCTCCACTCCATTGCCGCCACAGGATGTTTTGGCTGAAAAATCTTAGATGAACAATGACTTTTTTGTGGGATACCACCACACATGCCTGGTTTTGCCTTAATGGCTAGAGTGGTAGACTTGGGAGCCTAGGATCCTGAGTTCTCAATCCCACTTGGCTGTTGAATTAACACCAGGTGGGGTTGACTCTGCCTGTCATCTTTCTGAGGTCGGCAAAATGAGTACCAGCTTGTTGGTATTCTGTGTCGGAGTGGTGACCCATCCAGGATTGTGCCCAATCGCCAAGGAGACTGCTTAGGCAGCACCAACGCTCTGCACAGAGCATGATCCCAATGGATGGATGGATGGGCCACCATGTGTCTGTTCAATGTAGACCTGACATACTACTTACTTAACCTCCTGCTCAAAAAGAAAGCACCAACATTTTTTCAGCTAATACAGGCCCTTTTAAATTGTGTTAAACAGTAATTTGGATTATGTTCCAATAAAATGGCATGTGTCTGTTCAATGTAGACCTGACATACTACTCGCTTAACCTCCTGCTCAAAAACAAAGCACCAACATTTTTTCAGCTAATACAGGCCCTTCTAAATTGTGTTAAACAGTATTTTGGATTATGTTCCAATAAAATGCCTTCAGATATACACAGAAAGTACCGGTATGGCATTCTTTGGAGAGAGTTTGTGGATGCTAATTCTTCTCTTTCACATTTGTTTGTGGATGATGATTAGAATACCCACATTATACATTTTGGAAGAAAAGCCATGAATGTTGGTATTCTGCTCAGTTGTCCAAAGTGAATATACAGAACATAAATTGAACAGTCTTCATCATCATTTCGTATGCAGCCTGTGGCTTCTGGATGTATCATTGCTGAAGGCACAGCTGTGCCACTGAGGTGGTGCCTCCTGTTTCCAGTAAGTTGGTACTCACTTTGCCAACCTGAGAAGGGTGTCAGGCTGAGTCAACCCACCTTGTGATATTTAACAGTAGGACAGGGGCTCGAACTCAATTCCCTAAGATCTTAAGCCAGCGACCTTAACTGTTAAGCCAACACCATCCTTTCAATTAAATGGTTATCAACTGCGAAATATGTGTGCAGGTGTTTAGAATTGCATTTCATGCAAAGTGTGAAGTAAATAAAATGCAGCTAACATATTACGATAAATGCAGTGTTAACATATTATTTCTTTTAGCATTTCAGCCGAAAATAATTTCCCGCTATTTTAAGTGTATATTTCAATTAAATGTTGTTCACAGTGCTTAGGATGTCATTGCATTTTTTAAAAAACTCTTGTACTGTATTCTATATTAATTATTTAAAATGTGTGCAAACTAATCTTGTCATGACCACAAGGTCAATTGCATCATGTTTCCTTCCTATGGGGTTTAGTCTATTTGACCCATCGTGTTAATACCTAACCCGCACCTTAATGACTTAGCCTATCAGTTTACTGAATATGTTGTAAAGGCTAATAAGGAAAAAGAAAGAACTGATATCAGTACATCTCCATTCCTTTGTTCCTCTCATCTCCCACTTCTATACTCACCTTCCTGATGTAGTTAAACCCCACTCTTCCCTCCTGTGATTCAAGTTGGCAATCCACTACCACCTCAAGTCATCCTCCATCCTGATCGGTGATCTTTTCCACCCTCATGAACCCGTCCCCAACCCAGCTATCTTACTTCCAGGTTACTTTGTTTCCTTTCCTCTCCCCTCTCTCTCCTCTTCCTGTTCATTCATTCATTCCCTTGGTTGTTGCATCTGCCTGTTGTCCCACTGCACAATTCTTAGGACATTGCCTTAGTACCCTCCATCACTTCAATCCTCCACGAGCCAAAATTTTGTATACAACAACGATTGACATGAGAATTCAGCAAGTTATTCGCATTTACAAGAAAAATAATATCTAACCTTCGACAGAGATGACTCACAAAGGGCCGAGTTATAGATTTAACATTTCATATTAAACAGGATAAAGTTAGGAGCTCTTGGCTCACATTTCTTGCAGTATTTAAAAAGTGGGAAAAGGGTAAAGGGTGGGAAACTTAATTGTTCATTAAAAAAACAAAAAAAACAAGTGTCACTTGCATGTTCAAAACTTACACCATTTGTTGTCATTGCTGTCTTGTTTTTTTTGCAAATCCACAAAGTCACATCTATTCCTTTATTATCATGTTCATTAAAAAGGTTTTTCATTAAATGTTCATGCTCAAACATCAGGCCTCTCCCATTGTCTCATTAAAGGAGTCTGCTTATTCACCTTGATTATCCAGTAAAATGAGACAAAAACATAATTATGTACCATATAGCTGTACTTGAGGCACGAACCTTGGCATGAGCACTCATCGGTAAGCAGCTTGTAACCCTTGTGGCAACTGCACTCAAAACTGCCGACTGTGTTTCTGCATACATGGTCACAGCCTCCATTCTCCAACTGGCACTCATCGATATCTGTCAAAGGTAATGCGGGCAGACATGTAAATAATATCACAACAAAGCTTACTCAGATGATTTATATGAATAAATAACACTTGAATCACTATTTCCACTTCATAAACAGATTTAAAAATAACTCGTAGGTTTCATTTAACATAATATGCCTGTCTGTTCTGTCCTCAATATCATTGTCCATATATACTGTGTGTGTGTGTGTGTGTGTGTGTGTGTGTGTGTGTGTGTGTGTGTGTGTGTGTGTGTGTGTGTGTGTGTGTGTGTGTGTGTGTGTGTGTGTGTTGCATCATTTTGTATTTAATTCTCCTTTGTTTGATTTTTTTTTTCAACATAATAATTTTTGGAGTACCATACATATATTCATACTCATGCACCATGATTCGTACAAAGTGTTGGTTCTGCTGAGCAGTTTCTTGGCGAGGGTTACAAATAGATGCAGGATACTCAAGTGAGTGAATCCCAATCTTCCCTCCAAGGATTTGGAATTTATTCAAGAGTTCGCCTACTCTTTGCAAAGGACACTGTGGGATCGTTATGTCCACCAACTGGTCGACAGGGCACCCGGTTTAACGTCTATCCGAGGGACGGCATACACATTGATGAATCATCCTGTGTGTGAAACACCAGAATGGCAGTTCATAGCTGGGTCGAGTTTCGAACTCAGGCTAGACAGCTCAGGGGAGAGTGTGGATAACTCCAGGCTATTCTGCCAGCCCAGCACCAAATGACGTGAAGGCATTTTCTACCGTTTATTGTTTGCTTGTATGTTTTAAGTCAATTACAGACTTGTAAAAGCAAGGTCCTCCTGAAGTGAATTGCCCTTCTTTTTTTTTAAAAGAAAAACACTTTTCTATCGACATATGTCCATACAGAATGTCGGCTCTGGCGAAGCAGTTTCTTTGCTTCGGAGTAACAATCCCGAATCGGTTGTCACTCCAACACAGAATATATAGGTATGGTTTTAATAACTTTGCAGTCACTTTTCCAATGAATCAACATGTTTATCAGTGTGAAACAAGGATATGTAGCCATGATGTCAAAAAAAATATTGATGCAAACATCTGAGAACAGCATCCTTGACAACATCATTACTTACAACACAGTACACTCTCCATTAAGGCGATCCTTATCATAGTATAAAAATCATAAAAGTCGAATGGACCCGGCTTACGGAGAGAGTGGAATTGCAGAGTCTAAACGATCTTTTCAATGGCCCCTGAGCTAACAGGTTAGCTCAGAGATAAGGTACTCGCTTTGGAGCTGTCTAGTGTCAGTTTGACTCCCGACCCGACTATAAAAGTCATCCTGATGCTTCGCAGGCAGGGCATTGCCTCAATGAGTGCGCCACTCGTTGGAGGGGTGTTAAACCACGTGTCGCGTCTGCTAGCAATTACTGGTGGGAGTTAAAGATCCCACATGCCACTTTTGAAAAGAGTCGTCCATTAAGTACGGGTATCCTGGCCAAATTTCAAAATTCCATTCTTAATGTTTTGGGACATCGAGTCAGCAGCACATCCACAACTCAGAAATGATGCAACCAGTGGGCCAAGTTAATAATTCAGCACACTGGTTGCATAATATTGCTACTAGTAGGCCAAATTGTTAGGATAGGTTTCAATAATATTCCAACATCCGTTCGCTTGAAAAACTAGAAGGGCACTCGGTAGAGCGCATACCTCCGCCGTGCAATGCCTGATCCACAAGAACATATTAGGCCCAGTACATATTTGAAATATCCTGCGATATATTGCTTTTGGCCCAATCTCTCAATGGTGAAGAATCAGTTTAAAAATTAAAATATTCTCATATCCAAATCTGGATTTGGATCTTCACCAAAATCGAATTAGTTCGGCCTGTCACACACCCAACCTCTCCACGAAATTTCATCTGAATCCGTCCCCAACTTTTTGAGATATCCAGCTCACAGACAGACAAACAGACAGAGGTGAAAACATAACCTCCTTCCACCTTCGGTGGCGGAGGTAATGAAGTCTTCAAGATCCAAGGGATTGTCAGCGTGAAGAAGTAATTCTGCCATGTTGGTGTATTATGGGTTTTCCTAATGCACAATTGCAGTCTTCTGATATAACACCGAGTTGATGGTTGTACTCCTCGGGCGTAATGTCCTTGGGTAAGGGTATCTTAAACGCTTCAGAAAACAGTCATCAAGATTTTTCCAAACAAAATTTGTCTTGCGCTTCCTATTGGCTGGAGATTATTTATTAGATTTATTTGTTTACACTATGTTTAAGGTTAGAAGTGGTGAAAGATGTTTCAACAATTGTTGCAACATCTGAGAAAAGCGACTCCGTTAAGACACAAAGATAATAACACTGACAACGCATTGAGACGCAAACAGCATGTGGATGTAGTTTCCTAAAATGCAAAGCATCGCATGCTTTACAAAAGTGTACAGCAGGTATTGACACTCAGTTGGAATACAAGTGGCTTAAGGTAAAGAGCAGACTGACCTCCAAAGTGAAATGGGTTAATTGATGCCAGAAGTTTGCAACATTTCTGTCCCAGTGGGTCTTCCCAGGTTAATTGTGCATAATGCCCTTAGGAAACAAGTCCACTGTTCATGCCGATGATTAAAATTGGACTGGAAGGGCAAAAATGTTGACAGACCAGGCCAGAAGAACTTGAAAACCTTCAATTGTACAACATTAACCCTAATGACAACTAACATTTGGTACAAGGTGTTCACAACAGGTACCAAGCCATGCTACATGCTTTTGCTTGGGGACCTCGCTGACAACATTCCTTCGAAGGTCGATAAAAAGGTTGTGAATTAATAACCCTGTATATTCCATTGCTGTCCAAATTCCTTGTCTTACATGGCATAGTCCTGATGAAAGTAAATGTATATATCATTATAACCATTCACCGACTGACTCACTGACTGACTGATATTAAAGTTTGGGACCTTCCGGGTGACATACAAAGCTGAAATTCTGCGTGCCGACGGACATCGAAGCCAATACACGAGGAAAAATCACAGAACCGTTGGAAAGTGTCCATAAATGAAAATATAAATCAATGCAAAAATAAATGAAAAAAAAATTAATGCAGGTGAGTGACCTGAGACATGGGGAAGCATGGTAATTTGGCGTGCCGACGGACGTTGAAGCCGATACACCGGGAAAATCACAGAACCGTTGGAAAGCATCCGCAAATGAAAATAACAAATGTAGGTGAGCGACCCAAGACAATGGAGAAACACTGTTCGTGATTGCTTACAATTTTGTAAGCAAACCCACTAGATATCATATATACATACATACACTATATGTATATATATAAAATCTCTCCGGTGGTTTCCACATTCTGGATTAACGGACTGTTTTAATGACCCATATAGTTTAATCCTGTGCTAGCCCCCCCCCCCACCTTCTCCACAAGTCCCACTACCAAATGCAAGTCAAGAACCACTCCCACACCTCCTCCCAGACCCGCTACCCCATCCCCTACCCCATCCTACTCGCTCCCAACCCCTCCTCCGGAGTATATAGCGCTATTTTGTGAGGCATCGCTCTCCTCACCCCCACTCCTCGCTCATCCACCTTCTTCACTCCCTCCTAGCTCCCCCAGCCCTCCTCCATTCCTCACTCCCATCTTGCTCCCCTCCTCCCTTCTCGCTCTCCCTCCCCTCTCCCCCTCCTCCCTCTCCTCCTCCTCCCCTCTCCCCTCCCCCTCCCTGCCCTCTCTCTCTCCCTTCCGATTCCTCCTCACTCCCTTCCTCTGTTACATAACCTCCAAAATATTCCTGTCAGCGAAACACCAGGTTGTATTTGCTTGTGTGTGTGTGCGTGTGTGTGTGTACATATATATATGTATATTGTTGCAGTTCTGGAAACCGCATTCCTCAAACACCAATGGCAGCCAACATAGAGTGGTCCCCAGACAGTTATTTCATTAATGTACGTTCAGATAGTCCCTTCCTTCTTGTCTAGTGGATCGAACGGGACAGTGCGTTGTGTAAATCTTATAGCGAGGTCTGATTAAATCTCTGAACCTCATTCTTATTCTTTTTCACGATTCCTGAGGTAAATCCAAGCAAGGGGTCCTCGCAGAAGCCTGCGGGCATTTCCCTCGGACACCCAACTGTAAAAACCGCGGAAAACCAACACCAAACGTCCACACTGCATGGAACACGTGCAGCCCAGCGGAAATTTACACCCAGGGGACAGCAGTAGAAGCCCATAATAAACACCAGCACTGCACAGAGGACGTCCAGCGCAAAGATAACACCGCACCCACTGTTCAAGCGACTAGAAGAGTAATGCGTCGCTGCAGGAATGCCGTGCCGAGACCAGAAGGATAACCAACCCAACGGCGGGCTGCAGCAATGCCGTGCCAAGGAAGTAGAAGGAACAACCCACCAAATGCTAATAAATTACAGTGCGCACGCGGTGCACTCTTCTTCAACCCATTTCTGAGTCTAATAATTAATTATATCGATCTACTTTTTCAATCCAAATCTCCATTTAATAATTCTATCTATCTTCTTCTTCTTCAATCCGAATATTCATCTCATAATTATATCCAATCTTTTCCCTCAATTCCGCACCAGAGCAAGGCACGAAATACTCAGATCGGGTTTGGCGCCGAGCCCACCACCGCTTTTGATGTACTAGTGCATGCCCGTAGATGCGTGGCCGTACGTGCAAACCCTCCCCCCCCCCCGCAAAAAAACTCAAACCGCGTGCCAGAAACAACAACCACACAAGCCGTTCCTTCGCTTTCACGTGCCTGTACGTGCAAAAAAAAAAAAAAATTATATATATATATATATACTTTAAAACCGCTTGCCAGAAACAACCACACAGGCCGTTCCTTCGATCTCGCGTGGCCGTACATGCGTGGCCGACGTGCGTGTCCGTACGTGCATGGCCGTATGTGCATGGCCGTACGTGCGTGCCCATACATACAAAAAAAATAAAAAAAACTTTCAAACCGCGTGCCAGAAACAACAACCAAACAGGCCGTTCCTTCGCTCTCGCGTGCCCATATGTGCGTGGCCGTACATGCAAAAAAAACCAAAAAACTTTCAAACAACCACACAGGCCATTCCTTCGTTCTCATAAACGACGACTGGATTGGGGCATTGTGTTTATCTATAAATGCGGATAAGAAATCGAGAAATTATTAGAACACAGTAAGTCATCACTATCCAAAAGTAGTGCATGCACGTACGGAATGTTCACATCATTCCACGAATTATCGCTTGCATTGAAGTAACAACTGCTGTGATACTACACACAGAGTTAATTAAAATCAAGTTTACCTCCCTGTCTTGCTTTCCATGACATTCGCTGCCATTTACCATTGCGACTCCTACCCCACGGTAACTAAGGCACCGATCGATCCCCATCTAACCAGACGGCACGTGACGTCATCGTCGGCCGGCCGTGCACCGGCCACGCAGCCACGCCCACGCAGCATGTGTCTGTGATTGGTAACTAAATGGCGCATCGGCACGCCTACGCAGACGTGTCCTGTCATTGGTTGGTAATAAATGGCAATCTTGGGAATCACTTGTCCGATTAATATCAAATCTTGAAAAGGCACATACTCAGGTCCCCAGCAATATAGCTGGCAAGTTTCAATTAGATCGGACCATGTTTGTCGGGAAACAGCGGTCACAGACACACAAAACACAGCCCAAGACACACACAACCACACACACAACACACACACACACACACAACACACAGACAGCACACACACACAGAATTGCTGGAATATAGATAACTGTTAGCGGCCCAAGGGCGTGCCTGTAAGGCTGCCAGTAATGCAGCTTCGTAGCCTGCATATCAGGTCCTAGCATCAATTTCGAGTCATATCAATACGAAGAAGATAGAATTGACGCTCCCCTCTCTATCGCCCCCTCTCTCCCCCTCTCTGTCCTCCCTTCTGCTCTCACCCTCTCCACTCTCTCTCCCCTTGCTCTCCTCTTCTTCCCCTCCCCCCTCTCTTGCCTTCTTCCCTCCTCTCCCCCTCCTCCTTCTCCTCCTCTCTTGGCCCCTCTAGCCGCATCTCTTCCCCCTCTCTCTTCTCTTCTCCTCTACACCCCTCTCTCCCCCTCCTCTCGCCCTCTCTTGTCCCCTCTCACTCGCCTCGTCTCATCCACCTTCTCTAGGTCCCCCTTCTCTTCTCTCCACTCTTCCTTGCCACTCCCCTCTTGCACCCCTCTCGCCCTCTCCGCCCTTCGTCCTCCTCTCCTTCTTCCCTCTCTGTCCTCCTTCTTCTCCACCCCTCCTCTGCCCTCTGCACCGCGCCCCTCCTCTTCTCCCACCTCCCTTCCTTCTTCCCCCCTTCTTCTCCCCTGCTCTTGCTAGCCGCCTTCCTCATCTCCCCTCCTCTCTACGCCTTCTCCCATCCCGCCTCCCCCTCTCCACCTCCTCCCCCTCTCGACAATTGTCGACAAATTAAATGCCTGTAACTTGGAACTGCTCGTCCGATTTATATCTAAACCTCTGAAAAGGCAATCCAGTCGGGTCCCAGCAATATTGCCTTGTCAAGTTTCAATTCAGATGCGACCGTCAATTGGCAAAAAAAAAACAAAAAAAACTAAGTTGTGACGTCATAGCACCGGTTTTGTCATTGCGAGACAGATTAAATAAGCCTGTAACTGGAGAAGGCCGCCTCGTGCATTAATATCAAACTTGAAAGGCACTATCAAGGGTCCCCAGCATATTTCTGAAGTTCAATCAGATCACGTCACTTGCACATAAAAAATAAATAAACATTATAGTTGTGTGACAGTCATTCGTGATGTTCATAGCTCGTGTCCTTGTAATATGGTCGACAATAAATGGCCGTAACTTTGGAACGCTGTCCGTATCGTATCAAACCTCGAAAAGCGACATGTGCGGGTCCGGCATTATTCCCTGGCAAGTCAATCCGAATCGGACCGTGATGTGGTTATTTAATAATCTGGGAAAAATTGCATGATAATGAGAAGTGGAAGGACAACTTCAGTCTCCATATATATCAAGCTTTTCACACTGATCAAAAGCGTGTTTAATAATGCCATACATGGTGACCGCGCTCCGTATTACATCACCTGAATGCACATTGCGGCCCGTTCAATAATTCTGGCAAGTTTCAATCAAGATCGACCCGCGCTCGTCGATGAAACGGCTGTCGCAACGAGACCACACATCACACACAACACACAACACAGCACTAATTCAACAACACAAACTACACACACACACATCAACACAACACACACACCACACACACACACTGCGGAATTATAGAAGACGTTAGTACTGCCCGTAAAAAAAAAAATAAATAAAAATAATATATATATAAATAAAAACCAACAGGCCTTCTTCTTGCTCTCACGTGCCCAGTACGGCTACCGGAATTCGATATTATTCGCACAACGTTATTGAATTAGTTTTAATCCAATTATTCAATTAGCGCCAAGTATTTCCTTTTCGCATGTCGTGCAAGAAAAACAAAAAGAGAAGAAAGAGTAAAAAAAAAATTACTTCCTGGTTCGGAGCATACCAGCTCACTCTGATGTTTCCGAAATTTATGCACCGTCTAATATTAAAACGATCATAACTTGGGCATTGTGTTTTATCTATAATAGCGCATAAGAAATCGAGAAATTATTGAATACACGAATCATCACTATCCGGAAGTCCGTACGTTGTAACCTAATGGGAACCGGCTGAGTTCCCTTCCCCATCGCGCACGCACGCAACAACGTGTCTGTCATTGTTGGTAAATAAATGGCCATAACTTGGGAGCAATACTGTCCGATTAATATCAAACCTTGAAAAGCACATCTCAGGTCCCCAGCAATATACTGGCAAGTTTCAATTAGATCGGACCAGGTTGTCGGAGAAACAGCCGCACACACACACACACACACACACACACACACACACACACACACACACACACACACACACAACACACACACACCACACAACAAACTTGCTTGGAATTAAGATAGATGAAATGAGGTCAATGAGATGACAAATGAAGGGGTTAAATGCAGACTGCAGAGCAATGAGTAAGGAAATCCGTCGTTGTGAATCGTTTTTACCACCAAATTGAGATGTATTTCGTTGGTAGGCACGTTGAGTGGAGCTGAATTCCTTAACACTTCCAAAGGCCACAGCGTTTTGACAATTGGAAACCAAAAAAAGTTGTGCACTGTTTTTGATAAATTATTTTCGGAACAATTTTTTCCAATAAATAAATAATAATAAAAATTGTCTCCATGTACACACCTTTATCTCGTTAGCACCTCTTCATAAAC
>CM068957.1:114716161-114741343 GCA_035128595.1 Eptatretus atami
TTTGCAAGGTTTGGTTAAACTTGTGAACTTTCCCCTGTTTCTGAGTGTGGCGGAGACAATCCGCTTTAATCTGCAGAAAACTTCCGCTTTTATAGTTAAAATTATCTTCCGCTGTGATCATTTTTAGTATGTATAATATTATAAATCGATTTTATGTTCTTAGCTTTTGTTTTTGGACGTTTTAAGATCCACAGAATCCATGATGTGTTCCTGTTACTGGTGTGAATGGAATCTATATCGTTACATTCAATGTAAACTCTCCCGGGCCCTTTGGGGCCCTCGAGTGGTTCGAGCCTTGGACCAGGGAACGTGCATCTGACGATCGAATCCTCCGGCACCCGATTTCATCATTCGGTTATCACGTTTAGTTGTCGCTCATATGGCCCTGATCGTGTGTACAAATCGACGGTAAATAATGAATTCATTTTTCCGCGGGCCTGGTGAAAAAAAACACGCTCTGTGGCAAATAAATGGACTGTAAAAATTACTTTGGACAAGTTTAATTGGTTCAGAACCTTTTTAAAAATATTTTCTGGTGTGATAATGCTTCGGCCGTTCGGGTCCGACGAATTACCGCATTGTTCCGCAATGTGTAACAAAATTTAAAGTTCCACTGCCCTTAAAAAAAGCCTCAAATTAATATTATTTTTTATAATATATATTATTTTTATGTCCTCTTTTAACGAGTTAGCCTAACCAAAGGCAAAAGGAAAACAATTGTCCGTTATTGTTCGCCGAAAAATGTGGTTTTGTCATAAAAAAAATTAACCCTTTGCCGCCGACAAACTTGCCGCTTGGAACAATGAAGCCTTCATTGTGGTAGTTTGTCACTTGGGGAGTGTTCAAGTTTTTCGGTCACAATTGTTTTCCTTTGGTAAAATGGTTATCAAAGACATGGAAAATAACTTTATATAATAAGAATAATATTAATTGAGGCTTTTAAGGCAGTGGAACTTAAAATTTGTTACAAGCTGCTTCGAACACTGGTTACTAAATTGTTTTTATTTTCTAAAAATAAGGGTGATGTCCAATGCTGTGATGTCCACATACAATTGTGGAAAGAATGGGAAGAGACCTTTCCAGAACCTGAATTTTTATTAAATTGTCAGAGGTAATGATTCTACTAAATGACAGTTTATAATGTGCATGACTTGAGCGTAATTGACATATTGCAAAGTCTGTTTGAATGATCATAAAGCCAAATATATACGAAGTGGAAATTCTTATTATTTTTCAGACAGTACCATGACCAGTCAGCAACAGCATCGGAGCAGATGTGGACACTGCCATATCACAACATTGAAAATGCCCCTGATCGCGTGTGGAGTGCGGGCAGGAACAAGCCCTCATCTATCTATAATCCAGGTGTGTGTGTGTGTGTGGTGTGTGTGTGTGTGTGTGTGTGTGTGTGTGTGTGTGTGTGTGTGGTGTGTGTGCGCGCGCACGCGCGCTGTTTCTGACAACCACTGCGTCCGATCTAATTTGAAACTTGCCAGCTATATTGCTGGGACCTGATGTGTGCCTTTTCAAGGTTTGAATTAATTGGACAAGTGCTTCCCAAGTTATGGCCATTTATTTACCAAACCAACTGCGTAAGCGTGGCCGATGGGAAGAGATCCTCAGCCGCGTTCCCCATTACGGGTTACAACGTACGGACTTCCGGATAGTAATGACTTACTGTATTCTCATAATTTCTCGATTTCTTATGCGCATTTATAGAAACACAATGACCCCAATCCAGTCGTCATTTACGAGAGCGAAGAATGGCCTGTATGGTTGTTTGAAAGTTGTTGTTTTTTTTTTTGCACGTACGGACACGTACTAGTGTAATAATAACGAGTAACAGCAACACGCTGTGCCAGCCATCCACGTCCTTGATTATTAAGAATTTGCAGCATAGTTAATTGTAATGTTGTATTGTGGAAACCCAGCCTAAGTTTACATTGTGAAAATATTTACATGTACTTTTATGCAGAATGAAGTTATTTTATTTTATGTGAAATTAAGATTGAAAACACCCAACAAATTAATTTTTTTGTGCTTTGGAATTATTTATGTGAGATGCATTCAAAATTGTTGTTTTTCATACTTAATGATGTTTAGATTTATATTTTTTCTTTGTATGAATACACACACATAGATATATATTTGGTCTCATTGATTTGCCTGATTGTAATTCAGTTTTATATAATTTTATGCACTGTTCATATCATGTCAAGTATCATCTGTTTAAGTCTTTATGCATCTCATTCTATTGATGCCGCTGTGGGACATAACAAGTAAAAATATTTCTAAATTATATATATCATGCAGAAATTCTATCAGAAAGGTGTTTGACTTTCCAAGTGGGACCCATATTGTACTCTTTTACCAGTCATTGCTGAATTTCTACCTATTGAATGTCAACTATTATGTCGTATAGCAAAATTTATATGTGGTTCTTCGTCTTCTCATAATTCTTACCTGAGGTGCTTAATTATGAATCTTGTAACAATGGGTAGTATGTCATCAGTAGCTAAAACTTTTAATTACATTTATATAAATGTAAGTTATCAGTCAATACCTTTTATTGCTCCTAATGCCCATTTAATGTATGCAAGCATAGAATTATCAGCAGTTTTACTAACACTGCATGATGATGTTATTGTACTTAAAGGTGCCTTTTTGCAGTCAATTATATTGAGAGAGAAGAAGCTCCACAGTTCCTCTCTGGAGCAGAACTTTCTGAATTTGAATTGTTAACTGTGCTTTGCACAAAGTGAATTTGTCAAAAAGGTATTTACGACTTTTACCCATGTGGTATTTCTTATTCCCAATTTTTAGTATATGTTTCTCAATTGCAATGGTATCTACTTTTAGTTATTGTACGTTTGTATTGAGTGTGCTTTTTTGGTACGAATAAAGATATTATTGTTAATACTGCTTTTATATTTTTGCCGCAATAATGCTCTGTGTGATACGTGATAATAAATGATTATGAATTACAGTTGTTTTCAAGTTGTGTCATTATGTGTTACTGTGCAATGTAATGATGTTGAAATACAACTTCAATGTTTTGATAATGCACCGGTAGAACAGCGGTTGCTCCATGGCCCCAGACCTACGGGTCGAGGGCTCCATCAAGCTGGAAGCTGAAGGGTGTCATGCACTGCAATTTTCGTTTATTTGGCGTGCAAAGAAAAGGGTAAAAACAAAAACTCTTTTATGAACGTTGTGATAAAGTTGAAAACTAACGTCATGCTTCAATGTTGTGACAACGTTGAAATCTGACGTCATGGGTGTTGCAAATACAACTTCCCACTGACCCAATTCTGACGTCAGGTCCAACCAGAACACTACGCTGCAACAACGTCAGATTTCAATGTTGTCACAACGTTGAAAACCGACGTCATGGGTGTTGCAAAAACAACTTCCCACTGACCCAATTCTGACGTCAGGATAGAACTGCAAACGACGTTGCAACAACGTTGTGTGCCTGCTGGGTCTGGCCTCTCCGCCCAGCAGGGCTGCGGCCAGGCAGAGGCACGCTGTGCGGCTCGGGCTGCATGGCTTGCAGAGAAGCAGCGCATTGACCGGCGCTGACCGCCGGTCGCCGTGGATGGCCCGGGAGTTCGGTGCAGGGCGATTCGTGTCGTGGTGCTCGGAGCGAGGCGATTCCGCAGCTTGGAACCCTCTGGCCAGAAGTACAGTGAGGCCACTTCTGGTCATGGCGGCGAGCCTGTGTGCTGGCCGGGGCCCAACCAGAGCACCCGATTTGGGTGACGACACATGGCTTCAGGTCGTCACCCCCGCCCGCACCATGGGGTCTATAAAAGGATGGGTCGTGGGGCTGTCCGTGGTCGTCATCTTCTTTTCTAGCTCAGTGTTCCTCATCTGCTGGCTCCGCCTTCTTCACCGCCTTGCCGCTGACTCCACCCATCCACCCACTGCTCCGGGCTCTGCCTTCCTCCACCCACTGGTTTCTGACTCCGCCCAAAGTCCTTCCATCATGTCTGTCGGGCGTGCCCCATTTCTCTGGATCGACGCTTAGCTGCTCAAAGTGCCACGAAGCGGGAGACGATGCACCAGCTGACAGGGAGGTATCACCCAGCAGAGCGTCCCCCCAAAATGTATTGGTGGCGCGGTCGGGCAATCGTGCAAGGTATTGAGAGACCGTTAGTCTCATCTCCTCTCCTTTTTCTCTTCATTAACTCCTCTTCATCGGGATGTGTGTGTGGGTGTGTGTGTGTGTGTGTGTGTTGTGTGTGTCATGGCGCCTGTCCTCGCTTAAGTTAAGATTGTACAAAAATTATATCGGGATAACTCTGCTCAGTGTCTGCTTTTGTAGGTTGCTTGTGTTATTGTCGCACCACACTTTGTTCCTATACCTGCTCACAGACAACAATAAACTACATTCACTGTGCCACATAGCATTTGTCGCCTGCCTGTTAATAAATCCTTTGTAGAAATGTTCCCAGCTCGTTTTTCTCTTTTCTTTCATTGATCCAGCATGGTCCATTTCTTAACTTAGCCGGACTTTATTCCCAGCGATCCGTTTCTCTAAGCCGGTACGTCCTTGGCAGTGTCACTTGGCTGCATCTGATCCGTAAGTGATCCGGTCGGACAAGGCGTACGAGGGCGTGTCCCCCGTTAATTAGGTATTTGATTAATTAGGTAACCAGGTTAACCCATAGACTGAGGACCCTAGGCTACGTGGTTGAGATTGGCGTTCACGGTCGGTTAGCGACCCGCCGCGTCCCAGAATTATTCATGCGCGATGGCCTGCAATTCCGGGAGTCTGGTCGGAACCCGAGATAGCTTCCCGCCCGGTGGTCTTCTCAATATATATATATAATATATATATATATATATAATATATATATATATATATATATTGCATAATGGAGAAATCGTGCTATATATCGTTGGTTATGCCTGGTGTTGGCTTGATGGTTATGGTGGCACGTTGGGATCCTAGAGTACTGAGCTTGGAATCCTAGAGTCCCACTTGGCTGTTGAAGTATACCAGGTGGGGTTGACTCAGCCTGTCATCCATCCAAGGTCGGCAAAACGAGTACCAGCTGCTGGGATGATTGAGCCATTCGAGTATCCTGCGTCGGAGGGGCGACCCATCCAGGATAGTGCCAATAGCCACGAAACGCTTTGGCAGCACCAATGCTCTGCACAGAGTCTGGTCCAATGGATGGAATGGAATATTGTTTGATCTATCGATATAATATATATATATTATATATATATATATATTATCGTATTCTAGAAAATGCCCCCCCCCCCCGTCGCTTCGGAGAGGGAACTAAGACCGGGGTGGTTGTGGTGAGAGGAAGAGTAGTGAGGGGTGGGGGAGCAAGGAGGGGTACAGGAGGAGAGGGGAAAGAGAGGAAGAGAGTGAGGAGGGGGAGGGGAGAAATAGGAGAAGAACGAGAGAGGAGGGACGGAAGGGAGAGAGAGACAGAGGATGAAGGGAGGGAGAGAGATGATGGAGGAGAGAGAGAAGGGGAGCAAGGAAGAGGGAAGTAAGAGGGGGAGAGCGATTGAAGGGGGGGGAAGAGCGACGCTTTACCACACATCGCTATACATCCAGGGGTTAGAGGTTGCGAGGAGGGGTGGGAGCGAGGAGGATGGGGGAGCAAGTCGGGGGAAATGGGTGTTCTGGACTTCAGTTTGGTAGTGGGACTTGAAGGTAAAGGGTGGGAGGGGGTGGGATGGTCCCATTTGCCCGCATTGGTACAGGATTGAATGAAATGGGGTACATTAAAACACCATGTTCAAACAGGATAGCAAAACCACCTGTCACTTTCAATCAGCATGTTCCATTTTAAAAGAGATTATAACATGGGCTTTGTTGAGGTATGCGATTCAAACTGCAGCTGCCACACTGTTTACCTGCTCTGGGACTGGAACTCTCTGAGGGGGTCACACACCACTTGGAGTGCAAAAGAACATGCAAACCAGACAAACGAACACCCCTCCAGTAACCGGACTTGTCGTCAAGCCCAATCCCGCAGTCCAAACCCAGAACCCGGCTCAGGCTAAGACAGCCAAGAGCCCATCACACCCTCACTGCAATGCTTATAAACACCCGGAGACACCATTGTCCGTGCCTTCATTTAAATTTTAGCACACGTTTTACAACAAGGACAAATGTGTCCAAGAGCCACGTCCAAAGGCAATAACAACAACAACTTCCGATATTTCGTCACGTGCCTTGATGGAGCCAATAGCGAGACCCATCATGGAGGCTCCTGTTCATGATGAGAAAATCGTGTATTTATGAAATTACAACACATTAAATGGAATAATCTTTAAATAGTAACGTAAACTTTTAGAAACTTTAAAGCAAATGTCCGAATATATTTAAAAGTTCATGATAGACGCTCTCAAAAGGCACCGTCAATGTGAGGATGTGTACAGGTGTTTAGTATTTAAGGAGATCCGGATCCTTTATATACATAAAAGAGCCGAGTCCTAAAGGTTTTGTCTGAAGAAGATGAAGATGAAGAAGAAGAAGAAGAAGAACAACGAGGAGCTCTTTTAGAGCCAGCGTTCGCTACGCGAGACGCGGCTAAAAATGCGATAATTCCCAGAATCTTTCAACCTGAGCCGAACCCCAAATTTCAAATTGTGGAATCAAACCCCGCCATAGTCCCGACAGCCAAAACAGTGCCCATCCACCCAACCCGCACACTTCAGGCTCACAACACAAACACCACAGCACAACACAAACACCACAGCATAACACAACCACCTGTGGAAACTTATCACAACCACCCATTGTTTATCACTTCGTGAAAGTTGTAGGAGGGGTGAGAGAGGGAGGAGAGAGAGGAAGGAGGGGTGGGGGAGTGAGTCCAAACAAAACGATTGGGGGAAGGGATGGATGGATGGATTGAAGGAGGGAAGGAATGGATGGATGGATGGTTGGATGGAAGGAATGGATGGATGGATGGAGGGAAAGTGTATTCACAGTAAGTTCTACAGTTGTTCATGAACACACGATACTACAATCTCACAGAGTGAACATGAGGTGTACTGAATTAATGATGAATAAACTAACGTGTTCCCACCTGCTGTTCCTTCATCTGCCATTACATTCACCTGCAGCATCTGCAATGAGCTTGGGTGTTGGAAACCACTCTCCCCAAATAACCTCTAAAGTACTCCATCAGGGGGTCCGTCTTCAGGTGGAGCTCAGCATGACCGGTCCAAGTTTAAGGTTACATTTTAAAGTTTTGTCAGATTTAACTTAGGCAATGGAACACACTTTTGGATAATATGTGCTGTACTTCATTTACATTATTACCTAACATTGTCTTGAATGTCAATTTATAATTTTATTTTCGAAAACGACAACACCTGTGACGAAAAGGCATTTACACCGCCATCGTTAAGGAAAGGAAAAAAAAAATGAAAAGGCATTTACACCATGAAGTTAAAAACCTGAGGATGAGGATTTAAATCGGTGATTTTTATTTTATTTCCGAGACTACACTCATTCTATATCACCGATCTGAAGTGTTGCCACATTTAATAAAATAAATGTCTATGCAAGTCTAGTATTGTTGTAATGTGCCACGGTGTGCTCGCTTTTTCTATACAAAGTTGTCTCAATGAAGTTTTTTTTGTATGTGACGCAATACTGTATAAATGTACCTTATGAAATCCATCCATGAAAATTATCATGATGGGGCCAATGGCCCTACAAAGATCAATATTGATGAGGATGACGATGATGAAGCAGCTTGTAGGGCACTCGCCAAGTGGCTTAAGCACTCAAGCAAGCACTCCTACAAAACGGTTGACAAAGAACGGCAGGCTTGGCAAGTGATTAAAAATTGCCATTCGGTCATTATGGAACACCACCCGGAGACACCCAGAGTGTCAAACAATGTCCAAATTGGACAAATGAACACTTTTTTTTTTTAGCAGTTTGAACGATTGCTAAGGTCAATCTCTTTGTTAAAAATTTGAAATTTGGCTCAGATTAAGAGATTCCAGAGCTTATTGCATGTGCAGAAATGAAATAAAAGGCATGAACACTAGCATTTCCGGGCATTTATAAGCACTGTGATATACACAGCGATTCATAGGTTTGAAGATGAGGCATTCGATGATATGAGTGAGGAAAGTGAAAATAAGAATTTGAGCGCTTTATCATTAATAAACCATTGCGGCCTGTTCAAAGTCAAGGCATTGCTGAGCAGGCCCCCAAAAATGGCAAATTAAGACCCCAGCAAGCTGACAAGAGGGCTGATACCCTGATAAAGGATGATTAAATAAGGCCGTTAATTATCTTCAAAAGGGGTGTTCAAATTAACCCAAACATCCAATTTTCATTGCTGAACTCACTTTGAGTTCCCTTTGGGGCCTGCAAAGTTTCAGGCGATTAGGTTTCACGGTTTTGGAGTTATGGAGGAGAAACAGTGACTGACACACACTCTCACGCGCGCGCGCACACACACACACACACACACACACACACACACACACACACACACCAGAACAAAATAAATCTCACTCATTAAAAATGCAATGACGTGTTGTAAATGAAGTCTGGTTGATAAGTAATCCCTCGTCGCCTCTCCAGCGGTTGGTGAAGAAGAAGGGCTTCTTGGCATCGAGCCGCCATGGCTTTAAAATGGCGTTAATAATGTTAAGCATAAGAGGAGACTACTCGTTTGTTGCTGTCATGGTCGTTCACCAAACACACTAAATCCACTGCGCTCAATTATTTTGATGGTGTAGAACAAAAGTTACTCTTAAATATTGACGTGTTGAGTGACTCGTGAATAAAAAAAGGCTTGTAAGGAAAAGCGCGTGAGCTTCGAACGTGTCGTGGTGACTATCTCTCGAGAAGTGCCTTGCAGTGTCCTTCCTCTACGTTTATTGGCTCTCTCTGGAAGGACTCCACTGATTGGCTACTAGTGTTCACATGTTAGATTTATTACAAATATTAGCAAAATATAAAGAAATATTAATGAGTCATGACACTAGATCCCCACTAGATCAATGACCAAAGAGAGATGATCGATAATGATGTAGACGTATGCCTGGTGTTGGCTTAATGGTTCCGGTGGTGGGCTTGGGATCCGAGGATCCTGAGTTCAAATCCCACTCGGCTGTTGAATTAATACCAGGTGAGGTTGACTCTGCTTGTCATCCTTCTGAGGTTGGCAAAATGATATATATATATATATATATATATATATATATATATATATATATATATATATATATATATAGATAGATATATGTGTATATACTGTGGACCCCAGAATTCGCAGTAGTTACTTTCTTGAAAAATGCTGTGAATGTCGAATCTGCAAATTGTTGGACATTGTTTCAATGGGGAAAAGGGTCAAATGGCAGAGTGAACAAGGGGTTCAAGGCCAATGGAGGGTATTTGTGAACTTTTCCTCTTTCTATCTTCTTATTTGTAACTTGCTTGGATATCTTGACCATGGATAGATATAAATATAGCATCAGTGACCCATACCCTCCTCATTATTACTTTGTGGCATGCTCATGAATCACATCCGTCCCATGACTTTTCATCCAAATGAACCAATAGTCCAATTCATCCCCCTGTACATCACGAACCACCCACGTGCTAACTCACATACTAACCTGCATACTCGAGCATCTTTAATAATAATTTAAATTCTAGCCATCATGACCTACCCTGAGAAGTTTCATGTGGGAGGAACACCTCATTTATTTAAATTTTAATATACTTCATTTCATTTGATCACTACTCACCTATTCACTGAAGCTTCCGTTCTACAAAGATGTGGATATTTTCCATCGACATAAATAATAAGGCTGAACCAAAAGACCATACGAGTCACAAGGTAGCAGCTTACGTCCATGATCCCCTCAGGGCAGGTTGCGGCCTTCAGGAATATAATTGCTGCACCATCGTCAAATTCAAGCAATGCAAGTTCAGTCCACTCATTCTTGTGCAGCAAGTTTGATGACCCCTCCTAAGTGTTTCCAGACACAGAATTTTGCCAATTACTAATGCACCAATTTGATTCTTTGAACGCCAATCGTTTGGGTGAAACCTTTTTATATTATGGAGTAAAATCAATTACTGGTATCAAGGTTCTGTTCACTCATTAAATGCAGTGAAAAATCATATCACTCTGCATTCATAACTGATTTTGGCAGCTTGCACAGTCAGGATCCGGTTAATTTGACTCTGAAAAAGCTTTGAGCTGCCATATTGGATTCTCTAAGTGAGTACATTTCACAGCGCCATTGCCGTGAGTGATACCGATCCAGCCTGAGCCAGTGGGAAGAAATAAAACAGCCAGGGCAAAAAACTTCACAAAGCTCTCTGCCTTAAAAACTGCTACCTGTCAAGAGAAAGAAACCACTTGCCAAGAGCAACTTGAATCCTGCACTCACGACCCTCCCCAAAGGCTTTCAGTCAAAACACCAATCCCACCTCTCTCTCACCAAATCCCCTTTGCATTCATTAAGATGTGTTCATAAAAAATCCCAAGCAGCCTTTGACTAACTGAAGACCTTGACGCAATTGAGACAGCATCGGGTCAGGTAAGCTCTTACTGTCGGCCATTAAAACTTGCAGAACAAAGTGAAAGGTCAATATGGCTGACACATGCACATATGAGACCGATGGATGACGCTTGAGGTAACAGGTGTCTTGACTACTACATGCGTGCACTTAAAGGGGAACCCAAACACAATTTTATTTTTCTAAAAACCAATGAGAATCATTCATCATGATCGCATTTGAAGTGAAAAAAAATTGAACTTTTTTGCCAATCACAAGGTGTCAAAATCCCGAGAGTGTCGATTTTCTATTTCGTCAGTGACATCACATCTGGAAGCCACCTGATCCAAACGACGGTTTTACATAGAGAAACAGTGCATGTCAAGCTCCGATTCATATACTGATTCCACCGTCATTAGTAACTGATGGTTGTCAGAATACTGAAACTGATCAGTGGGATTTTGAAGACAAAACAAGAAGCGAATACTTCGATATCGAGCGGCTGCAGGCAGTAAAGGTTAAGAATGATGAAACAATTTTGCAGTTATCTTATATATTATTTTTCCGAGTTTGTGGTTTCGTACGCGCTATCTTCGACTTTGTTCTGTGCTCGAGTAACGTGATATTTGGCTTACATTATCTCAAGGACCATATGAGGCATGGTACAAAAAAAGTAAATAAAATGGTTCTGAAACCGTGAAATCATATTCCACTTACTGCATTAAAGTAAAATTACTACTGATACTCTGCATCAGTTCCTTTCTCAAACACACCCACCCCAACATGTCGCGCAGAGCGGCGGTTATGCTAGTAAAATTTAAATGTAGACATGGTGAATTAGCATGCATGATGGGAAGAGTTGTGACGTTGGACAAATTTCTATTTATAGCCCTCAGATCAAAGGGACGTACGCGGCCATAAGTGTGACAGAAGACGTGACAGAAGACACGGCCAGAATAGCCAATTACATAACAGCGCGATGGTCGCCGCGCTGTAATTAGTAATGGAAACACTTTTGGGGGAATTGTGGATCCATATTGTTTCGAAACTTGTGAGAGCGATTCAGAGGAAGAAGAAGGAAGTGCTCGTGAAGAGGAAAATGCTGGTTGTATGGTCACTTCAGCTCGTTAGGGTTTGATTTTCCATTCAATTGATGGTTTATCAGGGAGAGATTTTATATTAATTGATAAATCGATTTATATATTACTTGAGCAGAAATACCCATCATTGCCTGACAGCATGGATACAGCCGACAAAATGGGTGACGAATGCTTTGTTCCACCGTCGCAGGCTGACCAGGTGTTTTGTATGTTTCAGGATTGTCCCGTTTCATACTTTCCTTGGGCACCATTTGTGTCCGTGCCGTGTCCTACCGTCATGCCCGTGAAGCGGTGATGGCGACTTGAGTCAGCGACTTGGACTCGTCGCAAATTTTGTGACTTGATGCTTGACTTGAGACTTGGCCTTACAGACTTGAGACTTGAGCTTGGAGACTTGTTGACAATGACGACGAATGAATCAACACCATATCAAAATAAGTATATCTCTGTCATTTGTGACAAATTTCCATTTGATGTCTGGTCGGATGTGATTATGTTTATAAACAAAGACCGCCAGAGTTGCGTACCAAAGGGAGCATGAACTCAGGAAATAGATCATGTCGAGCTTAGAAAAGGTAGTAGTTATACAGCGCCCAAAGTGCTGCTGAGCTCCAAATCTCTGATCACACATACATGTGTCTAGTGGAGTAAAAGGAGGTAAGTTACAGAGAAAAGCAAGTAGAGCTATAGTATCTTTCATTATATGGATTCTACGTACTTGAATTCAGTAAGCATGTATGCCATACGGCCTACATATGGAATTATTGCTGCTCCTCAGTTCATTTAACATATATTTTGGCCTGTCTGTTTGTCTGTCCTTTATGCAAGCACAAACCGTTTGACCTAGAGTGACCAAATTTGGCACAGGAACCTCTTATGAGATGAAGAATGTAAGCACAGAGTCGGTTAGCCTGTCTGTTTGGCTGTCCTTTATGCAAGCACAAACCGTTTGACCTAGAGCTACCAAATTTGTCACGGGAACCTCTTATGAGATGAAGAATGTAAGCACAGAGTCGGTTAGCCTGTCTGTTTGTTTGTCCTTTTGCAAGCACAAACCATTTGACCTATAGCTACCGAGAAAACCATTTCACCTAGATCTACCAAGTAAGGAGTGCATAGCGCATGGGATCTGCAACAACATTGCATTTGACTGTACCTGCAACATGAACAAGTGTTTTATTTGGTGCAAGTCCGCATTTTGGTGCATTTTTCACGAAAATCGGTCCCGTCATGTGCATAATGGTTGTTGCAGGAAGTTAATGTGGCAATGGTTTTTTGCAGTTTTCGAAAAAAATCCCAACAACTTTACTATGCCACCAAAGAAACAGATCTACATCAGCAGCCAGAAAAAAAATATAAGAAGCCCGGAAGCAGGAAAGCTCACAAGAAAGAAAATCATGCCTTGAAGCTGACCGTGAACGACATGCAACAGCCAGAGCAACAGAAACATTGCAAGAACGCTTAAACAATGTGTAAGCATACCCTATCAGTATCCAATTAGCTTCTTCCAAGTTTCCTTCATTTTTTTTTTAAGTCGACGTGTTTTATGGCTCATAATGGAACTAAAATAAAGAAAGACATAAACACACACACACACACACACACACACACACACGTTTGAGCTTTGAGTAGATGTTCTTACCAATACACCGTGAAGACTGAGCATCACTGTGGAGTTTGCTGCTACTCTGCGCATGCGCGTTTCACTTTGCAGAGTTGCCAGATTTGAAGAGTGGAAATGTTGTCTTGGAACCTCAAAATTATCATATTTTCAGAAAAACTATCGTACGATTCCCACGAACCATGTGAAATAGTTTTTTTTTTTAACCCGCTGTTAACCCACAATGCACAGCGACGTTTCAATTTAATAACTGTCGACCATAGATTTGTCACGCCATTCGCAAGACAGTCATTCCTGTTTCTTCCTGGTTTTCCCTTGTTCACACGACCTCTGCTGTGCTCGTTTTCCCCATTATGAATGCATCAACGCATGAGAGTTATATAACAACACCTTTGCTATATATGCAGCCTTAAGAAAACAACAAAAACATCAAAACATGGAAGTGTGATGTGCAGTATTATGCACCACCTTTGAATAAAACGGTCAAAACATCCTTATATCAGATATTAAAGGTGAAGATTATTATATTTTTGGAAAGAAGAGATAAATGCGATGTCACATGATAACATTCATCACTCTGTGACGTCACATTGTGGATGGTTGAGCTCGACTGAAATGTCACAAAAAGTGCAGTAAAGTTAATACAGAGAATATCAACTCGGGATTGTCAGACGGATATTTGAAAGTATTGTTTTAAAAGAAATTGATATTTTAAAATTAAATTTTAGGTTACTTTTTTTCCGAGGAAACGGATTCTGACCATATTTTGACGATTCAGTAGCTTATTTAATGAGTAAATCGTGTTTAAAATAATCCTTACTTATTTTTCTCCTTATTTATGCTCCAATTCGTACATTTTTGTTGTAGACCAACATACCACCACTTTCTGAACTCATTGCATCCACCTGCACACTGTGATGTCATTAAAAACAAATGATAATAAAAAATAAATACATATGTATATATATATATATATATATATATATATATATATATATATATACACTACATACATACATACATATATCACTGAAATGACGAAGCCCTAACCCTAACCTAACTGGACGTGTGCACGTCCACAGTCCACGTGCTTGGAAGTCAGAACTCAGAAGTGACGTATGCATTGCTTTTCTCAGTTGCTCTCAGTACACATACTTACATGATGTTACACCTGCGTGAAAAATGCTGCGTGAGGTGTGACGGAGAAGGTCATAATCTGCCCAGCATACTGAGAAAAACGTTATGAAACTAAACTGAAAATTGAAGGTCAGTCAAGTACTTTATTTTTCGAAATTGCCAGAATTATTGTACATTTTCAATTATCGATCGTATATCGTACAAGAGGTTGAATTATCGTAGAGCTGGCAACCCTGTCACTTCGTTATCGGTAGCATGGCGGAGATTCTGAGGGTGATCATATTTGCTTATAAACATTTGAATCCACCAACCTTCCATATTTGGAGTGGAATCACCAAGGTTAATAACATTCAAAAGACTGAGTCTGGCCACCGAGTTTCGTTACCGATTGTAACCGTTTTGGTGACCAAATGTAAGCATTACACCACCGAGTCTGGTCAACGAATTAGAATTAAAGCAATTAAACTTGGCATTTATTTTCCATGTCATTTATTTTACAGAGTACACTCCCCCAGAGAATCATCAAGTTCATATCAACAACCAGCTCTTGACTCGTGTAAACCTTTTGCGTATTAAAGGCTTACACGTAACCAAGGTCTATCTATGACATAAATGACATTAGGACATAATATTTGACTTGAGAATTGACTTGTGACTTTCCCTCAGACTTGAAAATTGACTTGAAACTTGGCTCAGGTGACTTATTGACATCTCTGCCATGAGGTGTCGATGTCCCTCCACAGTGGATGGGGGATTATGGGTGGATGGCGGAGGGGGTGGGGGCAAGAGGTAGTGGTGGATATTGTGAGGGTGGTGGGATGGTGGTGGGTATTGTGGGAGTGATGATTGATGGTGGATTGTGGGAGTAAGAGGGGACACCCTGAAAGTTTTAGCGTCCTTGGTCAAATCCTCTCGAAGGAGTAGATGATGCATACATAGATACATACATACATACATACATACACACATACACACATACAATACATACATATTTTCTCTCCACTAGAAATATATGGTGGTTCATTTGATTTGTCGAAATTTGTGTTGATAATATATATTTATTTTCAGGTGCTCTTGTGGTAACTGCCAGGCAAGAGCAGCAGGTGATAGATTCACAGCTCAAATCGTCCATGTACATGTTCTGGTAGCTGGGTAGAGATGGTGTTACAGCTTCAAGTGATGGCTTTTTCTTCCGCTTAATAATGGGGATGGCATCCTCTCTCAATCGCGGCGGATAACTACAAGATCTTGCCATCTCTGTTGTTTCAAAGCAGTGCTTTGTAACATGTTCAGAGCACAAAAGCGAACATTTTGGAGGCCTGATCCACACGCAGGTATTTCGGACAAACCTTGTCCAATTTCTGGCAAAATTAGGGCATTTTGGCCATTGGAGTAAGAAGCCATTTCAGTTTGTATTACTAAACAAGCACCAAGGATGCATTGGCATACTTGTGGAAAATCGAAAATTATTCACCGTCTGAATTAAAATCATGCCGCGATGTAACCCGTATACAATACGGATCTGACAATCGACTCCCGGGTGTGACATCACGGCTAAACTGAAGAAGAATAAGATTTCGACTTTTAATCGCAAATTTACCTCCTTAATAATTGGGAAATCAGAAAAAGACACATCAAATCTGTTTAGTGGGGTATGAAGGGATAGAGTCGCATTGAGGTGGTGTAAGCGTTTGGGTTCCCCTTCAAGCATGAAGGTGATGAGAGCTGAAAAGCAATGAATTCACGTGACACGAACAAAATTTCGAAAGTAGAGCAACTTGTTGTAAAATTGTCTTCACGGTGTCATTCTCGATCAATTTGTTGATGTTTGCTTCTAGGGATGGGTAATTAACTGAAGCGAGAAGTTATTTCATTAAATATCACTACTGTCAAAATTCATTTGGTCGAAAGAAGGAATGTTGCGGAATAGAAAAATAAAATGAAATAAAATAACACCCACGTTCATATTTTCATAATCTCTGTAGCCTCAAGTTTACAACACCCTTAATTTATTTGCCAAAACATTCCATCCAAAGCGAGATTTGCAACTGCTACTATAACCAAAACATTCAATAATCTTGCACATAAGCTGAAGATTTACATTTTTCTCCTCTTAATGGTTTGTGAAACTTGTGTAAACGGTACTCTCCTACTCTTTGACGATACTGTTTGTGATTAAAAACTTCTCTTACATCTGTGACAATGAGATTTGTGTGTACATTATTCAAGGCTCAAGTTGGAGCTGTTTTGATAAAGTGGCGTGCATGAAAGACGGAACATTTTCAAGCACAATGTAAGCATATGTTACTTCTCTCCGAAAGGGGCATTGTTGGGGTTTTATTTATTATCACTACTGGGAATGTGTTTACCTACCTCCGCCACTAAAGGTGGACGGAGGTGATGTTTTCACCCCTGTTTGTCTGTCTGTGAGCAGGATATCTCAAAAAGTTATCGATGGATTCGGACAAAATTTGGGGGCCAGGTTCGGTGTGACAAGTACGAATTGATTACATTTTGGTGAAGATCCAGATCGGGATCTGGATTCTAGAATTTTTAAAGTGATTTTTCACCATTGAGAGGTTGGGACAACACAATATATCACGTGATATTTCAAAAAGTTGTGGATGAGTTATGACAAAACTAGGTGGATGAGTTGGTTAGGTGACAACAACAAGCTGATAATATTTCGGTTTAGGTCTGGATGCAGATCCGGCCTATCAGTGGGACACAAGATGTAAACTGTTCAGCCTGGCAGAGGTATGCACTACCGAGTGCTGTTCCAGTTACCTCCACCCACCAAAGGTGGACGGGGGTTATGTCTTCATATCTGTTTGTCTGTTTACGTATCTGTTTGTTTTTCTGTTTGTTTGTCTGTCTGTCTGTATGCTGGATATTTCAAAAAGTTATGGACGGATTCGGATGAAATTTGGTGGGCAGGTTGGGTGTGACAAGGACTAATTGGTTGGGTTTTGGTGAAAATCCGGATCCAGATACGAGAATTTTTAAAGTAATTCTTCACCAATCAGAGATGAGGTTAAAAAAAAAACAATATGTAACGCGATATCTCAAAATGTTTTGGACGGATTCGGATGAAACTTGTTGGGCAGGTTGGGTGTGTGACAAGGGCGAATTGAATAGATTTTGGTGAAGATTTGAATCCATATCCGGATCTGAGAATTTTTAAGTGATTCTTCACCATTGAGTGATAGGGCTAAAACAGATATATAGCTCGATATTTCAAAAAGTTATGGACAGATTTGGACAATACTTGGTGGGTGAGTTGATTAAGTGACATAAACAAGCTGACAATACTTGGTGGGTGAGTTGATTAGGTGACATCAACAAGCTGATTAAATTTTATTTCACGTCCGAATCCAGATCCGGCCTATCAGTGGGATACAAAACGTATGGGCTCCACCGAGTGCCCTTTTAGTTTATTTATGTAATTCTTTTTCTTTTCTTTGCCAATGTCTAAATATCACTGCCTGTTTAGAGAGCTCAAATGAAAAGATGGTCTGCAAAAATCTGATGAACCATTGCATCGCACCACGCTTGGGGTCTGTGTGAGCTGTCAAAGGACAGAAAAATAGCTGCAGAATGTCCAGTACGTATTTGTTTTTGAGGTGGGTTTGAAAAAAAAATGGTCCTTTCATGGGTTGAACATAACTACTACAGCGAGGCCGAGGAGTTTGAGAGACTCCGTTTCTAACGAAGGATGGTTGCATAAGAAGATATGACGACATGACAAGTGGTCTTTTTAGACAGACAGGGTCAGGAATTATTGTTCTATGATAGGGGTCAGACATTTTGGAGCGGGGCAGGCCCCCATGACAGCCGCCAGATCTGCCGGTGAGGTCTTCATTTTACTGATGGAAAGATTGACTTGTTTCATTATTTTTAGATTAGTCTTGGATTGGGGCAATATTTGTCACTTAGCAAGCACAGGGGAAGCAAATAATAGAAAAATACTTGTAGAAGAGCATCTACAGAAGAGCTACCAGTTGAACAAAACCAATATATTTCTTGTATACAGAGTCAAGGCTTATGGAAGAGCTAGAACACCAAACGGATCAGGATGCAACAGAATGGGGAGGAGCACCAACAGCAGGGTTGAAGGACGAAACAAAGGGAGACTTGGATAAATTGGTGTAGGGAGAATGAGGGGTAGGGAAACACATGTGGGGTGGACAAGATGGATACGGGAGCAAACTCTCAGGAAGGAAAAACTGGAAATTTGGAAGGAGGTGGACTTGGGGTGGAGGGGATGGGGGGGGGGTTAATCAGGTGTAGAAAAGATCATGCTTTGAGTGGGGGTGATCTTAGATGGTGGTGAAGAGATGTCTTGAAAACATGGAGGGAAGAATGAGATTGAAGAGAACATGGAAGTTGGTTCCACAGGCAGAAAAAAAACCCAAAACAAATGAGTGGAGACGAGTAGTGATTCTAGATTTTGGGAGGTTCACCAGAATGGGATTGATGGTGAACCATGTGTGCCCTGCAGATACTTGCCAACTTTGAAATGTGGCTTGCTCAAGAAAGATCATGGCTGATAATGAGACCCAGGAGTTTGAGAGACTGTACTTCCTCAAACGGACTGTTAATAAAGTAGAGAGGAGGGTTTGCCAGAAGGTCCTTTTGGAGGGAGATAGGGAGAGTGTGAGATTTGTTAGGATTGTAAGACGTATTCCAAGTGTTTGACCAGTTTGTGATTTTATTAAAGTCTGAAGAGAGAGGGAAGAGGCTGCTACCTGTCTATCTGAAGGATAAGGGATGCCATGGCAGAAGGTGGAGTCATCAGCAAATACAGTAGATAAAGGGTTAGTTGTCAGCAAACAGTTG
This sequence comes from Eptatretus atami, assembly GCA_035128595.1. Classification (NCBI taxonomy): domain Eukaryota; kingdom Metazoa; phylum Chordata; class Myxini; order Myxiniformes; family Myxinidae; genus Eptatretus; species Eptatretus atami. Next base: position 114,735,375 of record CM068957.1, read on the forward strand.
CACCATCCAGTCCCGCTGTGAAGGAGGTATCAAGACCTGTGACTTTTCTTGATTGTATAAAAAATGTGATTTTACATATCACCAAGCATTTAAGGAAAGATAGTGGTTGAAGAACTGAGATCTTCGTTTGAAAGGAAGTTGGTTTCTCACTAACTTATAGTGACCGCCGTGCACTTGGTTTGGTCGTTATGGAAAAAATAAGATGTCAGAGGATGAGAAAGCCTTTCAAATGGCTCAGTAGCATTTTTCTCCAAATTAGACTTCATGAAGCATGGCTTGAAAGAAAGGTCGGAGAACTTCAGCGAGACAGGATCTTTTGGCAATAAAAAGAAAGAGAAGCTACTTGTACAAGCCAAGTGAAGAGCTAATGGCAGAACGGGATGAGAAGCTTCACCTCTGCTTGTTAAAGAGAGAGCATTTTGAGGTTATGAGCTTGGACAGCTCTCTAAAGACTGCCAGCAAAACGGACTTCTTCAGTCCGAAAAGATCAGGTGATCCCACAGGAACAGAATAAGCTGGCCAGGAATGGTCGATGACAGAAAGTTCAACGTGGCTGCTCATTTGCTGACAGCAAAGTTGTAAAGTTGACTGACCTGGTGATGCAGCCACCTCAAAGAAAGCTTAAATTGCTTTACACACACCTGAGATTCCTGTTCCAACTCCCAGATAGTCAGTATGATAACAGTTAAACATATTACACAAAAAACGGTTAAAATGCAATCTGCAGCAAATGGCAAATTGCCTCCATTGGTTCGTGTCACCATAGTTTACGCTGTGATCTCTTCTTATAAGTGATGTAACTCGGCTGAGTGCCACCACAAGAACCTTTCACGGTTTGCTGAAAGTAATCCAATTTTATTGTTTGACATTGCAACTAAGAAGTAGTTTTGTAAATAAAAATATAAACTAAAAGGGTGAAGATGACTTGGAAAAGAATGGAAAGATTTTGAGTTGATTAAGGTTGGTGGACGATAGCTCCATATGAACCGTTTCATGGGAAGGAATAAAACATCCCTGCTCACTTTATCTTTCCTTATTGGTGTATCGTCCTGAGGATAAGGCTCATTTAGGAGCTTGCACACATTACATAAAATAGAGGGACATTGGCACAATGGATAAACACAAGAGTTGGGATTCTAAATTGGGATAATACATCATGAAACGAGTATGCAGGCCATACAATAAAAATAATATATTTTACTACATGGCTTTAAATGAGTTCCCTTGCAAGGAATTCCAACACACGAGGAGGCCATCAGGCCTGCACAATGGAATGCCAACTTATGGTTGTTTGTCTGTGCTTTATCCTTTTAAAATGCTGAGCATCAAGCAAGGAAGCAGCACGTTACATTTTGAAAGTCTTTTGTATGACTTGGCTGGGATTTGAATGGCTGACCTCCCAGACTCGGAACGGATGCTCGAAACATTACGCCACAGAGTCTGGTTAATCTAAAGCATTTAATATAAGTTTTTTTTCAGTGGCGGTTTCTAATGATTTAGAAACCTATCTGGGGTCACTACTGCTTTGTGGATGTACAATATTTGTAGATGCGTGAGCCAGATTAATTTATCACATAAAATGCTGGTCCACCAATGATGTTTCATTTAACTTAGACAGGTCCTCACATAATAGTTCAGTGATTACACAAGGAAGGTTTTACTGCATTCGAATCACATGCTCAGTGGCACTTTTGATTAAAATCAAAGCTTCCCTTCTCATTGATATTGAGAACTACTCATCTCGCTACACCACACACACAAGTACATTAAAATTACTGTGAGAAACCTGGCCGTGGAATAAAAGCCCCATTGTAAGATAAATAAATATGTGAAATAGAGTGGAGTTCCTAAACTTTTCCATGCCTTTTTGCGATGACACAGAGCAGAACAAACAGACTGCGCCTTACTCATCCACCAGCCCAAGCTGTTCACAGCCCGCAGGGATTACTGTAACATGCTCTAGACCATTTCTAAACAACCTTTCGAGCCGCTGCTGTTGTCTGACGGAAAGGGACACGTCGCCTTGAGAAAGCGTACGCACAAACAGAGGATTGTTGAAGTCATCCACAAACCACAATCCTTAAGTTATAAAGATGAACTCACAAGCACTTCAAGGCTGAAAAATAAATCATGCTGGATTACTCGAGACTAATGAAGAATAATAAACATCGCATTTACTCCTCAAGTATAGCATTTTTAGCTTAGTCAAAGCAAAATCTGAAACGAGGGAGCACATGCAGAGCAACAGCATGAATGTTGTGTCGTGCACTTCTTGGTGTTTTCTGCCACTTCCCCCTGTTTACCCACGGGCCTGAAAAATCGTGACATTTCGCTAATATATTATAGTATAACCATAGCAAATTGTTAACAAACACAACATTAAAATAGCATTGCAATCACACAGTTATGACACTTGACCTCACCTTTGCAGGTCTTGCCATCAGCCTGCAAGGTGAAACCGGCAGGACAGCTGCAGTGAACGCCCGTCGAGGTGTCCTTGCAAGTGCGGTCACAGCCACCGTTATTGATGGCGCAGGTCTCTGCCAGGAGTGGAGGGAGCCACCTTAGTGGGCTGAGGCAGGGCTCATGGGAAAAGAGCCCAATTTGCAGAGATGGTGTATCAAAGCATTCACCATTCAATGTTATGTTTGATTGTTATTTTCTGAGTTCGGGGTATAACTTCAAATCCATGGCTAAAGGAGAAATTGCTTCGATAACTTATCTTTTTTTAAAGTTCAAAATCGACTAATAATCCATTCCAGAAAATATCAACTTGTCTTCAAATTTAGGTTTAAAAGTACATTGCAAATGACTTTCAAAAATCAGTTGATCATGCAAAACGAAACATCTTTCTGAAAATTTTTCAATGTTAGCGCAAAACACAATAAACCCATGCAAGACTTTCTTCACAACAATTTGGTTTTTGAATTAATTCTCATGGAATTTTAAAATGGTCTTGTAATAGCACCAATAATACATATACCTTGTACCTTACGTGCGAAGCCGCCAAGCATAAGATTGGCTGATGAGAAAAGAGACCTATTAAAGAGGAGCCTAATTTTAAAAAAACAAAAAAAAACGGAGAATTACTACACCTGATGATTCTAAAAAGTTTTTCGTTTTATGAATTTTGAAATTAAAAATAATTCCTGTAAAGGCAAACGTATGTCTTGTCCACAACAGGCTGTGGAGCCCATACACGACGTCACATCTTGTTTGAGTTCCATGTACTTGTTGGCAAGACAAGGTCTGCCAACGTGGAAATTACCGGTTGCATTTCTTGCTTCATGGTGCCTTTCATTACGTATTAGGGTGCAAAATGAAGAAAAAAAAAATGATATGATGAGTAGATCTAGTATTTCTCAGTTTTTCTTAAAAATTTATTTTATTTTTCTTTGAACCCCTTGTTAGGATAATGTTTTCAGTTGGCAGTTTATATGTTCCATTTCTGACTGCATTTGAGGATCTAGATTACATTTCTTTGAGGATCCTGTAGGTTTCAATGAATAGTCTCATCGATTTTCATTCCTTTGAGAATAGAGTTAAAATGCTGCCCCATCTTGAAATTCTCAAACACCCTCAATCATCTTGCTGCCTTCATACAATACCATTTTTATGATGTTGTTATTCTCATTCAAAGGCATTGATTCCAAGATTAAAAGCAGCCCTTCTAACAAGAACACAACAAATTCATATAGCTTAAGTACGATGTAAATTTAGTCATAAATTATTAATTTCTGTTGATTATGCAAAGGGCAATGTCTGCCTCCTTCAAAGTTAACCATTTGTTTGCTTTGCTTTGAATGACCTCCAACCTCCTATTGCTTTGAACAAAACAAAGGAGTACTGTTTGGGAATTAATTACCACACCACTAAATTAAACAAAGAAAACAGTTCCACTATACAAGATCAGAAATTACTGAGCTGCGACCATTGCCTGAGTGTGTCACAAGTCAATAATGACAAGCAAAGGAAATATCTGGTATGTTGCTAAGAAACTAACGACCTTGGCCTATATGGAATCAGTGATGCGATAGCATTCCTCAATGAAGACCACCGATGGCCACACGGAGTCATAAGATGTAGGCCAAGGCAGTCCGGGAATCTGAAGGAACACTGCACGATTTGCTAAATGCCTCGGTATACTGCAAACCGCACTGACAGTGGTCCAGTGAAACCACTTTCATATTCTACACACGGAGCTGTTAAATTTTTTTTCCTGTACTGCTGTCTGCAGATGACGCATACTACTTACTAGTTGCAGCTTAGTGAAAAAGGACGACATTTTATGAATTTGTGCAACAAGTGAAAAAGACTAATGAAGTCTTGATATTAATTTTTTCATTATCCAGGTGGCCATCTATTTATTACGTATGTCAATATGGTGTAATTTTTGGCCCCTCTCTCTACTTCCTCCTCGTATGGCCCCCTACATGTTGCTTTTCCTACCCTCCTGACTCCGACCAAACTTGTTTCGATAATCTCTACTAAAAGCCATGCTTCCCTTCCCTCTCTTCTCTTTCCTGCCTTCCACTTGCCAAATCCTTCTATGAATATGAATTTCATCATTTCAATCCCCCACTCCACCCATATATATCTAATAAATATATGGATGGCCTGCATAACTTTTATCATCATGTTTTTTTATATATCTTTAAAAAAATTTGTATACACTGTCGAGGCTCGTATGAGATTACATGTTTTTAGCCAGTTCATGTGTATAGATTTTTTTCAGGCTTAGTAAATTATCTTTGATCAATGGATGGCTTATTACTGATCACTGGATGAAAAAATTTTGATCACTAGATGAAAAAATTAACTATTGTAAAAACTAATTAGCAAAATGAAACAGTGATGGCTAAATGATGAGGAGACTCATGGGCTACTTCGTGTACCAGAGATCGTTCGTTTCAAATACAGCTTAAAGCAGTAGTGTTAAGGACCTGGACTCTAAGCTGCTTGAAATAAAGATAATTTCAGGGGAATTATCATGTTTGTAATGCATTCTTGATTTTTAAAAAAAACCCAGTTGGTTCATCAGTGACCTCAAAGGAGTGAGAAATTTGCCTGAGTCCCTCAAACATCCTCTCTCATCCCCAGTCTGTTCTACATTTAACGGAAGCCCATATATTGGCTTTTAATGCCTCTTGGGGATAGACGCTTGAAGTGTAACACATGCAAAATGCAGCACTGTCGAATCATCGACATAATTGAACATACAGTAAATAAAACAATGCACCTTCACTTTTGGTTGTGCACTGGTCCTACACATGCCAAAAATTTCCAAACAAAATCACAAAGCACCTGAGCTACATCATTCTAATGTATCAAAACCCTATTGATCAAATAAAAACATGCAAAGTATCAAAACAAAGTGTGGTGGATAAAGAAAAAAAAGAAAAGGCAAGGTAATTTTAGGTTTACACTCTGTACAGCTATACGTTCATTATTCGTGGGAATGATTGGACGCCTCTATTTATAAAAACGTTTAATTTTGACAATGCCATGTCAATAGATCTTCCCAAATGACCCAGACATTCTTAGAGTGGTGTAACTCCTCAACAGGTGGTAGAAAACTCTCTGTGAATGGGAATACCTATGACTCTGCATCAGTATACTCTTTCCATCAAGTCGACTGCTCTTCTTTTCTCACTTGTGTAATGCTATGCCAACCATCCCAACTGCCAGGAAGATGATAGCAAGCGGCAAGACAATGAGGTAATACTTGACGATAGATAATCTTAGGTCAACCTCTTCACAAGATACAGCATTGCTTTTCTGTCTGCCTATATGTTGGATAGGGACCATGGCCATCTCCCTTGAATCATCTCTGTTCGTCGGTAGATTCAAAGTGTTTGCTTAGCTCCCACAAAACTGATTATTATCCTTCTGTGCCATGCTTCATCATTATCTCTCATTCTCTGGCTTTTAATGCCTACTTCATTCTACCATTCCAGGTAATGAGAGGG
>CM068957.1:114789893-114804510 GCA_035128595.1 Eptatretus atami
AAATGGCAAATTAAGACCCCAGCAAGCTGACAGACGGCTGACTCAGGGGCTGACGAAGGATAACACCTTAATAAAAGATAGTAAACAAGTCTGAAGACGACGATGGTTCACGAGCGGTATTTGACGATGTAGATTGTTTCAGAAGTTCGGGGCGACCACCTGGCATCAAGCTTTCTCATTTCCTGTTGCCTGTGTCTCTTCGACCCCCTCCAGAGTTTTTCTTCAAATCTCTTTTCCACGATATTGATTCCTCATCCTTTCTTCTCCGTCATGTTCGCATATCACCTGTAACATTAGCTCTGCAATTCAGTGCACACAAACTCCGGCTCTCTTGCGTATCTCGCTCTCTCGACCACTCTCTTCGTGATACTCTGAGAATCTTACCTCAGCATTCTCATCTCTTGTCCTCTACAGAACGCTCTCCCCTTATTTCTTAAAAACAACACAAATTCACAACAAGTGGAGCTGGACATTTCAAAGGGCATTGAAAACGGAATTGTTTTCTTTTAGTCCTGTCCTGTAATAAATGATCCTTGAATTAAAATTGTCTATCTTTACACCAAAGTTATTTGGGTCTTAATTTCCAAATCGGGCACTGAACTTTTTTAACTAGCTTCGCAAGGTCGAGGTAGAGCAACTCACAATGACGATCAATGAATAACGATGCAGCTGCAATTCATCCTACTTGAGGAAAGTCTCTGGGCTGGTATCATGGGAACGTGTTATGTCATCATCTGGCATGATTTTCTACTGCATGATCCCAAAGGTCTAAACTGTGTCCAAGACTGATGTTTAAAAACGCTGACTTCTAACATTTCCATTTAGTGGTCATAATCTTATCTTATCTATGGAGAGTTCTCTCTTCAAAGATTTATTGAGCTTAGTTTATTTGAGGTTTTGGCTTGCCTGGGTCAACTCTATTGATCGACAATCAAATTTGAGGTGAGGTTAATGACATCGCTGAAATGTATTGGTATCACTCAAGGCATCCCACTTCATTTGCTCTTTTCCATTTTCTTATGTATGTACTTTAGAAAACAGTATTTTCCAGATGAATCCAGTATAATTCGGGTTTATGTTAATGTTTGTGTCGATTTAAAGACTATTACAAGGATCTTTTCCTGTGATGTTTCTTTTAAGAGTTTTAATTAAAAGAATCTAAACCTTCATTGGTTCTATGAATGTTTATATGAACATCATTTGTACTCTTTATGAGAAAGTTATTTGGTATTTTTACCACTTTTCAATTGAGTAGAGTCGAGCATACCATGAATTCAGATACAGGAAAATGTGGCCAGTGATGACTTGTTCAGCCATTCAGAGTGTTTTTGAAGGGTTCTTTTTTTTTTTAAACCAATATTGTTTGCGGAATCATGTGACGATGACTTTCAAAAAAAAATTTGTTACCAATCTATTCCCTAGATGACCTTCAAAATTTTTCATACTTGATCGGATGTAGCGTTCTACAATATGCAATTTGACTCATAGTGAAGGGACCCATGACATCCAATAAAACAAAACAATAATAATAATAATACAAAAAATTGCACTATTTTTCCCAGAGGAGTAACTTGCTGTGCACCAAGTTAAATTTTTTCCTTGGTGCGGTTTCAGAGAATAAGAGGTCAAAGTTTTTTCTGAACTACGGCTGCCACACCACGTGACCTATTGAATGTCATAATTATTATTAACAACATTTCTACAGTACATGAGTAGTACACCAATGGTGAAATTTTGTCTCAATCGACAAGCGGTTGTGGAGAAAACACGAAAGTTCTGTGTGGAGAAACAAACAATAAAATAAACCATGTCACCCGTAGGGGTGATCCGTATCTTGCAAAAGGTGACACGTGTGACTTTCTTAAGGTCACACTTGAGGTTGAACAGAAGCCCCTCGCCTTAATCCACCAGGAGCGATCCCTTGAGGAATTATCTCCTCGAGAGATTCCGATGAGAATCGTTCTACAGAGTAACCATGAAAATATGCGGTTTGCCTCATAACGTCACCAATCACGTCATTACATGTTCAAGCCTTGATATATTAGAAGCAACGTCCATCGAGGTGTTTCAATTTGAGGCACTAACGATATGTTCCTAAAACTTGAAATTTGACCTTGGGGGTCAAAATGTTTGACCTCAGGCGTTAACCATGAAGGTCAAGGCAATCGCCACCAAAATTAATCAGCTGAATGCAGACCATGAACTATATTCCATGAAGTTTGAAGCGATCCAATCAAAAATTACTCCAAAACAAGGGTTTCGTCGACTCCCCATGATTTGCGACAAAGTGACCTTGACCTTTGACCTGACCTTCAAAATTTTATGCGCGTGAAAGGGACCTCTAACTAGGCCTCTGATATGCGAAGTTACAAAAATTTGCAATGAAACTGTGCTCTGCAGAGTGATTTAACGTGATTACAGATAAAAAAAAAAAAACAACAAAAAAAACACATGGAAGGTCCAAGGCCAATCGCACCAAAAATTAATCAGCTGAGCGCCAGACATGAATTTCCCATGAAGTTGAGACATCGATCAAAATTACTCAAAAAAATAAGGGTTTTGTGATTACCCTGATTTGCGACAGTTGACCTTGACGCTTTGACCTTGACCTTCAAAATTGTATGGCTTAAAGGACCTCCATAGGCCTCTGAATATGCGATGTTAAGCAAAAAAATTTCCCAATGAAAAACTGTTGGGGTTCCTGCCCCGAAAAATTTTTTTTCGTGAATTAAGACAAACAAAACCAAAAAAAAAAAAAATAAAAAAAAAAAAACATAACAGAACTTGAACTAAACAATATCTTGCAAAAACTTCGTTTTGGCAAGATAAACAAACGGACACAAATGCATTAACCTCTCTTTCGGCGAGGTAAATTAACAAAAAGTTGGGTAGATTGAGGATAGACAAAGAGTGGATCACTGGAATGGCTTAGAAGAGGGAGACAAATGGGACAGAGAATGAATCATTATAAATACCAAGACCAAGGACACTTACACCAAGTCCCTTCTTTGTGAGTCACAGTGGGGTCCATACTTCACTTCCCTAAAGCAGGATGGACTCCACAGTTGTTATCACAGTCATTCCTTGATACGCCGAGAAAGTGTCGACTTTCATATTCTTGAAAGTTTGTTGCAAGCTCTCCATGCGGTAGCTTTTCTTTGTTTCATTCCTGAGCAGTTAAGTAACCCAGGAACCAAGATACTTGAAGTCATTGACTGCAAAGTTTTATTCCATCGTTTTATTAAGATTGAGACCTCTTCTCAAATAGTTGAATGCCATCAATTACTTGTATTAGCATTAACGAGTGGGTACTCTTCCCGGAGTACTCTTCTCGGCCCACGGCTTGATGCTCTTGCGAACATCTTGCCATTGTAAACAAGGGTTCCTAACAACAACATATTATTAAGGTACACATTGAAGTTTTGCACATGAATTTTTCCCAAATGTACTCAAAACCGGCTCATGGATCATACTGACCCTGCAGTTTATCGGTTTATTAGAGTTCGTGCCGGAGTACATGCTGGAGTATGTGCACGGTGTAAGGCTAAAGTACGATGCTTGTCTGCTCACCTCGGTGGCCACCTAAGGCCAGTATTTGGGTTGGAACCAGAGGTAAAACCAGGTTTGCAACCTCTACGTTAGGCCCAAAAACTGTTACATGTCAATTTTGGAGTTTCAGTGACATCCACATTTGCTCCATTATAGTGGACATCGTTAGCCCTATCTTACCGGCGCTTGTTTCGCTCTCTTGAGAAGTTATTGCACTTGGCTCAATTTCTTCTGACAAAAATAATGATTTTTATAGGACATGTTAAAAAAAAATTTTGGGAAGTTTACACCCATTGTGCAGTGTCACTGATGCACCACCTTATTTGACATGTCCAAGTACTGCAAAACTGAGGTTTTTGGAAGTGGGAAGAAGGCAATTTGTGTTCTGCAATGTTCAAGTACATTATTCAATTTAAATAAAATAGAGATTTTATAGGTCGTATAGAAATATGAATTCCCAAAGTTTACCGCGTGTTGACAGTGTCTTTTACAACACCTGATTTTACATGTCACATTTAGTTATTTGTGCCTGTTTGTTGTGTCCTGATGATGTTCTTTAAAAACAGTAAGTTTCCAATTTGGAATGATTTTCAATTTGTTGACTGCCAGGCGGCACACAGTAGAAAAATTATCTCACTCCTCTCTGCGCATGTACGATCGAGCAAATTCAGAGCCAAAGTATGGTAAAACTAAAGGTTTGTTTTCCCATTCATGTTCCGATCATGTTCAAATATAACATTCTTTTGAAAATTAAGTGGTTCCTTGATCTAAACTGACGTTTGTAGATGGACAGATGTACAGACAGAAGTGAACCAATTGTTTAACTCCACTTTCACTTAGCGTGTGTGGGTAATAAGGCTATGTCATCAGCAAAATCGAAATCAATAGAAGCTCCGGTTTGACTTCATCTAGCTTTTATTAATTCTAGTTGGGACCCAAAACTCCTCCTCCTTGCCTTTGTAGTGCTTCTGAGTGTATATCAAGTACTATGACAAAGAGGTAAGGGACAAGGATGTCTCGCTATAGTATCCAGCTAGAATTTTAAAAGCTGCCTTTCTCTATCGTGTGAGAGATCTTGCAATGTATCCTCTACATATTAAAATTGCCTTCACAAGTTGATTAAGGATTCATAAGCTGATAAGATCATCATCATCATCATCTTGCCATATGGATGGAGTCAAAGGTTTTTCAAAAGTCATTGAATGTAATTTTTGCAGGAAGGTTATGGGCTGGGTGTGCTGGGTGTTTTGTGGTGGATGAAGTGGTGTGTGCCTTTAATCTAGCTACTTGGAGGCTGGGGTTGGGGATCACTTTAGGAAAGGAGCCCACGTTGTTGCCACGCTTATAAACGGTACAAAGCAGCCCAGCTGATACGGTGCCACCCAACCCTGATTATCAGATATGTTGACTTGCTACGGGTATCATGTAAAACCCATACTAACCTGTTCATGGTGATGTCGGTGACTAAACCGGTTCCCCCACCACGGCCACCTGGTGTAGAGGGTTTATGACATGGACACACAGCAGGATTTAATAACAAAACCTTGCAAAGGGCAGAGAGTTCCTTGTGAGCCAACAGCCATCCACATCTGTGCCAACTGCGTCTACGGACATCCTCCTGCAGTTCGTTACCTTCCTGAGAGGTTTCAGGCAGGATTTGCCTCCGCCACCACAACACACTTTCACTCTGCCAAAATACATTGTCGTGTGTTAGTCGTGTCAAAAATTATACTTGTATTCATTGTCGTGTCAAAATACATTGAACACCACACTAATTTACTAATCTATTTTATATATTATAAAGCTGAATCTGCAGCAATGATTAATATATATATATATGGGCCCGGCGAGGAGGAGTGATGTAAGCGACATTTTTTAATGATATGGTGATGATAGGGGAAGGTTAAAATAGTGCGATATTTGGCATTAACTCCAAAATGGCGATGTGGCCCTTACATCACTCCTCCTCGCGGCGCCTCATATATATATATATATATTGTTGTGTGTGTTGTGTGTATGTTGTGTGTGGTGTGTGTGTGGTGTGTGGTTGTGTGTATCTTAATGTGGACTTGGAAGTCAAATTATAACTCAACAACACGAACAGAGCATGCATGAATCAGTGAGCAGCCCGTCTTACCCCAACACTCCAGATAAAACATTAAAGGCTCATTAGGTTATTATGTAGTCGTTTTGCCAGAGGGACATAGTAGTTGTAGAGCTTTACCATGGGACTGATGTGCCAGCAGAGCAGTCATTCCCATTTTGCCCTTTAAAGCATGTGGCATCAAAATAATTTTTGACCAACAGAAACTAAAATTGTAATGAGAGGCAAAAATTATGCTGAATCTTTAGCCTTGCCTGTCACTGGAGGGATAGATGGGTTGTTGGAATCAATCAGTATGTGTGCGTGTGTGTGTGTGTGTGTGTGGTGTGTGAGTCCATACACAGATCAACTTTTACTTCGTTCCCCACCCCACCCTCTCTACCCATGCTGCCTATTTTAGCGTAGCGCCCCAGTTGTTTCAAAGAGGCTCTGCATTGTGAGATGTTCGGTCTTTGTCATGGAATTAAGAGTTTAATTGGTGACACCTATCCATCGGTTCCACTGGGATCTATACAATCCACCGACATATTATTATAAACTAGCAGGGACCCACAGAACCTTCTCGCTCAAAGCACTTGCTCGGCGAGAATGCCGCATACAGTTATTTGGGTGGTTCATAGCAAAATATGGCGGCCTTAATCACTCCCAAAAAGAAAATAGAAATAACTGCATTGAAGCAAAAACATGCCCACTGCCTATTGTGCATATTTAATACATTGTGGTTATATAGCTCAGATATATTCCAGTTGCACTGTCCCAGAGGCTGACACCAGAGGCCTGAAGCCTAAGGACTGAAGCCTGAGGCCTACACGTACTGTGGCCTTCACAAGGCCCGTGACGCCTGTCAGCTCCAACCTTTTGATATATGGTGATCCTTTCAATAGTCGCTTTGGTTGTTTACACTGAAACGGATAACTTATAGGGAGGGCATGGCAATTGTGAACATGACAGCTCCGAAAATGCATTTGACCGCATAGCACCAAAATGGCAGCCATATGATTTTCAGGTTACAATTGTGGGTGCAGTCAGGCCAGCTGTCCAAGCAATGGGTGGGAAGGAGGGTGACACACAGACGGACAGACGAACAAGCGTATTATGACACATTAATTAAGTATCGGGTTCCCTCTCAACTGAAACCACCCATCTTGCTGACATCAGCATTGGAATAGGTGATGTGGTCACTTTATGAATTGAAGGTGTAAGGCACGCACTTCACGGTGCCAAGGATGGGGCCGGTTATGCGGAGAAGTGGATCTAAAGGAGATTAATCATTGTGGAAAGTTTAGTTTGGTTGGTTTGACTGTGTTTCAAGCAAGTTATTTATTGTTGGCATTAGCACTTTGAAGAAATATATTTTGACTCTAGTAAATTTCTTAATTTTCACTCATCTGGTTCTGAAAAATATTTTCTCAACACTTGCATTTTCCACAATATACAGAACCTTTTTTAGCTGTTGATAAATTTGGGCAAAATTTAAGAGCTTTTTAAAAGCAAAAGGGCAGTTAAATTTATTTACATTATTAATCGCAATTGTTTGATGTTAAATTGGCAGCCCAATACATGAGGCATATCCAGAGTAACTCCCAAAACAAGACAAAGCCAACAATATTCCCCCACCCCTCTCGTCTCTCCTTTGTTTTCTTAAACATTCATGCTGAACACATTTCGGCTTTCTGATGAAAAACATATCGTGAACAGCCATCATGATGGCAGCAGGTTACGCAAGACTGACCTTCTAAAATCTGTTTCTTCTGCTTTTCAAGGTTCCAGGCCCACACAGCTTGACATGGCAATATGCCAGAAGCCACAGGACACCGTGTTTCCTCAGTATCCTATATAAATAAGCTGCTACTTGTTGAGAAAGAATCCTTATTGAAGCTTTGGGTTCAAAATATTGTCATTTTTCAACTCAATTGTTAAAAGGAGGCCATGTGTGCTGGTAGCCTGCCGTAGCAAATTCAGACTTCCTGCACTAATCTACAGAAGGCACTGCATTAGGAGCACAGGTGCACCATCCAACTGAGACAACCAGTAAGCAGGTGCTGCTTACATGGGATGAAAATAACTGTTTGCTAGGTTGGCATTTTTAAAAGCTGAATTAAGTCTGTTTGTTAAGAGTTAAGATAAAGCTAGGAAGCACATTTTGCAAGGATGATAAGACATTTTTAAAGTTACGCGGTGTTGCTGTTAACATACGAGCCATGAGGCTCACTCAACCTGCGTGATATCTCTCCCTTGTCCTCATGCTCTCCAGGAGGCATGAACTGCATGAACAAAGCACATGGATGCCAACACATCTGCATAGAAACGCGAAGGCTGGAGCTGCCTGTGAATGCCGTCCTGGGTGTTGAGCTGGCCAAGAACAAGCTGACTGTCTGCGTATGCTTCCCTTACTCATGTCTACACACTCCACTGCCATTCACACTGCACCTGATTGTGCACACACTCTCCAACTGCATGCTTTTGTTGTTGAGATAGTCTGTCGTTTCTGTTTGTTGTTGTAGGTACAATATATATACACACACATAACACACACAATCACACACTATATATATATATATATATATATTATATATATTATATATATATATTATATATATGTATATATATTACATATATATATATATATATATTATATGCACATGACACACAATAACATCATATGTTATGTACAGGGCTAATAATGAATACTTCTATTTGTATTGAAAATTAAATGCTTCCAAACATGTATACATAATGCGTGTCTCGACAAAGTGAAAAATATATATATATATATATATATATATGTATGTATATATATATATAATGTGTGTGTATGTATATATATATATATATATAGTATATATATATATATATATATTATATATATATATATATATACACACACACAACACACACCATATTCAAAGGAGAAGAATGTTCACCATAATAGGTAAATAAAATGCTGAATGTTTCAGCAATAGCCCTTTGTCGAAGTTACTGGAGAAGCCCAAACACAAGATGCTATTAAATGTAATACAGTGTTATATTGCCTCTGCATGTGTAATTGATTACATGATGTATGAAATAGGAAAGTAACATTAATGCCCTCGGGGTGTATAGCACCAAGCCCAAAATGACTTTTCTCCTCGAAGGGGTTTCCTCCAAATCACTGGGGTGATGACATCTTCCAGGAGTGAATTGCAAGTACAGTACACCGATAATTTAAACAATTTAATTATTACCATCCTTCTCTCAAGAACACCTTGACATCTCAGATAACTTTGTGAATTTTGGTATCTGTTATCTCGCTTACAGCTGAGGGTTTCAGCATGGATGTTCACTATAAGTGATTCACATTCATACTTGATGTTGATTTTTCCAATCCTCCATCATTCAAACTTTGATACCAATTCTCCAGTTTCTGCGACTGTGTGATATCTGCAGCAATGAATGATAATTTCCATATGTGAGCTCAATATTTAAGTGATCATTTCAGGAGGAGAATTATCCCATTGCAATTATCAATGATGTTATGTCAAACCACAAAGGGTTCTCATGAAGAAGCTATGATTGCCAAAGAAGAAAAAACTCCAGTCGACGTGTTTCCTTTGCATGACCTACATTTGACAACGAGCCACATTGCCAGATCTGGTCAGGTAGAATTCCAATCTTCTCTTGACTGATGAAGCCACTCAGAGGATATTTGGATGACCAATCCATTCTGGTGGCTTCAAAGAAAGATAAGAATTTCAGAGGCAAATCTAAACGTAGTTCGCTCTTGCCATTCTACCAATGATGGCGAGCAGGACAATTAGATACAATGAGATGAAATTGCCTCAGATGTAAAACATGTCATCACATTGTGTCGCGGGACACTATAAATGCCTGAGAGGGACATGGCGTGTTGAAGGATAGTTTGACTACATTTCTAGCAACATTACATATTGCCTTGTCCATGTGAGCTGTTTCAGCCAGCTCTACATCCGGCATCAAGGAGCGATGCCGGCAGACAGAGTGGCTGAGCATTCACGATCAACACACCTAAATACAATGGGTGAGCTGGCAGGGTGGCCTATGGCGTACGCAGCAATCGCCTCAAGCTGTCTAGCCTGGGTTTGAATCCCGACCCAGCTAGAAACTGTCATCACGGTGTTTCACAAGCAAGGTGAGTCATCAATGTGTGTGCTGTCCTCGGATACATATTAAACGGGTGTCCCATCTGCCAGCATTAGTTTGTGGACATTAAGGATCCAAAGGTGATCCCTTCACGATGAGTAGACCAGCTATCGCCGGCACCATGGCCAAATTCCAAATTCTGCACAAAACTACAGAGGGGCATTGCATCAGCAGCACAACCATGCCCTCATCCATGATGCTACCCCGACAGCCTGGTGCTGCATACAAAAAAAGAAAAAATACAATGGGTCACCCCATGTGTTCAATTCTGCAATCCACCCACCAAGGACGAATCTCCAGATGTTGTTATCATGGCGTGCTCTGGTAAATTTGAAAAAAGCGCTTACAGCTTACAGGTGTCATACATCCCCATGGCATTGGTGTTGCATTTCAGACCTTTCCTTCTTTCATACGGCATGCAATCAAGGAAACATGCACTCGTCAATATATCATGCATATATTACTATTTATAGCTTTTTATGTTATGGGCTTCTCAGTTATTCGACAAAGAACTGAACCTGAAACATTCAGAGATATTCATATATAATATATATATATATATATATATATGATATATAAATATATATATATATATATATATATATATATATATATATATACGAGGTGTGTTCAAAAGTATCCAACCTTAATTTTTCGTGCGTAACAAAATGAAGCTAGGGAGGCATGGTTTTGGTGCACGTATGTAGGCGATCCTAATCCGTATGCGTGAATATTTTCCCACCTGCAGAAACTGTCAGTCGCGACAGACCGCCGATGAGTGAGGAAGTGTTAAGTGAGCGCCGTCGGATTTTCGTTTTTGACAAAATGACGGAAAAACTTGAACACGCTTCTGCATCAAATTTTGTGTAAAGCTTGGTGATCCCAAGTGGAAACGATCCGCAAGATTCAACAGGCCTTCGGAACGAAGCAATGGGCACCACACAGATTAAAAGAGTGGTACAACCACTTCAAAGATGGTCGCACATCAGTGGAAAAGTGAAGCACGTTCTGATAGGCCTCGACACATCCTGAAATGAGATCGTCATTGACCAAGTTGAGGACCCTGCTGATGCAGGATCGTCGAATCACGATCAGAGAACTTACAGACAGGCGGGTTGTCAGCATTGGATCCGTTCATTCCATTGTGACTGAGGATTTGGGCTTAAGGAGAATCTCAGCGAAGTTCGTGCCAAAGCTGCTAACGATCGAGCAGAAGCAACAACTCCGTTTGGAGATCACACGGACATGCTGGAGACTGTGAACAGTGATCCCAACTTCTTCACACAGTGATCACTGGCGATGAGACCACAGTGATCCGTCATTTTATCAAAACGAAAATCCGACGGCGCTCACTTACACTTCCTCGCTCATCGGCGGTCTGTCGGCGACTGACAGCTTCTGCAGGCGGGAAATATTCACGCATACGGATTAGGATCGCCTCCATACGTGCACCAAACCATGCCTCCCTAGCTTCATTTGTTTACGCACGAAAAATTAAGGTTGGATACTTTTTGAACACACCTCGTAATAAAAATATGTAGTTATATATATATATACCATTAGTTCTCCCATTCAACTGCAATGCGCTTTAACTACTACAACTACTACACTCGACGAATAATCCACATACAAAGCTTGGGGTGTAGAGACACCTTTTGGAGGGAGGGCGGTTGTGCCTTTTGTACATTGTTCCTTGGACAGGAACGTGAGGTAATGCACTTTAATGAGCGCATCAATCCAGCTCTTGTTTTCCGGTGTCACTGCGGTGCAGGCCGACCACTTTGAGGCATGTCGTCGATATCGGTTTTCCTCGCCTCTTTAAAAATGCTTTGCCCAACGTGTAACAGTGCTCACATTAATGGTAGAGTCACTGTACACATTCTTCAATTGCCTATGAATGTCCCACTGGAGGAACCTCTTCCCAGTAGAAATTCACAAACTGTTCTCTGCTTTGTATGCACGTCAAGTGTTGTGTTGTCACATGACCGATCACAATGCCACCGAACTTAAAATTTTCCTACGATGCTTCAGTTACGAACTAAAAATGAAGAGGCATTACTTCATACCGACTCTCTTGTTTGTGAAAAATATTGTTAGATACAGTGCCCCAACAACACTGCTGATGAAGAGGACATAGACACTCAGTTGACGAGGTTTGCTCAACCCCCCCCCCCCCCCGCCCCCCAAGTCTTTAGAACAGGAAGGAGAAGCAGGCTCAGAGAGAACATTAAATGGTTGTGTAATTTGTACAATGGAATATTCGTTTTTTGGAAAAAAAAATACTGACTCTACAACATTCACAGTGTTTACAACCTGCCTGCAGCAGCAGCATTTTGTCTATCCAGTGAGGCATGCCATCTTCATCATGTCTTAAAAGCATGCAAAATGCCTTGCTATAACTGTACTTTACTGAATTTATCATCACGTCGGGAAATTGATATCTTTCTAGCCAGATCCGACATATTACTCATCTTAATTCAATCAACATATTAAATAGGTAAGATGCTAACTTAACATGATAACTTGAATTATCTCTTTTGTAACTGGAGAGTTCAGAAAACACCTTATTTCAAGCACAATTCCACTGTATCAGATCTATTAAAACTCTTTCAAAAACCACTTCATCAAATATATAAAGTTTATATTATTGTCTGCACGTGGGATGCACCCCAGCATCTGCGTGCAGTGTGCAAGCCATGTCCCACCCGTGTGTATATGTACAGTCCTGTCTAAAAGGTTTGGGGTTGCTTTCACACATGCAAGCAGCTCACACATATTGTCAAGAATGATGGCTGCTTGGCCTTGAAGCAAGGTAGAGGATTCTCTTATGGAGAACCAATGGCAAGGATCACCTGTCTAGTATAGGCAGTGCCTGGAAGTAGGCAATGGCAAACGCACTTCCATAAATGCCAAGAAACAATCATGATCAGAAATTTAAGAGATTTTGAGAAATCTGATCATGAATTGTCATCAAACACGACTTGATGGAATTAGATCACTCTCCATTAAACATTTGGTGGGAAGTTAGAAGTGAAATATCGGTGGACAATTATTCAAATATCTGTGAAAGTCAATTTATTATCACAGTTATGTTTATGTATCTATAATAATAAATGTCATTGTGTGTGAGTCAGTCATCAGTCCGTCAACTCCTAATTCCAAAACCATGAAACGGAGCGGACTCCAAACTTTGCATGCATACTAAGGGAACTCCAGCGGAGTGTATAAATGAAAATTGGTATTTGGGTTAATTTAAACACCCCTTTGAAGATACTTAATGGTCTATTGGTTCACGAAAAAAATATTTTCACGAAAAAAATAATTGGTTCACGAAAAAAATATTTTCACGAAAAAATAAGTGACCATTATATTCGTTATTGTTGTGTGTCTGTCTGTCTGTCTGTCTGTCTGTCTGTATGTCCTGAGCATAGCTCCGTGGTTTTGATCCGTCCTGACAAAATTTTGGTGGGAGCGTTTATATCATGATCTAGTTTGTTTTTCTTGAAAATGGCATGGTGCGCCCATTATGGGCGGAGCACCCCAAAAACATGTGTTTTAGGGGGTAGCCGATTTCAATTTGCATCTTCTCCTAGGGGTTTGTCGAATCTGACAGGGTTCGGTATTTGGTTAGCCAATGCGACCTGCCATAGCCCCACCGAGCCGATTTTTCATTTCATCCCAGGTCAAGGCCACAAGCGTCACGAAACTTAGAAAATGCGATTTGACATAAAAAAATTTCTTCTCCGAGGGGTTTTCGAATGGGCAGGGGTTTCAGTATTTGGTTAGCCCAATGGCACCTGCATAGCCCCACAGAGCTCAATTTTTCTTTTCGTCCCAAGGTCAAGGCACAAGGTCACGAACTTAGAAAATTGCGAATTGTGTTTTTAGGGGGTAGCCGATTTCAATTTTGCATCTTCTCCTAGGGGGTTTGTCGATCTGGCAGGGTTCGGTATTTGGTTAGCCAATGGCACCTGCATAGCCCCACAGAGCTCAATTTTTCACATTTTCGTCCCAAGGTCAAGGTCCACAGGTCACAAACTTAGAAAATTGCGATTTTGACATAAAAATCATCTTCTCCGAGGGTTGTCGAATCTGGCAGTGGTTTCTGCGTATTTGGTTAGCCCAATGGCACCTGCATAACCCCACGGAGCTCGATTTTTCATTTTTCGTTCCAAGTCAATTGTCAAGGTCACAAGGTCACGAACTTAAAAAATTTCGAATTTTGACATAAAAAATCATACGACCGCACAAACTATAGAGCTAGGAAGACAATATTTTTTATGCATAATCTTGAGGTCATTCCCCACCTAAAGTCTTGAATCATTTTGCTCTATCTCGAACACCTTGCCCGTGCGCCCCCTTCAAATGTGTTTTTACGCTGATTTCATCAAAGTATGGATAATCCGATAGTGCCGAAAATGCCATATAGCCTATTTGACGTTATATTGTTCCATGGAATGTTCCAGAGAAGTTTTGCCACCAAAGGTCATATCCTTGACCTTGACCTTTATAAACGTCACAAAGGTCAAATTTTCAACATTGTGGGGATCGAACGGCGTTTTCGGACCTTCTTCGACGAAACTAACCTCCAAAAGCTATATCACGTATCCCCTCCTGTTTCCTTATTTTAATGTCCACAACATTTTATTGTGACCTTTAAAGGTTATCTCGAAGGTCAAATTTTAAAGTTGATTGAACGAACGGGTTTCGACATTTTGCAGCAGCTAATAACCTGATCACTGCTACCACATCATGTTGATCATTTTTATAACTTGGTCAAACATTATCACATTGCCTCATCCTTGA
>CM068957.1:114805244-114817788 GCA_035128595.1 Eptatretus atami
AAATTGAAATCGGCTACCCCCTAAAAACACATGTTTTTTGGGCGTGGCTCCGCCCATAATGGGCGCACCATGCCCATTTTCAGGAAAACACAACTAGATCATGATATAAACCTCCCACCAAAATTTTGTCAGGATCGGATCAAACCACGGAGCTATGCTCAGGACATACAGACAGACAGACAGACAGACAGACACACAAACAATAACGAATATAAGTGGTCACTTATTTTTTTCGTGAAAATATTTTTTCGTGAACCAATTATTTTTTTCGTGAAAATATTTTTTCGTGAACCAATAAGACCATTAAGTATCTTCAAAAGGGGTGTTTAAATTAACCCAAATACCCAATTTTCATTTATACACTCCGCTGGAGGTCCCTTAGTATGCATGCAAAGTTTGGAGTCGCTCAGTTTCATGGTTTTGGAATTAGGGAGTTGACGGACTGATGGACTGACTCACACACAATGACATTTATTATTATAGATACATAAACATAACTGTGATAATAAATTGACTTTCACAGATATTTGAATAATTGTCCACCGATATTTCACTTCTAACTTCCCACAAATGTTTAATGGAGAGTGATCTAATTCCATCAAGTCGTGTTTGATG
Source organism: Eptatretus atami (assembly GCA_035128595.1). Taxonomy (NCBI): domain Eukaryota; kingdom Metazoa; phylum Chordata; class Myxini; order Myxiniformes; family Myxinidae; genus Eptatretus; species Eptatretus atami. The sequence continues at coordinate 114,805,860 of CM068957.1, forward strand.
ACATTCATGATCAGATTTCTCCAAATCTCTTAAATTTCTGATCATGATTGTTTTCTTGGCATTTATGGAAGTGGTTTGCCATTGCCTACTTCCAGGCACTGCCTATACTAGACAGGTGATCCTTGCCATTGTTCTCCATAAGAGAATCCTCTACCTTGCTTCAAGGCCAAGCAGCCATCATTCTTGACAATATGTGTGAGCTGCTTGCATGTGTGAAAGCAACCCAAACCTTTAGACAGGACTGTACATATACACACTGGTGGGACATGCTTGCACACTGCACGCAGATGCTGGGGTGCATCCCACGTGCAGACAATAAATATAAACTTTATATATTTGATGAAGTGGTTTTTGAAAGAGTTTTATAGATCTGATACAGTGGATTGTGCTTGAAATAAGGTGTTCTCTGAACTCTCCAGTTTACAAAAGAGATAATTCAAGTTATCATGTTAAGTTAGCATCTTACCTATTTAATATGTTGATTGAATTTAGATGAGTAGAGTAATATGTCGGATCTGGCTAGAAAGATATCAATTCCCGACGTGATGATAAATTCAGTAAAGTACAGTTATAGCAAGGCATTTTGCATGCTTTTAAGACATGATGAAGATGGCATGCCTCACTGGATAGACAAAATGCTGCTGCTGCAGCAGGTTGTAAACACTGTGAATTGTAGAGTCAGTATTTTCTTTTTCCAAAAAAACGAATATTCCATTGTACAAATTACACACCATTTAATGTTCTCTCTGAGCCTCTTCTCCTTCCTGTTCTAAAGACTTGGGGGGTGGGGGGCTTGAGCAACCTCGTCCAACTGAGTGTCTATGTCCCTCTTCATCAGCAGGTTTGTTGGGCACTGTATCTAACATATTTTTCAAAAACAAGAGAGTCGGTATGAAAGTAATGCCTCTTCATTTCGTTCGTAACTGAAGCATCGTAGGAAAATTTTAAGTTCGGTGGCATTGTGACCGGTCATGTGACAACACAACACTTGACGTGCATACAAAGCAGAGAACAGTTGTTGAATTTCTTACTGCGGAAGAGGTTCCTCCAGTGGACATTCATAGGCAATTGAAGAATGTGTACAGTGACTCTACCATTAATGTGAGCACTGTTACACGTTGGGCAAAGCATTTTTAAGAGCGAGGAAACCGATATCGACGACATGCCTCAAAGTGGTCGGCCTGCAACCGCAGTGACACCGGAAAACAAGAGCTGGATTGATGCGCTCATTAAAGTGCATTACCTCACGTTCCCCTGTCCCAAAGGAACAATGTACAAAAGGATCAACCGCCCTCCCTCCAAAAGGTGTCTCTACACCCCAAGCTTTGTATGTGGATTATTCGTCGTAGTGGTAGTAGTTGTAGTAGTTAAAGCGCATTGCAGTTGATGGAGACTAATGTATATATATATATAACTACATATTTTTATATACGAGGTGTGTTCAAAAAGTATCCAACCTTAATTTTTCGTGCGTAAACAAATGAAGCTAGGGAGGCATGTTTGGTGCACGTATGGAGGCGATCCTAATCCGTATGCGTGAATATTTTCCCGCCTGCAGAAGCTGTCAGTCGCCGACAGACCGCCGATGAGCGAGGAAGTGTAAGTGAGCGCCGTCGGATTTTCGTTTTTGATAAAATGACGGATCACTGTGGTCTCATCGCCAGTGATCACTGTGTTGAAGAAGTTGGGATCACTGTTCACAGTCTCCAGCATGTCCTGTGTGATCTCCAAACGGAGTTGCTTCTGCTCGATCGTTAGCAGCTTTGGCACGAACTTCGCTGAGATTCTCCTTAAGCCCAAATCCTCAGTCACAATGGAATGAACGGATCCAATGCTGACACCCGCCTCGTCTGTAAGTTCTCTGATCGTGATTCGACGATCCTGCATCAGCAGGGTCCTCACTTGGTCAATGACGATCTCATTTCAGGATGTCGAGGGCCTATCAGAACGTGCTTCACTTTCCACTGATGTGCGACCATCTTTGAAGTGGTTGTACCACTCTTTTATCTGTGTGGTGCCATTGCTTCGTTCCGAAGGCCTGTTGAATCTTGCGGATCGTTTCCACTTGGGATCACCAAGCTTTACACAAAATTTGATGCAGAAGCGTTGTTCAAGTTTTTCCGTCATTTTGTCAAAAACGAAAATCCGACGGCGCTCACTTACACTTCCTCACTCATCGGCGGTCTGTCGGCGACTGACAGTTTCTGCAGGTGGGAAAATATTCACGCATACGGATTAGGATCGCCTACATACGTGCACCAAACCATGCCTCCCTAGCTTCATTTTGTTACGCACGAAAAATTAAGGTTGGATACTTTTTGAACACACCTCGTATATATATATATATATATATATATATATATATATATATATATATATATATATATATATATATATATATATATATATATATATATATATGAAATCTCTGATGTTTCAGGTTCAGTTCTTTGTCGAAATACTGAGAAGCCCATAACATAAAAAGCTATAAATAGTAATATATGCATGATATATTGACGAGTGCATGTTTCCTTGATTGCATGCCGTATTGAAAGAAGGAAAGGTCTGAAATGCAACACCAATGCCATGGGGATGTATGACACCTGTAAGCTGTAAGCGCTTTTTCTCAAAATTACCAGAGCACGCCATGATAACACACATTTGGAGATCGTCCTTGGTGTGGATTGCAGAATTGACACATGGGGTGACCCATTGTATTTTTCCTTTTTTTGTATGCAGCACCAGGCTGCGGGGTAGCATCATTGGATGAGGGCATGGTTGTGCTGCTGATGCAATGCCCTCTGTAGTTTTGTGCAAGAATTTGGAATTTGGCCATGGTGCCGGCGATAGCTGGTCTACTCATCGTGAAGGACACCTTTGGATCCTTAATGTCCACAAACTAATGCTGGCAGATGGGACACCCGTTTAATATGTATCCGAGGGACAGCACACACATTGATGACTCACCTTGCTTGTGAAACACCGTGATGACAGTTTCTAGCTGGGTCGGGATTCAAACCCAGGCTAGACAGCTTTGAGGCGATTGCGCGTACCCATAGGCCACCCTGCCAGCTCACCCATTGTATTTAGGTGTGTTGATCGTGAATGCTCAGCCACTCTGTCTGCCAGGCATCGCTCCTTGATGCCGATGTAGAGCTGGCTGAAACAGCTCACATGGACAAGGCATATGTAATGTTGCTAGAAATGTAGTCAAACTATCCTTCAACACGCCATGTCCCTCTCAGGCATTTAATAGTGTCCCGCGACACAATGTGATGACATGTTTTACATCTGAGGCAATTTCATCTCATTGTATCTAATTGTCCTGCTCTGCCATCATTGGTAGAATGGCAAGAGCGAACTACGTTTAGATTTGCTCTGAAATTCTTATCTTTCTTTGAAGCCACCAGAATGGATTGGTCACCAAATATCCTCTGAGTGGCTTCATCAGTCAAGAGAAGATTGGAATTCTACCTGACAGATCTGGCAATGTGGCTCGTTGTCAAATTGTAGGTCATGCAAAGGAAACACGTCGACTGGAGTTTTTTCTTCTTTGCAATCATAGCTTCTTCATGAGAACCCTTTGTGGTTTGACATAACATCATTGATAATTGCAATGGGATAATTCTCCTCCTGAAATGATCACTTAAATATTGAGCTCACATATGGAAATTATCATCATTGCTGCAGATACATCACAGTCGCAGAAACTGAGAATATGGTATCAAAGGTTTGAATGATGGAGGATTGGAAAAATCAAACATCAAGTATGAATGTGAATCACTTATAGTGAACATCCATGCTGAAACCCTCAGCTGTAAGCGAGATACAGATATCCAGAAATTCACAAAGTTATCTGAGATGTCAAAGGTGTTCTTGAGAGAAGGATGGTAATAATTAACATTGTTTAAATTATCGGTGTACTGTACTTGCAATTCACTCCTGGAAGATGTCATCACCCCAGTGATTTGGAGAGAAACCCCTTCGAGGAGAAAGTCATTTTGGGCTTGGTGCTATACACCCCGAGGGCATTAATGTTACTTTCCTTATTTCAATACATCATGTAATCAATTACACATGCACGAGGCAATATATAACACTGTATTACCATTTATAGCATCTTGTGTTTGGGCTTCTCAGTACTTCGACAAAGGGCTATTGCTGAAACATTCAGCATTTTATTTACCTATTATGGTGAACATTCTTCTCCTTTGAATATGTGTGTGTGTGTGTGTGTGTATATATATATATATATATATATATATATATATATATATATACATACACACACATATATTATATATATACATACATATATATATATATATATATATATATATATATTACACTTTGTCGAGACACGCATTATGTATACATGTTTGGAAGCATTTAATTTTCAATACAAATAGAAGTATTCATTATTAGCCCTGTACATTAACATATGATGTTATTGTGTGTCATGTGCATATATATATATATATATATATATGTAATATATACATATATATATATATATATATATATATATATATATATATATATATATATATATGTGTGTGATTGTGTTGTGTTATGTGTGTGTATATATATTGTACCTACAACAACACACAGAAACGCACAGACTATCTCAACAACAAAAGCATGCAGTTGGAAGTGTGTGCACAATCAGGTGCAGTGTGAATGGCAGTGGAGTGTGTAGACATGAGTAAGGGAAGCATACGCAGACAGTCACGCTTGTTCTTGGCCAGCTCAAACCCAGGACGGCATTCACAGGCAGCTCCAGCCTTCGGCGTTTCTATGCAGATGTGTTGGCATCCATGTGCTTTGTTCATGCAGTTCATGCCTCCTGGAGAGCATGAGGACAGGGAGAGATATCACGCAGGTTTGAGTGAGCCTCATGGCTCGTATGTTAACAGCAACACCCGATAACTTTAAAAATGTCTTATCATCCTTGCAAAATGTGCTTCCTGCTTTATCTTAACTCTTAACAAACAGACTTAATTCAGCTTTTAAAATGCCAACCTAGCAAACAAGTTATTTTTCATCCCATGTAAGCAGCACCTGCTTACTGGTTGTCTCAGTTGGATTGGTGCACCTGTGCTCCTAATGCAGTGCCTTCTGTAGATTAGTGCAGGAAGTCTGAATTTGCTACCGGCAGGCTACCAGCACACAATGGCCTCCTTTTAACAATTGAGTTGAAAATGACAATATTTTGAACCCAAAGCTTCAATAAGGATTCTTTCTCAACAAGTAGCAGCTTATTTATAATAGGATACTGAGGATAACACGGTGTCCTGTGGCTTCTGGCATATTGCCATGTCAAGCTGTGTGGCCTGGAACCTTGAAAAGCAGAAGAAACAGATTTTAGAAGGTCAGTCTTGCGTAACCTGCTGCCATCATGATGCTGTTGCACGATATGTTTTTCATCAAAAGCCGAAATGTGTTCAGCATGAATGTTTAAGAAAAACAAGGAGAGACGAGAGGGGTGGGGGAATATTGTTGGCTTTGTCTTGTTTTGGCGAGTTACTCTGGATATGCCTCATGTATTGGGCTGCCAATTTAACATCAACAATGCGATTATATTAATGTAAATAAATTAACTGCCCCTTTTGCTTTTTAAAAGCTCTTAAATTTTGCCCAAATTTATCAACAGCTAAAAAGGTTCTGTACTATTGTGGAAAATGCCAGTGTTGAGAAAATATTTTTCAGAACCAGATGAGTGAAAATTTAGAAATTTACTAGAGTCAAAATATATTTCTTCAAAGTGCTAATGCCAACAATAAATAACTTGCTTGAACACAGTCAAACCACCAAACTAAACTTTCACATGATTAATCTCCTTTAGATCCACTTCTCCGCATAACCGGCCCCATCCTTGGCACCGTGAAGTGCGTGCCTTACACCCTTCAATTCATAAAGTGACCACATCACCTATATCCAATGCTGATGTCAGCAAGATGGGTGGTTTCAGTTGAGAGGGAACACTGATACTTTAATTATATGTCATAATACGCTTGTTCGTCTGTCCGTCTGTGTGTCACGCTCCTTCCCACCCATTGCTTGGACAGCTGGCCTGACTGCACCCACAATTGTAACCTGAAAAATCATATGGCTGCCATTTTGGTGCTATGCGGTCAAATGCATTTTCGGAGCTGTCATGTTCACAATTGCCATGCCCTCCCTATAAGTTATCCGTTTCAGTGTAAAACAACCAAAGCGACTATTGAAAGGATCACCATATATCAAAAGGTTGGAGCTGACAGGCGTCACGGGCCTTGTGAAGGCCACAGTACGTGTAGGCCTCAGGCTTCAGTCCTTAGGCTTCAGGCCTCTGGTGTCAGCCTCTGGGACAGTGCAACTGGAATATATCTGAGCTATATAACCACAATGTATTAAATATGCACATAGGCAGTGGGCATGTTTTTGCTTCAAACGCAGTTATTTCTATTTTTCTTTTTGGGAGTGATTAAGGCCGCCATATTTTGCCTATGAACCACCCAAATAACTGTATGCGGCATTCTCCCGAGCAAGTGCTTTGAGCGAGAAGGTTCTGTGGGTCCCTGCTAGTTTATAATAATATGTCGGTGGACTGTATAGATCCCAGGGGAACCGATGGATAGGTGTCACCAATTAAACTCTTAATTTCCATGACAAGACCGAACATCTCACAATGCAGAGCCTCTTTGAAACAACTGGGGCGCTACGCTAAAATAGGCAGCATGGGTAGAGAGGGTGGGGTGGGGAACGAAGTAAAAGTTGATCTGTGTATGGACTCACACACACACACACACACACACACACGCACACATACTGATTGATTCCAACAACCCATTCTATCCCTCCAGTGACAGGCAAGGCTAAAGATTCAGCATAATTTTGCCTCTCATTACAATTTTAGTTTCTGTTGGTCAAAAATTATTTTGATGCCACATGCTTTGAAAGGGCAAAATGGGAATGACTGCTCTGCCCGGCACATCAGTCCATGGTAAAGCTCTACAACTACTATGTCCCTCTGGCAAAACGACTACATAATAACCTAATGAGCCTTTAATGTTTTATCTGGAGTGTGGGGTAAGACGGGCTGCTCACTGATTCATACATGCTCTGTTCGTGTTGTTGAGTTATAATTTGACTTCCAAGTCCACATTAAGATACACACACACACACACACAAAAAAATAAAATAAAAATAATATATATATATATATATATGAGGCGCCGCGAGGAGGAGTGATGTAAGGGCCACATCAGCCATTTTGGAGTTAATGCCATATCGCACTATTTTAACCCTTCCCCTATCATCACATATCATTAAAAAATGTCGCTTACATCACTCCTCCTCGCCGGGCCGCATATATATATATATATAATCATTGCTGCAGATTCAGCTTTATAATATATAAAATAGATTAGTAAATTAGTGTGGTGTTCAATGTATTTTGACACGACAATGAATACAAGTAGAATTTTTGACACGACTAACACACGACAATGTATTTTGCAGAGTGAAGTGTGTTGTGGTGGCCGGAGGGCAAATCCTGCCTGCAACCTCCTCAGGAAGGTAACGAACTGCAGGAGGATGTCCGTAGACGCAGTTGGCACCAGATGTGGATGGCTGTTGGCTCACAAGGAACTCCTCTGCCCTTTGGCAGGTTTTGTATTTAATCCTGCTGTGTGTCCATGTTCATAAACCCTCTACACCAGGTGGCCTGGTGGGGGGAACCCGTTTAGTCACCGACACTCAACCAGGAACAGGTTAGTATGGGTTTTACATGATACCCATAGCAAGTCACATATCTGACAATCAGGCTTGGGTGCCACCGTATCAGCTGGGCTGCTTTGTACCGTTTATAAGCGTGGCACAACGCAGGGCTCCTTTCCTAAAGTGATCCCCAACCCCAGCCTCCAAGTAGCTAGATTAAAGGCACACACCACTTCATCCACCACAACACCCAGCACACCCAGCCCATAACCTTCCTGCAAAAATTACATTCAATGACTTTTGAAAAACCTTTGACTCCATCCATCATGGCAAGATGATGATGATGATGATCTTATCAGCTTATGGAATCCTTAATCAACTTGTGAAGGCAATTTTTAATATGTAGAGGATACATTGCTAAGATACTCTCACACGATAGAGAAAGGCAGCTTTTTAAAATTCTAGCTGGAGTACTATAGCGAGACATCCTTGTCCCTTACCTCTTTGTCATAGTACTTGATTATACTCAGAAGCACTACCAAAGGCAAGGAGGAGGAGTTTTGGGTCCCAACTAGAATTAATAAAAGCTAGATGAGTCAAACCGGAGCTTCTTATTGATTTCGATTTTGCTGATGACATAGCCTTATTACCCCACACACGCTAAGTGAAAAGTGGAGTTAAACAATTGGTTCACTTCTGTCTGTACATCTGTCCATCTACAAACGTCAGTTTATGATCAAGGAACCACTTAATTTCAAATGAATGTTATATTTTGAACATGAATCGGAACATGAATTGGAAAACAAACCTTTAGTTTTACCATACTTTGGCTCTGAATTTGTCTCGATCGTACATGCGCAGAGAGGAGTGAGATAATTTTTCTACTCTGTGCCTGCCTGGCAGTCAACAAAATTGAAAATCATTCCAAATTGGAAACTTACTGTTTTTAAGAACATCATCATGGACACAAACAACAGGCACAAATAACTAATGTGACATGTAAAATCAGGTGTTGTAAAAGACACTGTCAACAGCGGTAAACTTTGGGAATTCATATTTCTATACGACCTATAAAATCTCTATTTTATTTAAATTGAATTATGTACTTGAACATTGCAGAACACAAATTGCCTTCTTACCAATTCCAAAAACCTCCAGTTTTGCAGTACTTGGACATGTCAAATAAGGTGGTGTATATGACACTGCACAATGGTGGTAAACTTCCCAAAATTTTTTTTTACACGTCCTATAAAATCATTATTTTTGTCAGAAGAAATTTAGCAAGTGCAATAACTTCTCAAGAGAGTCAAAACAAGCGCCGGTAAGATAGGGCTAACGATGTCACTATAATGGAGCAAATGTGGATGTCACTGAAACTCCAAAATTGACATGTAACAGTTTTTGGGCCTACGTAGAGGTTGCAAACCTGGTTTTACCTCTGGTTCCAACCCCAATACTGGCCTTAGGTGGCCACCGAAGGTGAGCAGACAAGCACGTACTTTAGCCTTACACCGGTGCACATACTCCAGCATGTACTCCGGCCCGAACTCTAATAAACCGATAAACTGCAGGGTCAGGTACGATCCATGAGCCTGGTTTTGAGTACCATGGGGAAAAGATTCATGTGCAAATACTTCAATGTGTACCTTAATAATATGTTGTTTTAGGAACCCTTGTTTTACAATGGCAAGATGTTCGCAAGAGCATCAAGCCGTGGGCCGAGAAGAGTACTCCGGGAAGAGTACCCGCTCGTTAATGCTAATACAAGTAATGTGATGGCATTCAACTATTTGAGAGAGGTCTCAATCTTATAAAACGATGGAATAAAACTTTGCAGTCAATGACTTCAAGTATCTTGGTTCCTGGGTTAACTTAACTGCTCAGGATATGAAACAAAGAAAAGCTACCGCATGGAGAGCTTGCAACAAACTTTCAAGAATATGAAAGTCGACACTTTCTCGGCGTATCAAGGAATGACTGTTGATAACAACTGTGGAGTCCATCCTGCTTTAGGGAAGTGAAGTATGGACCCTCACTGTGACTCACAAGAAGGGACTTTGGTGTAGTGTCCTTGGTCTTGGGTATTTATAATGATTCATTCTCTGTCCCATTTGTGCTCCCCTCTTTTAAGCCATTCCAGTGATCCATCTTTGTCTATCCTCAATCTACCCAACTTTTTGTTATATTTACCCTCGCCGAAAGAGAGGTTAATGCATTTGTGTCCGTTTGTTTGTTTGTTTCTCCACACAGAACTTTCGTGTTTTTCTCCACAACCGCTTGTCGGATTGAGACAAAATTTTCACCATTGGTGTGACTACTCATGTACTGTAGAATGTTTTAATAATAATTATGACATCATAGGTCACGTGGTGTGGCAGCCGTGTTGGAAAAATGGAAAAACTTTGGACCTCTGTATCTCTGAAACCGCACCAAGGAAAAAATTTAAACTTGGTGCACAGCAAGTACTCCTCATGGGAAAATAGTGCAATTTTATTATTATTATTATTATTATTGTTTTGTTTTATTAGGATGACATGGGTGCCTTCACTATGACGTCAAAATTGCATATGTAGAACGCTACATCCGATCAGTATGAAAAATTTTGAGGGTCATCTAGGGATAAAATGGTAACAAATTTTTTTTTGAAGTCATCGGTCACATGATTCGGCAAACATATTGTTTAAAAAAAAAAAGAAACCTTCAAAAACACTCTGAAATGGCTGAACCAGTCAACACTGCCAGCATTTTCCTGTAATCTGAATGTCATGGTACTGCTCGATCTCCTACTCAATTGAAAAGTGTAAAAATACTCAAATAACTTTCTCATAAAGAGTTACAAATGATGTCATATAAACATGTCATCAGACAATGAAGAGTTTAGATTCTTTTAATTAAACTCTTAAAAAGAAACATCACAGAAAAGATCCTTGTAATAGTCTTTAAATCGACACAAACATTAACATAAAAACCCGAATTATACTTGTATTCATCTGGAAAATAACTTTTTTCTAAAGGTACGATATCTAAGAAATGGAAAAGAAGCAAAGTGAAGTGGGATGCCTCAGTTGGATACCAAATACATTTCAGCGATGTCATTATCTCACCTCAAATTTGATTGATCGATCAATAGGAAGGTGAACCAGGCAAGACAAAACCTCAAATAAACTAAGCTCATAAATCTTGAGAGAGAACTCTCCATAGATAATATAAGATTATGACCACTAAATGGAAATGTTAGAAGATCAGCGTTTTAAACATCAGTCTTGGACACATGTTTAGACCTTTGGGCATCATCAGTAAGAAAATCATGCCAGATGATGACATAACAGTTCCCATGATACCAGCAGAGACTTTCTCAAGTAAGGATGAATTGCAGCTGCATCGTATTCATTGGATCGGTTCATTGTGAGTGCTCTAACCTCGACCTTTGCGAAGCTAGTTAAAAAGTCATGCCCAGTTTGGAATTAAGACCCAAATAATCTTTGGTGTAAAGATAGACAATTTAATCAAAGGATGCATTAATACATGGACATGGACTAAAAGAAAACAAATTCCTGTTTCAATGCCCTTTGAAATGTCCAGCTCCACTTGTGTGAATTTTGTTGTTGTTTTTTAAGAAAAAGGGGAGAGGCGTTTCTGTAGAGGACAGAGATGAGAATGCTGAGGTGGATTCTCAGAGTATCACGAAGAGAGTGGTCGAGAGATGGGAGATACGCAAGAGAGCCGGAGTTGTGTGCATTGAATTGCAGAGGCTATGTTACAGTGATATGGGAACATGAGGAGAAGAAAGGATGAGGAATCAATATCGTGGAAAGAGATTTGAAGAAAAACTGCTTGACAGAAGAAGACACAGAAAACAGGAGAATTGAGAAAGCTGATCCAGGTGGTCGCCCCAATCTTTTTGGGGATTAAGGCTTAAGAAAGAACGTATGTATGTATGTATGTATGGGATCGCTTGATGACGGGAGCTCTGCACTGGGCCGCACTATGAGAGGATGTAGAGCAGCCTGGAATCATGACGAAACCCAATCCTTATCCTGTGTCGTAAGAGGCGACCAGGGTTGCGTCAGGAAGGGCATCCGGCGTAAAACCTATGCCAAATCAGTATGCGGATCATAACGGATGATCCGCTGTGGCGACCCCTAACGGGAGCAGCCGAAAGACGAACAACAACATATATATATATATATATATATATATATATATATAATAATATATATTACATCAT
>CM068957.1:114821971-114834529 GCA_035128595.1 Eptatretus atami
ACACCATTATTTAATAAAGGATCCAGAGAAGAATTGGGCAAATATAGACCTGTTGGTTTAACTTCAGTTGTGGGGAAGGTGTTGGAGACATTAATTGAGGACCGGATGAGGAACCATTTTTTAACAAATACAAACTAATTAAAGGTAGTCAGCATGGGTTTACCAAAAGTAGTTGCTGTTCAACAAATCTTTTAGAGGTCTGTGAAGCAGTGTCTGATTGGATGGATGAGGAAAGACAGTGAACATTGTATATCTAGACTTTAAGAAGGCATTTGAGAAGGTACCACATCGGAGGTTGTTTGCCAAAGTGAGGGCTTGTGGAGTGGCTGGCGTAGCTAATTGGATTGCAAACTGGCTTAGTGGTAGGAAGCAAAGAGTGGCTGTGAGTGGGAGGGTGTCTTGCTGGGAAGATGTAAGTAGCGGGTACCTCAGGGATCAGTACTCGGACCATTACTATTCATTATTTACATCAACAATTGGATAATGGGGTAAAGAGTAAGCTTCCAAATTTGCAGATGACACAAAGCTTGGAGTTAGGTGAATAGCAGAGTTGGTGATCAGATACAGGAAAGTACTGATACTTGCATAGTGGGCAAAAGATTGGCAGATGGAATTTAACCTGAGGAAGTGTAAGGTGTTGGGGATGGGAAAGAACAATGAAAAAGAAATTACAGGATGCAAGAGTAATTTTGGAGCGTATCACACAGGAGAAGGATCTGGGGTGGTAATAGATATGGAGGTAAGCAGGCAGCACAGTGCCAGGCAGCTATAGGTAAAGCATATAGGGTTTTAGGCTGTATTCGATGGGGATCAATTATAAATCAAAAGAGGTGGTGTAACATTGACAGGAAATTAGTGAGCCACATCTAGAATATTGTGTGCAGTTTTGGTCACCACAGTTCTGGAAGGACAGAGATGCCATCGAGAGGGTTCAGTGCAGGGCTACTAGATTGATTCCGGGCCTAGCTAGACTCAGATGAGGAGCAGCTGAAGGAGACAGGGCTTTATTCACCAGAAAGGAGCAGTTATGAGGAGATATGATAGAGATGTTTAAGATAATGAAAGGTATAGATAAAATATGTGCAGATGAATTATTCTACACAGTAGACAGTGATAGAACCAGGGCCATAGCCTGAGAGTAAAGAAGAAGAGAGTTAAGACGGTAGTAAGGTAGGGACTTTTACTCAGAGAGTAGTTAATGCATGGAATGGTCTCCCTGGAAAGGTGGTGGCAGCAGAAACAGTAGATAAGTTTAAATTAGAATTAGATAGGTACCTGGAAGTTATGGGATAGAGGGGTATGGGATGTTGATAAGACTTTTCGGTAGTTTGAGTATTGATGGGTGATTGTTACGGAGTCTGTTGGTGGGGGTCTTGTCAAGGGGGGTTGTGTGGTTGATGTTGTGTTTTTAACCAAGCCCCTCCTCCCCAAGGGGAAGACAAGGAAAAAAAAAAAAGAATATAAATAAAAATACAAAAAAAACCTACAAACAAAAAACAAAAAACAAAAAATAAACCAAACAACAAAAAAACGACAAAAAACACCAAAAAACCATTTAAATTTTTTTATTATTTAATTAATTAAGAACTTATTTTTGCATTTTCTTCCTTGGATCTTGTGTCGATGGGCTGGTGTGGTGTTCGCACAGGCATGATGGGCTAAATGGCCTCCACCAGGAGAGGAGAAATAATGCTGGGACACCGGCCCGTAGGGGAAAGCAATACTCTATTGAGATATGGATAAAGGCTTGTAGGCTGGGAATGGTTCTGATTGTTCAGAGAACAAGTTGGAGCGACGGAATATTCAAGTCTGTGGCTGGCTTTGAAGGCCAGCTTTGCTGTATGGTCAGCCCAGAAGATGTCATGGTTGATGATATGCCTAGAGGTTCAAGAGAGTGAACCTCTAATATTAAAAACCATGTTTAATTTGTCAGACCAGCATTTAATTTACTCAAAATCAGCAGCGAGTGACATACGTAGCTGCTGGCTGACTGTCAGTGGGAAGGAATACAATGTGGAATTATCTGCAAAAATAAAGATGTCATTTTCCAGGGTACAGGTTAACCACCGTGACCCCTCACTCACTGCAAAACTGGTTTGTTTTGTGGATACCAACATCAGCAAGAGGAACACTGATATCACGATTGTGAGGAAGGCAAGGGTGATTAAGGACACAAAGAAAGGCAGCACTATAGGAATGTGACAGGAGACAGGGCATGGGTTTGCAAGCTATCCAGGAAGTAATGAAACAGAAAGGGAGGCAAGAATACAAAGCAGTATGGGAGAGACATTTGGAAATGAGAGTAAAGGGAGATGAAACTTTTCAAATTGTCATTTAAAAGATTTTATAAAAGTTTAAATAAAACACTTTTAACAAGCATTATATCTTTTCAAGCTACATTGATAATTGCTTAATGATTGCCAATTAGCAGAATATATTCACGTGCAAGAACTTTACATTTTTCCATTCCCTGATAAATCATCTCAAAAATGGTTGTTTCTGCTTAGCGATCAAAGCTCCAGAACTTAGCTAGCACGTCATGGGCACTCCAAAACGAGCGACAAATTACACTGAGTCGTGCATTTGAATAAAAAGCTCTTTCACTTGTCCACATTTCTTGAACAAGTTCCACTTCAGCATTTGGTCTTTCTTCTAAATAGTCTTAACCGAATTAAGTTAATCTAATACAACTTTGTCAGCCAAATTTTTCAAATAAATACAATAGCTGTATAATTGTTTGATTAAAAAAAAAAATCACGAGAGAGCTCTGATGTGGCTGAGACAAATACCCTGGAGCGCTCCTTTATAGCAAATGAAAGTGAGGCGCTCAAGAAATGTAACAAAATGGAAACTGTGATTATTTAATGGAAAGCAGAAATTAATGTGATTATTCTCTTTTTTTTAGTTTGCAAGCATTATATTGATCAATTCGGGTGAAAACAAAGTTTGGGATCATTCAGATCATTCGAAGTATTAAGATATTTCTCATCTTCATTTTCTTACAAGCTCTGTTTTATTGGCGTTGACGAAACAAATAACCCTTTGTGGCAGATCTTATGAAAAATGTTTTTAATATTGGAAATTCTTTCACGTCTCTTGTGGTGACATCATATTCCTTTGTTGAGCATGTCATTGCGTGTTGTATGGAATTCTTCATGTGAAATCATGCTCTTGGAAAAACAAAAAAGGAGGAAATATCCAGAAAATTATAAGAAATACAACATAAAAGACCCTCCTAACCCAAATTTCAACTGTCATTGATAATTCAAAACAGATTGTGTATATATATATATATACATTTATTTATTTTTACATGATCTTTCAGAATTGTTGTCAGGTTACTGTGTAAGAGAGTTTCAAAAGCAGTATTGTTCAATAGAAAATGATCGATTTAATATATTAGCTCAACTCATGCCATAAAAAGGCAATATGAAAGCCATTCCCCAAAGAGTTGATGTTCTTGCTGAAAATTCTCACTTAATCCCCTTGAACATCGTGAAAACACAAACACTGCATTTCGAGAGGTGGGTTTCACATCCCAAATTGGCATTTTGTTTAATACTTTAGTCAAGAAATGCAAGCATGATGAAGCAAACCATTTATGAATTCAGCACAATTCGGTCCAGAGTTGTCATAGGCCTAAGTCTGTACATAGAAGAGCTTGGCTCATTAAGCTGAGATCACACCAAAGTGCTTTATTTTGAACAAGGTTCACATGCTGTATATGTGCCACAGGAAATGTACAGCTCATGAATAATATGACTGATGGCACCATAAAAGTACTGTAAATCAGGGCTGGACAATACGGAAGGTGGAATTATTTGCCATTCCATCATAATTCCATTGCATAAACAACATTCAGAATGAGCCTGACCTGCAATGATGCAGAGGTGTGTGGGTAATGTCATAAAGCTTTTCAATGAGATTAGGGTGCCAGAACTCCACCAGATAAATGTGATGGCTCTTTGGATTTTGCATGAGAGTTACAGCACATCATGTGGCTTCTGAAAATAATGGGCCGGTACTGCAGGTGCATTTAAACGAGTTGTTAGTCCGTGTTGCTCGTGTAGTGGTACTTTCATGGTGCGAACACATATATTGCTTCATGTTCAGGTTATTTGGATACCAATTCAATTGATACCGATGATAACCCCAAGGAAAAAAAAGGTAAACTGTGTACGTAATAAATAGATTGAACGTGACGTGTTACTGGGTCTATAACTTATCAATCATGCATCATAGAGAGATGTGTGGGGCCTTGTTCGACTTGGGGGAGTCCTGGTTTACCTTTTGGACCCATATCTTACCCAAATGAAGGATTCTTAACAATTATACACTAGTTGTAGTTATAGAGTTGTAATTAAACATAAAAGTACCTCAACAACACACATCATACACTTTCACAATGTATTGTCTCTTGTGCTTGAGAAAAGCCTCCACTCGTGCTTCTGTCTCTTCCTGAATTCAGTTTGTAGATCGTTACGCCGCCATCCTGCTTTCGGACACCTATTCCTATTTATAATCTGATTGGTTGCCCATCATAACAACGGTTCCTAAGGATTTCTTCAACCTTTAGGAAATCCTTACTTGAGGATTTCCTAAGGCTTGTTTGTGCAACAGCTGTCGAAGAAAATCCTTCACTAAGGAATCACAGTGAACCTTCAGGGGGAATCTTTCCTTAAGGATGAGGACATTTTATGCAACCCGGACCCTGGCTATAAAATGATATAAACAATTATACGCAGAGGTATTAGGACAGTAAGGAAATAGGCAGAGCAGTTAATTCACAACAATTTATTCATTTTAGTAGGCAAGGCCTAATTTACATTAGGGTAATGGTCCAACTTTGGCAATAAGCATGGCTTAACCATTTCACTAACATTATACTGTATACGTAAAAGGTTTTGGTAAATATCAGGCATAATATACTGTGCCATTCCTCCTTTAGAACAAGTGCAAGACTCAGAGGATCTTGCAAAACGTACCAGAATGGATCAATTGGGTTAGGTGGCCACTACGGGTTTTAAAAGTTTTAGTCCTCGACCAACTATAAACAGACAAAGCAGTTTCAAATGATGACAGATGTAATCGTCATCATTGGAGTATTATAATTATATACAGGGTCAAAGGCTTGCGGAGGATCCGCAACACAAATCATACACACACACACACACACACACACACACACACACACACACACACACACACACACACACGAGACAGCACCAAACCTGATTTCAGGCAAACACAGTCACTAAGCTAAGGTGGAAGTGACAACACTTCTCAGAGCACGCTGAGGTACAAGCAGCATTGCTTTCATCTCCATGTGCATTAGGGACAATTAAGGAGGAATTTCCTCCTCCACATGGATGCCAACCCATGGGGTGTGTCTGTGCTCTGTCCTCTAAACACTGAGCATCCAGCAAGGATGCAACATTTTGAAAGCTTTGGTATGATTTGGCCAGGTAGTAAAAATGTGCAGTGTAGAAAAAATATGCATATATAAGTTGGTAGGGTTTGTTTTTTTAAA
Organism: Eptatretus atami; assembly: GCA_035128595.1. Lineage (NCBI taxonomy): Eukaryota > Metazoa > Chordata > Myxini > Myxiniformes > Myxinidae > Eptatretus > Eptatretus atami. The sequence continues at coordinate 114,827,502 of CM068957.1, forward strand.
TGTACTCCTCTTGTGTAGATAATTTTTATGGATATTGTCGTTCTTGAAAAGAGAGTGAAACATTACTTGCACCATACTGTTTTCATTTATAATTGTTCAATATATTGCTGACAGTGTTCCAGGAAGAACTGCAGAACTGAAAACTTGATTTCTGTTTGCACAGCTGTTTGTTCACATTTTGTGACTGCAATTTACAAAACATTAAGTGTTAAAATGAAATTAGCATGTAAAATATTACAACCTGTGCCTTCATTGTCACAAGATGGGTGCACCAAATCGCAGACTTCAGCCACAATTGTCGAGTGTTGGGCAAAGTCCCAAGTCATGTCAGTTTAGTCTGGAGTTGAATCTCAATTTTTATTTCCCATTACATAACAATGTTATTAACAGTGTCTGATGTGATGACTAGCCTCTGAGCTGTCAAGCCTGGGTTTGAATCACAGCCCAGCTATGAACTGGCATCTTGGTGAATCGCAGTCAGCAAGATTCATCAATGTGTGCACCATCCCTTGGGTGGATGTTAGACTTGGTGTCCCGTTTGCTGAAATTAGTTGGTTACGTTAAAAATCCCATTGTGTCCTTCACGAAGAGGAAGCAAGCAATTCCGGCACGATGAACAAATTCCAAATTCCTGCACCCTCAGTTAAGTATCCTCCTGAGGATGGGTGACCCATCCAGGATTGTAACGCCTAGCCAAGAAGAAAAATAAGAAAATGTGATGAACCACTTGTTTGATCATCTTCCTGATATAAGACATAGGTGCTACCAGAACACTTTCACAACAATAGATAATGTATTCAACGTGGTTTGTAATTGCCTTATATGTGATAGAAAGAACCAAAATTTCGAAATTGGCTCGATATGTGGCACAAAATGACCAAATAATTTTTAAAGACTGTGACATGATCTAAGTATCTACAAGCAAGTCTTAACAGTCTCTTCCAAAAAACAGACGTACTATGGGAGGCCTATCTATAATAATAAAAGGCAGTGTGTGTGTGTGTGTGTGTGTGTGTGTGTGTATGTGTGTGTGTCCTCCATAACTCCAAAACCATAAAACATAGCATCCTGAAACTTTGCATGCACACAAAGAGAACTCCAAGGAAGTTCAAGAGTGAAAGTTGTGTGTTGGGTTAATAAAAACACCCATTTTGAGGATAATCAACAGCCTTATTTAATTATATCCTTTCATTGGCACATCCTCAGCCACCCCGCTCTTTGGGATCTTAAGGCGTCTCCTGGGTAACCTCGCCGGGGTCTGAAGCCAACATGTTTTTGGGCCTGCTCAACCATGCCTTGACTTGGAACAGGCCGCAACGATTTCTTCACATTAAAGTTTTTGTTTTTACTTTCCTCACTCATATTATCGAATGCCTGTTCATCATAGCTACACATTGCTGGGTACATCGCTTTGGTAAGTACTATAGTTTTCAAATTAGGAACTTGTAGCAATTTCATGCATTACGTAACACTATTTTCCACGATCCACTCTCAGGGACTAATTAAAGTAAATCATCAAAATATTATTTCGGTTTTTAAAATCGGATATTGTCCGGACTAAATAAGTGTCGAAATCTGTTGTGATAATTTAAAGAAATAACGAGTCTTATAACTAAGCCGTTATACCGATTTACTTGAAGCAAGCAAGACTATGTTCCCTCCTTCGACATACATGCACAAGAAAATGTGAAATTTCCAAAGCATTATACTTATCTTTTTCTATGGTTTGGAAAATTATATTGAGTGAACAAAAAAATTAAGAACGTGCCAAAATTAACCATCTTCATTGAGCTGTATGACAGTGCATTCACTACTCGACCTCACACCCTGTCCCTCAGAGGGACTGTGTGTCCATAGCGTCTGCCAGATCTGTGTCTATTTTCGGAGGTTTCACGAGGTGCTCCACAGGGTATCAAAGAAAGCAAATCTAATGAAAAACAAACGTTTTAAAATAAAGTTATAACGATTGCGCGGACCACGAACAATGAACCACGCACGCGACACGTGCACAGACGAGTAGGCAACATGGCGGATTATCTGCAATGCTTATTTCACGGGCAATTAAACATTGCGATGTCTCCAGGGTTGTTCTACATGAAGCAGCAACTCCTTTGTGGATGCAGTCATTATTTGAACAAATTCATTTTATTTCATGAACTGCTGTGAAGGTGGTAAAGACTGGCTTTAAAGTTAAAGGGATCCTATATGGTATGTAGCCACAGCCCGGCCAGCCATTCCTTATGAACAATTGAATTGGAGTGCTTGCGTGAGTGCTTAATCCACTTGTCAAGCACCCTACAGTTGATAGCTGTACCATGCTACTCCATTATGAACGAATCGTTCACTCACTGTGGACGCTTTTGCCGCATCACGTCATTCAGAGTGAGTGGTTTGTGCTCCATCATCCTGAGCGAGTGGTTCGTACTCTGTCACCCTGAGCTAGGGTTCGTGCTCCATCACCCTGAGCTAGTGGTTCGTGCTCCGTCACCCTGAGCGAGTGGTTCATTCTCCATCACCCTGAGCAAGTGGTTTATTCTCCGTCACCCTGAGATAGTGGTTCGTGCTCCGTTACCTGAGCGAGTGGTTCATTCTCTGTCACCCTGAGCTAGTGGTTCGTGCTCCGTCACCCTGAGCGAGTGTTCGTGCTCCATCACCCTGAGACGAGTGGTTCGTACTCCGTCACCCTGAGCTAGTGGTTCGTGCTCCGTCACCCTGAGCGAGTGGTTTGTGCTCCATCACCCTGAGCTAGTGGTTCGTGCTCCATCACCCTGAGCTAGTGGTTCGTGCTCCGTCACCCTGAGCGAGTGGTTCATTCTCCGTCACCCTGAGCTAGTGGTTCGTGCTCCCTCACCCTGAGCGAGTGGTTCGTGCTCCATCACCCTGAGCAAAGTGGTTCGTGCTCCATCACCCTGAGCTAGTGGTTCGTGCTCCGTCACCCTGAGCAAGTGGTTCGTACTCCATCATCACCCTGAGCTAGTGGTTCGTGCTCCATCACCCTGAGCGAGTGGTTCATTCTCCGTCATCCTGAGTGAGTGGTTCATTCTCCGTCATCCTGAGTGAGTGGTTCATTCTCCGTCATCCTGAATGAATTGTTCGTGCTCCATCATGCTGAGCAAGTTGTGAAATAACACCCGATTTCCAAGCCATTTGCCATATTAATGTTTTCTGAATGACCGATCAAAATTTCTTTTTCCACTCATCACACACAGCTGTTTATAAAGATTATTGTTTGTGAACATATCCGTGAAACGTTGAAATGAATGCAACGTTGTTTTTCGGTAAAAGCTACTCAAGGTTTCTGGGTTGTATACAATACGTACTGTAGTCGGTAATCACACAGACTACAACCTGCCGAATCCCAAAAAATTACCGATATCGGCCGATGCATATGTGATAAAAGCACATGTGTGTGTGTCGTGTGCGTGTGTGTGTGTGTGTGTGTGTGTTCATAATGCATAACATATTCTCTCTGCTGACCGCCAGACCCCCACCCCTCTCTCTCTTTGTCCCATTCTTGCTCTACCTCCTCCCAGTACTGTGCAGCATGCTCCTCCCACACGTTTCTCACTTCTCCTCTCTCATCTCTGTCTCTGGACATATCAGACAGTAGTTATGCCTGGGCAGTGTTTGTCTCTGGATGTGTCCGGATGGCATTTTGGCTGGACATGTCCAGGCAGTTTATTTCTGGACGCGAGTTTGTCTTTGCATGTGTTTGAGCGGTGTTTGTCTCCAGACAGCTTGGCTCCGGAGCGTCCAGGCTGTGTTTGTCTCTGGATGCATCTGTGGTGGTTTATGTCCAGACGAGAGTTTGTATCCGTACGCGTCCAGGCGTGTTTGTCTCGGACAGCTTGGCTCTGGGCGCGTCCGGGCTGTGTTTGCTCCCCAGATGCATCTGGGCGGTGTTTATGTCCAGATGAGAGTTTGTCTCCAGACGCGTCCTGGCGGTGATTTTCTCCGGACACGTCCAGGCGGTGTTTCTCTCCGGACGCATCCGGGCGATGTTTGTCTCGGGACGTGTCCGGGCAGTATTTGTGTCCGGATAGGACTTTGTCTCCGGACATGCCCAGATGGGAATTTGTCTCCAGACATGTCTGGACGGAAGTTTATCTCTGGACAGCTTGGCTTCGGATGCGTCCGGGCAGTATTTATGTCCTGACTGGACTTTGTCTCTGGATGTGTCCGGGCGGGGGTTTGTCTTCGGATGTGTCCGAGCAGCGTTTTTGTCCAGATGTCTTGGCTCTGGATGCGTCTGGCGGGTTTTGCCTCCGGACACGTCCGGGCGGTGTTTGGCTCCAGATGTGTCCAGGCGGTGTTTGTCTCCAGACGCATCCGAGTGGTGTTTATGTATGGACAGGAGTTTATCTCCGCATGGGAGTTTATCTTTGGACGTGTCCAGATGGGAGTTTGTCTCCGGATGTGTCCGGACGGGAGTTTCTCTCTGGACAGCTTGGCTCCGGATGCATCCGGGCGGTATTTATCTCCGGACGGGATTTTGTCTCCGGATATGTCTGAGCAGTGTTTGTGTCCGGACAGCTTGGCTCCGGATGCGTCTGGGTTTTGTCTCCCGACGTGTCCGGACGGTGTATATAGTATGAAAGGCAGAAAATGGATTTCAGACCTTAATTTTTTCCATCTTTACTGTTATTCGATGCAAAATCATTTTCATGAAACAGTATGAATTGGAGTTTACGCTCCACCGCACGTCTGCCTTCCTTTCTTCTCACCTCACAACGTCTTCCCTTCCCCCACCACTCCTCGCTCTTTCTCCCTCCTCTCTCCTTTCCCCTCTACCTCTTCACGCTCCCCCTCTCTCTCCCCCATCCCTCTTCCTCCTCTTTTTCTCCACCCCCCTTTATTATCCCCGTCAGCAAAGTGACGGGTGGTATTTGCTCGTCATATAATATACTGCACAAGTCCCCCATACTTGAAAAGCATTGGGACAATTATTGGAAGTTGATATGATTTCCAAAGGGATCAACACAAAATTCAATTACTCAAATACTAAAACGCTACTTCTGAGCTATCCTGTAATGCAGAAGGATTTAAAATGAATTTTCCAATGGAAATTGTAAAGGATTCTATTTTTCTTGTTTCAATAAGCAGTGTTGTTAAAGGAATTGCTTTGTGTATTTGAACAATGGATGAAATCAACAGGACGTTGATTGAGGTTTGCTAACTGCCATTGAAAGCAAGGCTAAGCTGACGTTTTGGGGGTTATCTCTTCACCGGAGCAAAAGAGAGAGAGACCTACGTGTCAGAGCAAATGAGAGACATCAACACTAGACTTCACCAGCAAGACTATTTCTTCATTCTCCTCCATGGATTTGTTACCTCCGCCACCGAATGTGAAGGAGATTATGTTTTCACCCCTTTCTGTCTGTGTGTTTGTCTGTGGACAGGATATCTCAAAAAGTTGTGGATGGATTTGGATGAAACTTGGTGGACATGTTGGGTGTGTGGCCGTGACGAAATGATTCGATTTTGGTGACGATCCGAATCCAGGTCCCACTATTAGAATTTTTAAAGTGATTCTTCGCCATTGAGAGATATGGCTCAAAAACGATATATGGTATTACATTTCAAAAATGTATTGGGCCAGATATGTTATCGTGGATCAGGCATGACGGGGCAGAGGTATGCGCTCTACCAAGTGCCCTTCGAGGTTGTTTGTTTGTTTGTTTGTGTACAGGATATCTCAAAAGTTTGTGGACGGAACTGGATTAAATTTTGTGGACAGGTTTGATGTGTGACAAGGATGAACCGATTAGATTTTGGTGAAGATCTGGATCCGGATCCGACTACTAGAATTTAAAAGTGATTCTTCACCATTGAAAGATAGGGCCAAAAACGATATATAGCATGATATTTCAAAAATGTATTGGGCCCGATATGTTCTCATGGATCAAGCATTGCATGGCGGAGGTATGCGCTCTACCGAGTGCCCTTCAAGTTTTGATGTGTGGCTGATGGCTTCACCAGCTGCATGCTGCAAATCTGCAAATTCTTGAGTTTCAGTCACATGGTGTAAAGCAGAAATTTCCAGGAAACTTTTATGAAATAATGTAATTCCATGGGCAGTTTGGTGACGTCAAATCATACCAATTTGTGTCTTATTCTAAATCTGAAGGTGCTTCGGATAAAATTGTTTTGCTGGAGATGTCAAACTCCATGAAATGGATCTAAAGTCACTGTGAAGGCCACTGAGGAGCATGGGCTTTAAATTATGCAAAATGCAAACACAGGGAAAGCATTGAGAGTAATACCAACATCACCAGGTGCATTTTGATCCCTCATGGAATGATCTTCAATGATTGAAACCCTGATTGGTAACTTTTCCCCAACTTCTTCATGAGGTGATGGCCACAGCAATAATGTGAAGGAAGTGGACACCATGAAGCCACTGTGTTTAGACCTAACCATGCAGCACATACCACAATGCATCCACAGTTGCAACAACCCACCGAACACCTGTAAGGCTACCTATCCACAACAAAGAGCATTCTGCCTTTCCTATTACTCCAGAAACTTCCAACCACAAATAAGCAGCTTTACCAGAAAAAGAAACCTAATTTCTTTTGATAATATTGCAATCATGCTATTCATGCTTTTGCAATCTTGTGGTGGGCTCTTCAAGCAATAACCTGTGCACACTGCACATACTTACCGAGTAGCTGCAGACAAATGCGATACGGTTCTGTGCAAATAGTCTGATGAATTGTGACTCAGTCTCATGGTTGATGGCTCCATAAATGCTCTTTGTATTAAGTGTCTTGAGAAAATGCCAAAAGCCGCTTTTCATAATGTAAAGAAAAAACATATATGCAGGCTAGGGGCATAGGTCTTGGCCCAAAGCTGAGGAATTTTAAAAGAGCTTGCCAAGCCAGGGCTGAGCTCACAAGCACGGCAGCAGCGAGGCACAAGCAGCTCACGACCTTAATCCCGACACGTCTTATGAGAGCATGCTTTCTGGGTTCCATAACTCACATCTGTCACTCATAAGCAACTGACATGATTTGTTTACCCAAGAC
>CM068957.1:114837363-114859879 GCA_035128595.1 Eptatretus atami
GGTGTGCCAAAGAACGACTTTGCACGATGGAGGATGCCCAATCGGCGACTGATTTTGTAGGCCAGCTTGGAGATGTGGCTTTCCGAGGAAAGATCATGGCAGATAGTGAGGCCCAAAAGTTTAAATGAAAGGACTTCTTCAAGAGGATTGTTGAGAAAGTAGATGGGGGAGTTTTCCAGACCGTCCTTTTGGAGAGACATCGTGAGAGTGTGAGATTTATCAGGATTGAAAGGCATGCTCCATGTGTTGGACCAGCTTGTGATTATATCCAGATCTGCAGAATGAAGAAGTCGCTGCTTGCTGATCTGAGGGATGACAGATTGTACGGCAGAGGGTGGAGTCACCAGCAAAGAGATAAAGAGGATTTTCCAGAGAGTCAGTGAGATCATTGATGAAAACCAGAAAAAGAACAGGGCTGAGAACGTTGCCTTGAGCAACTCCAGACTGAACAGGTAGAGGGGATGAGAGAATTCCATGAAGGGCCACACTTTGACTGCGAGAGCAGATTATGAAATGAGCAGAGCAGAGCAGATTACATTATGAAAAGCGAGCCATGAGTGGAGATTGCCTTGGATACCATAGGAAGAGAGTTTGGTGAGCAGAGCAGGGTGCCAGACCATATCGAAAGCACGCGATATGTCTCGGGATATGGCTCTGATCTCATGTCTGGCATTGAGGACCTCCATCCATTGTTGGGAAAGCAGGAGCAGCAAGTCCAGGGTAGAGTGACCTGGTCTGAATCTAAATTGAAGATCAGAAATCAGGCCATTAGAGAAGAGGAAGGATTTAATGTCAGAAGCGATGATGATGCATTGCATAACCTTGCTGATGATTGGGAGCGGGCTGATTGGTCTGCACCTTTTTTATTGGTTGCAGGGATCATATTTTGCACCTTTTTATGCAGAGCGGTAATGTTTGCTGATTTCCAAGCAGATGGCAGATGACTGTGCAAATGAGAGGGAGAATAGAACAGAGAGAGGGTGAGCAAGAGCAACAGAGCATGTTTTTAGGACACGTGGGCTGATGCCGTCTGGACCGGTTGCAGAATCAGAGTTGAGGTTTGACAGCAAGCTCTCCACCTTGTCAGGAGAAAAGGACACAGAGACCAGGAACAGCTGGGTGCAACTGGGTAAGGTGGCGACAGAAAGCGATGGGTTTGGAACACAATATTTGGAAGCAAACACGGAGTTTAGGCATTCAGCCTTTTCACATGTGGTGTCAGCTGTGAGGCCATTTGAGGTAAGGAATGGAGGGGGAACATACACCAGAAACAGACTTAACTAGATGCCTCCAGCATTTGGAGGAGAGAGACAGGTTTGAGAGGTCAGACTTGAGATTAGAAAGTTATTTCCTGGCTCTACTCAGGGTAGAAACACACTTGTTCCGAGCTTTGTGGAAGGAACTGAGATTGCTTTCAGTTGGATTTGCCTTCCATGTGGCAAAGGCAAGTTGTTTCAGGACAACTGTTTCACCACAAGCTTCAGTGTGCCATAGGCGGGAGGAAGGGTATGACAACTGAAGACGAGATGGGATAAATCTGTGCATGAGAGAGCAAATTTATTTGAAAGAATTCCCAGGATGAGTGAATGTCGGAGAAAGTAGAAATGGGAGACCATTCTCGAAGTTTGATGGCTGCTTGAAGTCCCTGTCAGCCTGAGTGAAATGCCAGACTCAGCGGCGCTGAGGTGGTTCTCTAATAACAGCGAGCGAGATGTTTACTTTGACAAGCACGTGGTCGGATGAACCAATTGGAGCAGAGGAAGAACAGCAGATATTTTCTGTGAAATTTGTCAAAATAAAATCCAGAAGAGATGGAATACAGTTGGTTGAGATCCGGGTCAGGAAGTTGACAGATTGAGTCCCAATGAGTCGCAGAAGTCTTTTGCTGAAGAGCCATGGCAGGTGAGAGAGGTACCTACACCCAGCCAACTGGCATGATGGCAACTGAAGTCACCACATATGAGGAAGAGAGAGTTGGGATGAGAGGATAGAATGGATTGTATAGATTGTATATAGATTGTACATACAATCCCAGCTGTTGGTCCATGTTTTCGGCGAGCAAGGTATAAATGGAGCCATCACTGTTTGGTGGATGGTACAACACACATATAAACATGAGGTGGGAGAGGAAGGGAAGCCATAGCTAGAGGTATTCCTAGGGGTGTGAGAGAGTGAGGAATAGAGTCTTTTGATGAAGAGAGCAACTCTGCCGCCAGGACGAGGCTCAGGTCTGTCATACCGGAGGATGGAGTAACCAAGGAGACATACAAGGGAGTCAGAGACTGTTTTTTGTGTGGTTTGTCAGTGGCAACCTGGGTGAAAGATCTTTCAGGTTTGAGTGAAGGCCCGGATGTTTGAGGTCCACACTGTTAAGGAAGTTGAGGGAGGAGGCATTGGGTGCAGGGGAGGGAGGGGGTGGGTAAGACGAGGGAGGAGGGTGGGAGGTATGGAGAGATGTTGACAGAGTGTGGGGATTCAAGAAGAGTGAGGGGAGAGGGCCGGATGAGGAGAAAAGGCTCGGTGGTGATGGGTGAGGCAAGTGGGGAGTAATAAGAGAGGGGGCTATGAGGAAGTTGAAGATTGGAGGAGGTGGAGTGATGAGATGGAAGAGGAGGGTGGGGAATGAGGCAGCTTTGTGTATGTGAGGGGGGGGACTTTGTGAAGGGGGAGTGAAGGGGGAGATTGGAGGGAGAAGGGTGAGAGGGGAGAGTTGAGAGAAGGGTGAGAGGGGAGTTTTTGAGAAAGGTGAGAGGGAAGCTTGGAGGGGAAAGAGTGTGAAGGTTGCTTTGAGAGGGAGGGGTGATGATGAGAGCAGGCACGGCCAAGGGGAAGGAGTGCGATGGGAGAGGTGGTGAGAGGGGAAGGATGAGACTTGGTAGTAGTATGGTGAAGAAGGGAGCAGGCAGGAGGAGGTACGATTTTTGAGAGTTTGGGAAGAGGGGAGGGTGTGAGAGAAAACAAGAGCCGCGTCCTAAAGGTTTTGTCTTCACCAGAGAAGAAGAAGAAGAAGAACAAGAACAAGAAGAAGAAGAACGCGGAGCTCTCTTAGAGCCAGCGTTCGCAACGCGACGCGGCTAAAAAGAGCATGTTTGAAATGTTGAGTGTACTGATTGAGAGAGTTCGATATCTGTTAGGTTAGAATGGAGCCCATAGATGTTAGAACACCACACACTTTGGGACATCAGAGGAGGAGCTGATACTGAAGCAGAAGACAGTGAAGAGGGGCTAAGAGCGGAGGTAGGATGAGGAGCAAGATGCGAGGGGTAAAGAGAGTGGATAACAGGTGAGGGGTTAGGAGGAGGTAGATTCAAGTAGGTGGGGTGAATTGGCACTGAAGTTGGAAACTCGGGACGATTGATGGAACATGAACATGCAATGCAAACTGGGATTAAAATTTTTAAGTCAGAGATGCAATAAAAGACACTGCGTGAGGGATGCAATAAAGGAGGATTAAGAGAATGGAGAAAAGAAACATTGTAACAGTGAGACGTTTCCGACACAGGATGAAGGAAAGGTCGAATTGCAAACAGACTTTTAAAAAAGAAGAAGAAAAGTCGTGAATTATGAGACAACACCGAGAACCACACACGTGAAAGAGGAAGTTGGAACATTTTAAGAGACCGTTATTTTATGTTTTATTTTTTGATAAAGGTTACTTAAGATTAGGACAAGGAAAGCTTGAAGAAAAATCGTGTGGTGTTGATGAATTTGGATTGATAACCGCAGAAGGAAGCTGGGAGCTAGAAGCTGGTAATTGACCTCCTGTTCAACAAAGACTCAAAAACTAAAGAAAAGGAGGCACCAAACTCTCAACAGCATGAATTGACTACAACAACAAGGCACTTGAAAGTGTCTCACACTCATGGATCATACAATGCATCATGGGTATGTACAAAAAAGACTAAAAAAAATTGCCCTGCACACACAATAAATATAATGGAGCACAACATTGATACTGCATTACTTAGAAGGAACAATTCAAATCCCAGCTGTTAAAAACACATTGAAGTATCTTCCAGGGAGATGGGCACCCCACCCCTCACCCACCCTTTCTGTTCTACTTAGCTCTGGAGCCCTGAAGCAAGATGACCAACAACCAAGACATACATACATACATACACACACACACACATATATATATATATGTAATCCAACCTTCATTGGAGAAAATCTGAAGCAACAACGTCACACTGATGATGAAAAAACTAAAAGAACAGCAAAATCAGGTAAAACAATACTCCCAAGACAAGGAAATGTAATTTGGATTCAACTGTGCCAAATGCACCTTCAAAGCGGGCATAGCAACAACAGACAACATAAAAATCGATCTAACAGCAATAGAAGAGGGAGAAATCGAAGCATCATACAAATGCCTAGGCTTGTGAGAAGGCCGACAAATTTTCCACAAACAAGTGTGCAAGATCATTGCCAAGGAATGCATGCACAGAACATGGCAAATCCTGACAACATGTCTCTCCCCAAGAAGGAGAATGAGTGTTGTAAACCATAGAATAAAGAACTAGCCTTGCTGGTGACAGTAGTTTTGTTTGTATCAGCAGACAGGTTGAACAATGGACAGAATCAACAGGATGTTTATTGAGATATGCTAACTCCTATGGGAAGCAACAAGAAGCATTTTGGGCATTATCCCTTCATCGAAGCAAAAGAAGAAGAACGGTTACTGTCTGAAATGTCAGCTTCTTCTTGCTTCCCACAGTGGTTAGCATATCACAATCAATGTCCTGGTGATTTCATCCATTGTTAAAGCTATAAGCTTGCTGGCTAGCAGTGTCAGTCTTCCAATACAGCAGCGGTAAAGTAAATTGGTCACAATCAAAAAGATGGATACCAAAATAAGGAAGCTGATTACGATTCATAAAAAGTTCTACAAAACCCAACGCATCCCAAAATGTAGCTGCCATGATGAAAAGAAGGTGGCAGCTTCAGGGAGCACAACCAGGCACAGAATGGAGATTTAGGATTGGCCACGTATGCAAGTAGCTAAACACTATCAACACAAAGGTGTGCATAAACACAAAGAAAACAAGCAAGAAAACATATTCCTAACTCAGCAGGCAAATAATTTCAAAGAACAGCTTTTAAAATAAAATAAAAAAGGAACACGAAAAGGAAATGCAATATAGTCATCACAATACAGGACTTTCGAAATGAAGTATGAGGTCTTTTGTGATCGTGTGGTGTACCTGTTCACTGATTCGGTTCTGTTTGCAGGGTACTTTTAACCTTCCCATTGCTTGTGCAAAATCTGTAATTCACATAATCTTCTAAACATCATTTTCAGCATTTAGATGATAGAATGGCATTTTTCAAAATGGTTAACCATAATTGTTCTGTTCCTGAATGCAAATCGGACTGACGGGAATATAGGAAATATGAGAAATATCTGTGGACGATATACGAGTTCACTTCCTCATCACCTTAACACAACTATTTGACCTCAATAAAATGAGGTAGTGGCAGCTGTGGTTATGGCACACACACACACACACACACACACACACACACACACACACACACACACACACACACACACACACACACACACACTTACTTCTCCTTTCACCAATTACATGGAAAATCTAGTATAATTTATCTTGAATGAATGACTCGCTCAGAATGACAGAGCACGAACGACTCGCCCAGAATGACTGAACACGAACGACTTGCATAGGATGACAGTTCACAAACGACTCGCACCGAATAAGGGAGCAAGGACGACTTGCTCAGAGTGACGTGAGCGATAGAGCCCTGGAGAGGAGTGGGATGACCAAAAAGGCAGTGCCGCCCAACGACCAAATGCGCCGCCGATTCTCTCTCCCTGAGCCTGGCAGTAGCAAGTTGACTCTGCAGCTCCAACTTAAAGCTAGTGTTGGCTTAGCGGTTAGGGTGGCTGGCTTGAGTTCTTAGGGTCCTGAGTTCAAGCCCCTGACAGCCATTGAAGTAACATCAGGTGGGGTTGACAGCCTGTCATCCTGAGATTGGTGAAATGAGCACCAATGTACTGGTAATATGGGCATTGCATCAGCGGCATAACCACGCCCTCAACCAATGATGCAACCAGCAGCCACAGGCTACACATGAAGAAGAAGAAGAAGAAGAAGAAGGAGAAGCTCCAACTTTGCGATGGAACTCAGTACAGGCACTTTGTTTCCCCTTGAAGGTTGTTTTCCACAATGCTGCTGTCTTGTTAGACTCTGTAGACCCCTTCTTGGCCTTCATGATATCAAGCACATTTGATTCGTCATCCACTAAATGGTTGAATCGATTTGTGATGGTGCAGCCAAAGCCCCCATTGCATTTTCCCTGTATGATGCCTTGTTCAAGTGCCGAATTGCACACTGATGTCGTGCATTTGACAAGTGCAGCAACATATACGGTGCCATACAAAATGGCAGCCACCCTCCTCGAGGTGCTGTTGCCACGTTTCATATGTGAGGTGCTGACTGTGCTCCTCTCACACATGGAGGAACATGAAGAGGTAGTTTCAGGCTCTGATGCGTAAAACCATACAACAATGCACTGAACCTGAGCAACCTCCGCTACTCCGCCATGACATACTGCAGCTCGGTCATGTTGTGAGATTGTGACAGCACATCCCACTGTAATGTTCCCGAGTACTAATTCTCAATCTTCGCCAGGTACAGCACACAACAAAAAGTTGCCATCTGCCATCTTACAGTCAAATCCAGGGTCTAAAAACGTTCTGAAATTTTGAAAGCTCCAACAAAACACATTACAAAATCGTGACAAATTCTTTATGAGTAACTGTAAGGTGGTGTATTGGTTCCTTGCGATGTTGACAGTTGTACACTTGTGATTTGAGCCAGAACAAATTGTTTATTTACTGTATATGACTGTGTAATGTTTTTTGAGGTGAGATGTTTACTCTAAAACCTGAGTGGAGGAAAAAGATGACAAGTTATAAGATTGTCGTTCGACATTAAGCAGTGTGGGAAGATAATAAGAGTTTGGGAAATTTCCAGAAAAAGAACCATTTAGCAATAATGAGTAGTTTTTACAAGGAAGAAGACCTTCCACAATGTTCCTGTCTGAATATATATATATATAATATATATATAATATATATATATATATGTAGATATATATGTAGATATATGTATATATCATATATATCTATATATAATATATGTATATACATATAATATACATATATATATATATTATAATATATATATACATATAATATAATATATATATAATATATAATATATATATAATATATAATATATATATATATACACTTCCAGCTCCACTAGGGAAGGTTTTGGATCAAACAATTCAAATTGTGAATTTTGTCAAAGGAGGAGCTCTCAACTCACACTTTTCAAGCAGTTATGTATTGCATGGAAGCTGGCCATCATTTGCTTCTTTTCCACACAAATGTTCGATGGCTTTCAAGAGGAAATGTAACTGAGCGAGTATTTGAGCTTAGAGATGAGCTCAAATTATTTTTTGAAGTTCAGGGTAAAATGGAATTTTTTTGCCTGGCTGGATGATGAGAATGATCATGCCCTTGCCTATTTGTTGACATTTTTGAGCAGCTGAATAAACTGAATCTTCAGATGCAAGGAAGGAATACAAACATCATAAAATCATGGATCCTTGAAAGCTTTCATGAGCAAGCTGGAAAATTGGAAGAGAAAGGTCAAGATCAAAAATGTTGCAATGTTTGAGAAACTGTCATCATTCTTGTTGCTGGTGGTGAAGACCACGTGCTTCCATAATTTGCAAAAAATGAAATTTTGCAGCATTGACAGCACTGGAAAAAGAATTCAGCGATATTTTCCTGAACTCAGTGATAAGGAGTTGGATTTAGTGTGAAATCCATTTAAATTGTCAGTTGAAAAAGTTCCTGATGATTGTCAAGATGAATTTATGGAGCTGAAGACTGATTCGGGAGCAAGAGATATGTTCGATGAAATCAATCACAGAATTTTGGCCCTTGATGTGCGATTCCTACCCAAAAGTGGCAGAAAGAGCTATCCATGCATTGCTTCCATTTGTGTCGACATATCTTTGTGAGTCAGGCTTTTAAACTCTGTTGCAAATGAAAACGAAGCAACGAAGTAGATTGGAGGTTGAAAATGACTGCGTTGTGCCCTTTCAAGCACTCCTCCGCATATCCAAGAATTGGCGAAGAAAAACACAATCACAGCTTTCTCATTGACTGCAATCTTCATTAGAATAAAATGAATTACAATACCCTGGCATTCTATTGAACTTTTTGTTTATTGACGTATGCTTCAGTAACTTTAGTCTGTTAAGTAATTAGTTATGAATATTAAAAAAAAAAACTTTTATTCAAGTTTTAAAATCCATCAACATTTTCTATTGCTATTAAATTTGTAATACTCCACAATAAAAAAAATCCAAGTAAATGTATATGTGCTAATATGGAAAAAATAAAAGATTTTCAATATTATTTGGAATGCACCTTTTGAGTCAGATAATCTTGGAAAAGGGGGAATGACATTCTGACATATGGTGAAAAGGGTGCATGGGGCAAAAAAGATTGAGAACCACTGGTCTAAAGGGTACATTCCAATTGTAATTAGCATCAATGGAGTCGAAAGGGTCGAAACTCTTAAGTATGTAAAAAGGGTCGAAAAAGGTCCAAGTGTTCTAAAGCTCTAATCTAAATGGTCAAGGGTCCAAGTGGTCCAATCTGTCTGAATGGGTGTAAGGGTTTTTTCTTTTCTTTTTTGTTATTGTAGACTTTGTCGAGGCTCGTCTGAGAGCTAACACACAACGCACAACAAGGGGGGCAGGAGACAAGAGGGGCGGGAGAGGGAAGGACAAAACTGTGGGGAACAGAGACATTGGGAGATCTCTGGAAGGGAGAGGGATGGGGAGAACACGGGGTAAACAAGAAGGACACCACAGGGACTTTCAGGACCTCACACGACAGGGAACTTTCAGGAAGGAAGGCAGGGAATTTGAAGGAGGTTGGTTTGGGGTGGATTAACGAGGGTAGAAAAGATCATGGTTTTGGATGGGGGATGATAAGAGGTGGTGGTGAACAGCTGTTTTGAAGACTTGGAGGGAAGAATGGGACCGCACTGGCAAGTTCTGTTGAAGCTATTCCCTGGACCTCCTCTGCAACATTTCTGCTGCCTTGCCAACAAGGAGTTTTCTCAATGGACACTTGACAGCTCGAAGACCCACCTTTCTGAAGGTTCCCAGATCACCAGAACAGGAAGCTGATTGATTCCCTTGCCTTGCTGGTGAATTGCACAATTCACCCGATGACCATAGAAAGCTGGAATGCCAATATTCTGAGCTATCTGATGCTGGCTGACTCCACTTCTGCTTGCGCAAAAATTAGTCCTCTGAAATTCATCCAAGTCGTGTTGCTCCCTGGGTTCAGGCATAGTTGATTGTTCATTCACGACCCAGGAACTCGTTTCTGCAAATAAATTGTTGAATATTATTCAAATCACTTAGTAAAAACTTGCTTTTTACAAATGAAATTAATAAATTTAAGGTGGTCTATTTACTTCTTCACGTCTCTGTACAATTTAACACAGGTTGAAGGCCAATTGACTCGATGTTGATTTTGAAGTGATTGGTTTACACCTGAGCTATTTAAAATTCCTATTATAAGGTGGTGGACACTTATCCAAACCAAGATATTTCTAGTTTTGGTATTTTTAACTAACTTTCTGAAATGTGTAGAATTAGTGTTTCACTTGGAAAGTTGTGGATTACGATGTTAAATGGAAGGTGGAACAACACTTGATTTAATGCAACTTTAATTAAGGCTATAGAGGGCACAAAATAAAAGTTTGAAGGGCGGGGTGTACCTCTCTGTAGACCACTGTTATTACAATATGTGAAATATTTGTCAGTAAGGGAAAATATTCAGTTTATTAATTCACCCTCTGTTGATATCTTATATCTAATGAGGGGAAAGTATGTTGTATGTTATGTTATATGTTCATCCACCCCTCTTCGAGGATTTGGCAATTTAATTAATCGAGCTATATAAACCACAATGATATCTTATATAGCACAGAGAGCAGTTGCACATGTTTTTCTTCATATATGCTAACCCGGTTATTATATTTTTAGGCGTGATTGAGGCAGCGGGTGTGTTGTTATACACCACCAAAATAAAAGGATGTGTCAGAAGAATGTTTTCATGCTTGAAACACGATCAATACCACAGGGGCGAGGTACTTTGCTCTTGTATTAATAATCATGAAGATGATAACATGACACTCCGGCCACTCTCGTAGTGAGGTGCGGTGTTTCTAGTAATATATAATAACGTGGTTACTGACACTATAATCAATTCTGTGCCAAATTTTAATCACTATCAGTGGTAATATGATGCCTATTTCCTCCTTCAAAAACAAGTGTAACTTCAGTGTTGGATTTTGTGGTCTTTGTTGACTCTGGCCCCCAGGCTTGCTTCCAAGATAATTGAAATGCAATTCAAGTAGGTTTTGTGGCAGTTTTATGGTCTGACAATTATGCTTGCACAATCAGCAGCACGGACCTTTTCAAGCAACCCTAAAAGTTATCAAAGAAAAAAAGTTTGGATAAAAATTCCATTATCAACAAAAACTATGACAACCACAAAGCCAGGAAAAATGCAAAAGAGCATCTCCTCAGATTTTCTGCACTAACTTGGGTTTGTCTGTAGAGTTCCAATTTGAACCTGTAGCCTCATGATGTAGAGAAACCCAGGTTAAAATCCCATATCCATATGCGTGTGTTCAACTGCTTATTCGTGTCCTTGTAATTCAGATAAATGTCACATTCATGTCAAACTTTGCGTTCTTTGTCCTGCCCAGGTGATTTATGTACAGCCTCCTGCATGTAAATTATTTACAAACTCCTAACTTGAGCCTTCGATCAATGCAAAAATGTTCAAAAGCAGAATAAAACTATAAGGGCACTCGGTGGAGCATATACCTTCCGCCACCGCATTGCCTGATCCAGTAGAACATATCTGGCCCAATGGACATTTTTGAAAATATCCTGCTAATTATATTCGTTTTTGGCTCCATCTCTCAATGGTGAAGGAATCACTAAAAAAATTATCAGAATGTGGATCCGGTTTTGGATTTTACCAAAATTGAATCCAATTTCGTCCCTGTCACACACCAAACCTGCCCAACCAGGTTTTGTCCGAATCTGTCCAGCACTTTTTGAGATATCGTGCTGCTTTATCATTTTTGGCCTTATTCTCAATGGTGAAAATCACTTAAAAAAATTGTTAGTAGCCAGATTCCGGAATCTTCACCAAAATCGAATCCACTCTCCTTGTCACCACACCCAACCTGCCCACCAAATTTCATCCGAAAATGTCCAAAACTTTATTGAAGATATCCTGCCATACAAACAGACCAAACAAACAGATACAGATATGGTGAAAATATAACCTCCTCCTACCTTCGGGGTGGAAGGTAATAAAGATAAACTCAGAAGAAAGTCCATGGTTTTCATGCTGACCACCTTTCAGCCATAGAGCTGCGCCTTGAATCAATGACGAACATGGGTCTTCAAGGAGGACAAGGAGTCAAGGACTCCCGAAGTGGTGGAGTGAAATGCAAACTACATGATAGACAATGGAGATCCAGAAAAACCCATTCTCATTGTCACCTTTTTAATTGGGTGGAGGAATATGCAGGTGGGAACAAGGAGAGGGGGGAAGGGAGATTGTAAGTGAGAAAAGGCAATGAGTGAGAGTCTTGCACTTAATGGAGAGAGATAGAGAGAGACCGAGAGATGAGGAGAGGAGGAGAGACGAGGAGAAGAGGAGAGATGAGAGAGCGAGACGAGAGGAGAGGAGAAGAGAGGAGAAGAGAGAAGAGGAGAGAGAGGGAGGAGAGAGAGAGAGAGGGAGACGGAGAGACGAAAGATAGAGAGAGAAGAGAAGAGAGAGGGAGGGTGGCGAGAGAGAGGAGGGAGGAGGGAGGAGAGAGAGAGAGAGGAAGGAGAGAGGGAGGGCGGAGAGAGAGAGAGAGAGAGTGAGAAGAGAGGAACGAGAGAGAGACGAGAGAGGAGAGGAGAGGAGAAGAAAGAGAGACAGAGAGAGAGAGAGAGAGAGAGAGAGAGAGAGAGAGAGAGAGAGAGAGACTGAGAGAGACAGGGAGAGAGGACAGAGAGAGGACAGAGAGAGACAGAAGAGAGGACAGAGAGAGACAAGAGAGACAGGAGAGAGACAGAGAGAGACAGAGAGAGACAGAGAGAGACAGAGAGAAACAGAGAAAGAGACAGGAGAGAGACAGAGAGAGACAGAGAGAGACAGAGGAGACAGAGAGAGACAGAGAGAGACAGAGAGACGACAGAGAGAGGACAGAGAGCAGACAGCGCAGAGAGAGACAGAGAGAGACAGAGAGAGACAGAGAGAGACAGAGGAGACACGAAGAGAGAGAGGAGAAGAGGAGAGAGAGAGAGAGAAGAGAGAGAGAGAGAGAGAGATACTGGGAGAGAGAGATTTGGTGCGCGCGCACATCCATCCAAAGAAAGCTCAGAGATATATTAGAATATGTCTTGCCTGATCAACTTTGCGCTTCCTTAATGGAAGAGGTTGTGTCAACTTGAATCATTGACACATGGGTACTTTAGTTGAGAATGTTTAGGGAGGTGACGTGTGGCCTTCATTGGACCTTTGTTGCTAATGTTGTTTTAAAATAGGCCAGGACCCAGAAGGGCAATTAATATTTGTTTGATGACTGCTTAGCGCCTTTTTAAATATCATCACTTCTTGTCATTTGCGAGAACCATCCTAACATAATTACTTTTTATTTGTGTTGATGCCCACACCTTTGGTGAATTAAATGATCTGTTCAAAATTGCTTGCAGCTTCTTCCATCTGTTCCTTTCCTGAATACTGGATATTATTAAACCCTTTCCATTCAAAATTAATCTTCACTTTTTTATCAGTTGCTATCAAATAATCTACAGATCGAGTCTTGAATAAATCGATAAAAGCATCATGTCTATGACTTTGTGTTAGTAAGAAGACTTCAAAAGCTTCTGAGTTATAAAGATAGATAACTTTAAAAGTCCAAACGTTGTTGTTTAATTCAGCCTGTTTCCAATTGCTTTTTTTCTTGTATCAATTTATAGTATTATTCAGATTACTTTTCTTCATTCCAGTCCTATAACAGCCATCCTGCAAAGTACTCTCTTTCCTGACATATTCTCATATAACCAGAATCAAAATTAATTCCCCTTTCCAATGCCTCCTTCCACAGCCCTTCGTAAACTTCATATCACCCTTTTATCACTACCCCGTTTCCAACCTCTAGCCACCTCCTAATTATACAAGAACACCTCTTTTGAGATTAGTAGAGTCTTTACCTTTCTTTTAAAAATAAATTCTTGCCTTATGAATGTGTATATGTGTGTGTCCAGTGTGTGTGTCTCCTCCATAACTCCAAAACCATAAAACCTCGCAGCTTGAAATTTGCATGCATACTAAGAAAACTCCAAGGAAGTAGCCCGAGTGAAAATTTGGTGTTTGAGTTATTTAAAACACCCCTTTTGAAGATAATAATACCGTATTTAATATATCCTTCATCAGGCCGATCCTTGGCCCACCTCGCTCTCTGGGCATCTTAAGGCTTTTCCTGGGTAACCCTACTGGTCTGAAGTCGCCCAAGTTTTTTGGCTGCTGAAAACCATGCTTGACTTAGAACAGGCCGCAACGATTTTTTAACGATAAAGTTTTTTTTTTCACTTTCCCTCACTTATATTATCGAATGCCTGTTCATCATAGCTTACAAATCGCTGGGTACATTGCAGTTGCGTTATAAACGCCCGGAGACGCCACGTGTTCACGGCTTTATTTCATTTCTGCACATGCATAACTGAAAACCTCTTAAAACTAAGGGGAAATTACAAAAATTTGAGCCCCAGATTTGAAAGTTGCAGCAGTTCGACTCCTAAAAAAGGTGGTTTGTCCAATTCGGACAACAGTTGGCACAATTGGACAGTCACTATCGTTGCAAACCATTCAATTGGCGGTGGCTTAAGCTGCTTTGCGAGCACCCGCATCAGTGACGGTGCGTGCAGTTCCTGTCCCGAACGGAATGTTGTCGGAGTTGCTGTGCGGGAGGCGTGTTTCTGTAACACGTTTTCACTCCAGGCAGATTTAATTCAACATAACAACAAACCACATGGCATTCTTCCCTCAGCCTATATTCTTCACAGAGATAAGGGTGTCATCCCACGGGGTTGTGTGACGGTGTAATGTTCGAGGATTTGTTCATGTTTTCTTTCTCTGCCCTCGCGTACGATGAGCCCAGATCGCGTCTCTGCATTCTGTCTGTGTCATGGGGATCACGTGGTCAAGCCTGTCGATGCATTTGGCCATCTGACTCAGAAGGCACCCCCAGTTCTGTCGATCAGTTTTTAAAATCTATGAAAGAAATGGGGCAGCAATTATGAGACTCCAGTATCCATTATCCGAGGTGTTTCGTGTGGCCGTATATAGAGCCTCGTGGCTCAGAGATCCGCATTAAACCCAAAAAGATAGAATGGAACAAAACCCGCGCGACGTCAATCTGAGTGAATCGTTCACTCACTGTGGGACGCTTTTGCCCATGGCCATGTTATTTGGGGGAATTCGTTCCATGCTCCGTCATTCTGAGCGAGCAGGTTTTGATAGAGCTTGATCCCGACTGCATGAGAAGTTCCCAAGGGCGTCGGAGAATGGATAATGTCCTGAAATGTTTCAAGGAGGTCAACAAACAGAGAAATGAAGGCAGCCACCAAGTTCCATGATGAAATTATGTTTTTTAAATTCCCAAGCGAATCAGCCTCCATTTCCATCTTCTGAGCCTTTCAAACTCACTGGACAGCCTGCCACACCTGAATATGCCTGCCAGCAAGCATATGTACTGCATCACCAACCCTAATCATGACAACATTTATTAAATAAGTAATTAATTTTAAATGTTTTTTATTTGTTATATACTACTTTTTTACCCCTCCTCACTCCCCACACCTCCTTCCCCTCCCCCCCCGCTCACTCCCTCTTTGCTTCCTCGCTCTGCCACCCCTCCTCACATCCTTCCTGCTTCCGTCGCTCCCACCCCTCCTCGTCGTCTCCCTACCTCCTCGCTCCTCACCGCTGCTGTCGCCCCTTCTTTTTCCTCCCCCCCCTTTAGTATACCCGTTGCTCCTGGATGGTGGTTTGCTCCGGTTGGACCCTCCCTCACATTGCCTTAACGCTGCCCTCCCTACGCTGCCTTCCCTTTCCGCACACCCTCCTCACTCCCCTCCTCACTCCCCCTACCTTCCTTGCTTCTCCACTCCACTTCATATCCGCTCCTCCCCTGTTCTCCCTCTCTTCCCTCCCCTCCCCAACCTCCTCCTCTTTCCCGCTCCTCCTCTCCCTCCCTCACCCAATCCTCCTTCTCTTCTCCCACCTCTTCTTCTCCCCTCCTTCTATTCCCCCCTACCCCCCTTAATATTCCTGTCAGCGAAGCGACGGGTTGTATTTGCTAATATGTACTAAGAAATACGTGTGTGTGTGTGTGTGTGTGTTTTCATAAAGCATAACATATTCTCTCTGCTAACTTTCCTACCCCCACCCCTCTCTCTCTCTCTCTCTCTCTCGCCTCTCTTCTCGCTCTCTCTCGCTCTCTCTCGCTCTCTCTCGCTCTCTCTCGCTCTCTCTCGCTCTCTCTCGCTCTCCCTCTCTCCTCCGTCTCTGCGATGTATCCAGACGGTGGTTCTCTCATACGTGTCTGCACGCTGGTTATGTTTGGCAGTGTTTGTCTCTGGGCGGTGTTTGTCTCCGGACTCTGTTTCTCCGGACATGTCCGGCCGGTGTTTATCTCTGGGACAGTATTTATAGTATGACCCAGTAGAAAATTGATTTCATACTATTTTTGTTTCCATCTTCACTGTTATTCCATGCAGAATCATTTTGACGAGACTATGAATTGTAATTAACACTTTTACTGCATATCTGCCTTCCTACCTCTCACCTCACGCTGCCTTCCCTTCCCCCACCCCTCCTCAAACTCCGCCCTCCTCTCTCTTACCTCCTTCACCTTCTCAATCTCCCCCTTTTTTTTTACTCCCCCCTCTCAGTATTCCTGTCAGCAAGTGATGGGTGGTATTTGCTAGTTATTAATTTTGATTTTTTTTAGAAACACCACTCCAATGTCCCCTTTCCAAGTAGCAACATTGTTTGTAAGACTCAACTTTTGTTTTTCAATTTATTGGAGTTTTCCATTGTATGACTATGATAGAACTAGATCTTTAAAAACATTTAATGCAGTACTGACATAGAACAAATATATATCTGACACACGGTCTTGCCCACGCTGTTGGAATCCCTTGATCATCGTTGTGAGCTGACTTGCACTGTGGAAAGAAAGGCTGGATTAGTTGAGAGATGGCTTGCGCCTGGAAGCTCCAGGACAAAGGCCAGCTTGGATCCAGAACAGGGCCTCCAACGTTTGGTTCGGAACCCTACCGCCCAGTTTGCTGTAGTTTTTCCTCACCGAATGAGGCTTCTGGCTCTCACATGAAGAGAACCCTCCTGAGGACTCCAATTAAAGTGGCATTTACTCTGCTCTGTCGGAAAAAGAGCTCTCCTTTATTCCCTGCTGAGGCATTCACCTCCAGAGGCCAAAGAGCGGCTTGTTGGATGATCAGAACCACAAATGCACATAGACAAGTTTACTTTTCACCAGCAAAAGTTCTAAACCAACTCCCGATCGACCTCGAATTTTTAAAAATCGCCCTACCGTTCATTCTGTTAGGTTATTAATTTTGCGCAACTACATTAGATGATACTTGAGCGGACAATTGTAAAATTATTTCTGACAATAGTTTATTGAATGTTCAGTCTTGCCTTTTATTCAGGAGGGTTAGCCTTCACAATATTTGGGGTTTTTTCCCCCTAAAGTTTGGTGTTTTAAGGTATGACGGTAATCAAAGAAAGCCTTTTCAATGTAAAGGTCAGCAAATTAATTTGAAATGCACAAGATTAATTTGTAAACTATATTTTGCAATATTTCCAAGATAAAATAATTGGAAATTTTCTTGAGGTAGATCAAGAATGGCAGGGGGTCTGAACCCTCAACCCCACCCTGCCACACCCCCTATCATCCTATTCCCTTTTCAGGAATACCATCCACCTTTGTTCCTTGGAATAAATCTGTATCCTTTGTTATATTCGTTCTATAATACATTCTCATTCGAAGGTTAGATGTACATACTCTAGAAGTCAGCATAACGGTGGATATAGAAAAGCGCGTACATTACGACAGCATGGTGTTGGCCATATTCCCTGCTGTAGCTCGCCTGTCACCTTAGCTTTTTCCATTGTAAAGCATGTCGTAGTTCAGGCTATGGGCAGCAGCTGTGTTTTACTTGGAGCTACATCGCCCAGTAACAGGCTATCTTGTGAACCCCTTCCCCCCCCCCCACCCTTCTGCAATCCCCGCTCCACACTTCCACCCCACCTCCTTCCATTGCCCACTCTTTCACCCTCACCACATCCGCTATGCTCAGTCTATAAGCCATGCAGGATGCTTGCACAGTGCCCCGCCTCACCCTTTTGATTTGGGCTAATTACCGGCAAGGGAAAAGTACCATTTTCTGTGGCAGGAGCTGAGGTCAGAGCAACAAGTTAAATGTTAAATAAAAAAATAGAAAACACCATATACAAAGGTACACGCGTCCTGATGGAAAAGACTTTTCCTGATGGAAAATACTTTGAACAGCGCAAGCAGACTGCAAAATTAAAGGGTGGCGTGAGCAGAGTGCTTACATTTGAAGTCACCACGTCTTGTAGTCACGTCCCTGTTGCTCCACAGATCATTAGAGGCTGTAATTGCACCTTTGCCCCAGGCCCCACCCAAGGCCTGCCATCCTCAGACCATCCTGTCTTTATGCCCCGTTTTATTTTGATGTAAATCCTTGTCCTGAGACTCTGAGAGCTGAATCATGAGATCACAAGCTCGCCACTCTCTTCCGTGTAAACACTCTTTCATCCCGAAGAAAATAAATAATTAACTGTGAGTATGGTTACAAGTGGGACAAGCGTGGTGCTGGGGGCATTGAAGTGCATGGTGATGAAGTGCTTTAAAGTATTCTGGTGGATTTGCCCAGCAACAAGGCAGTTTTTTTTTTTTAATCATGACTTGAAGTGGCTGTGATGTATGACTAAACAGTGTATTGCAAAATATAGATGTGCATTTTAACATTGCTCCAGTCACGTAACTTATGGTTCCCGGTGTGTAACTCCAAAAACAGAACAGTGACAACAACAGCAACACCATCATCTGAAATGCTTTTTTGTCGAACGTGTGCAGACACTTTGATTATTCAATTTTTTTTTTTAATGATATTGTTTTGCTTTGTATTTACATTCAAAATCCCCTCTTCCTTGTAACAACTTTCCTTTTAAGCACAGAGCCTTACTTGTTGACTTAGCATAACCCGCGCTCTGCGCGACCATGTTGGGTGGTGGGTGTGTTTGAGAAAGGAACTGATGCAGAGTATCAGTAGTAATTTTACTTTAATGCAGTAAGTGGAATACGATTTCACTGTTTCAGAACCATTTTATTTTACTTTTTTTGTACCATGCACCTCGTATGGTCTTTGAGTAATGTAAGCCGAATATCACGTTACTCAGCGCAGAACAAAGTCGAAGATAGCGCGACACGAAACCACAACTCGGAAATAATATATAAGATGAACAGATTTCATTGTCAACCTCAAAAATTCATCTTTCTGATCACCTCTTCAGGCTACTTCAGGCTTCAACTTCAGGCTTTTCTGATCTGATTCAGTGTTCCTACAAAAGATAATTTGTTTAAGGAACCTCCTTTACATTACCCAAGCGTATGTATAATTACCTTATACATTGTCAGGGCAGGTCTTTCTGGTCTTGCTCGTGAAGGCTATAGTGTGATGTAAATCAGCAGATGGGTAGAAAACAGATGAGATCAACAAAAGAAATGATAGATGTATGTATGCTAATCGCCGTGGGAACCAATTAAAGAGAAGCTGGTTTGGCCGTTAACTCTTCTTTTGCTCCGATGACGGGTTAATGCCTGAAACATCACGTTCTTGCTCCCACAGATGTTAGCATACTTCAATCAACGTCTTGTTGATTACATCTATTGTCTTTCCTGAATATTGTGTGCATCCCTCACTCATGCTAAATCTGAGTTTCATTCTCCAAACTCGCATTGGGATCAGTCTTTTACTACCTTGCTTTTCCCTCCCCTGGTTGTGCGGCCTTCGGTAAGGACTTGGTGAATGGTTAAAGGCCCCACTAACTTTCAGCAGGTCGATTTGTGCACTTTACAGTGATGTATTTTCCTTGTCTTCACAGCAGCTTCGTTCTGTGCTAACCTAGCTACATGCCTTGAGGCATTCCGGACCCTTCTATGCTACATGCCTTGATGCATTCCGGACCCTTTTACCTCCTCCAGCTTATTGTCCCACCCATACCCCCTCCCTCCCATTCTTGCTTTTCTACAGATTCTTGTATGAATTTTTATCCTCTATTTATTATTTTATTACTCCGTTATTCTCTTAATTTTTATTCTCCTTTTATAATGTTGTGAAAAATCGCAGTCACATTTCTTGCTGTTTCATTGCAAAACTTCTCGAGTTTACTATTTTACCACTTTCCACTCTCTTTGAATTTTCCTTATTTAAAGAGTAAGGGTGGACAAGATGTCCTTGCTGAGGAAGGTGGGGCAAGACCCTAATCCTCACCTAACCCCTAACCCCCACCTCCCAACTGTGTTTGCCTCCTGGGTCTGGCTATATGCTCAGTATCATGAACATCAACACCAGAGGTATCAACACCGGTCGATGGTATTGTGGGAAATCCATGGTAATTATTTACACATTTTAGCCCATATGTTCCGCCGCTCTACAATCAACCTATTTATCAACATTGTCTTTCACGAAGCATTATGTGTAGGCACTGTCATAGAAAACACAATTCTCTTGAAACGAAAATTCTCTTTGTCACCATACTAATTTAAACTCGAACTTTATCCTGTAATAAATAATCTTACTCTCTTGATGGTAATTGGCTCTGTTTACTCTGCTTCAGCTTGGCGGTCCACTCAAATCTTATTAACATAAACACTTTTCCTTCCTCCCTCTCCACCTCAACTAACATTCTGGTGTAAAGATAGTCCTTTTAAATAAGTCACTTAGCACTTTTTTTTGGTATACAGTCAAGGCTCATGGAAGAGCTATAACACAAAACAGATCAGGATACAAAATAACAAAGGGAACAGCAGGAGAAGGGGAAATGCTAACAGCAGGGCCGAGGGAGAAAATAGACGGAGACGGACAAACAAGGGATACGGGGGTAAAGTTAAGGGATAGGGGAGAATGCAGTGAGTAGATAAGATGGATACATAAGCAAAATTTGGGAGGGGTTTTAAACGGGTGAGAAAAAGATCATGGTTTTCGATGGGGGATTATCTAAGATGGTGGTGAACTGCTGTCTTGAAGACCGGAGGGAGGAACGAGATTGAACATAATGTGGAAGTTGGTTCCACAGGCAGGGGGGGGGGGGAAAGAAGAGGATCAAAGTGGAGGTGAGCAGGGGTTCTGGTCAATCACTTTTCTCCTGCAATGTGATTTATGTTGTTTGACTTAAACCTAGCTCTCACGTGATGATACCGTTACTCCTTGCCGCTTTTCCATAAAACTAGACCTCAAAGTCGTGATGGAGGAATTGCCTACATTTATAAATCGTCATGTTGCGTTTCATTTAACAAATGCTTTATATATATATATATATATATATATATATATATATATATATATATATATATATATATATTATATATATATATATAACGTCCTTTGGAAGATCTTCACCTTATAAGTGCAGTATTTTTCAAGTAAAATTACTTATTTATGTTTCGTAAATACCATCAAAATATAAACTCTTACTTTGCAAAACGAATTTTACGATCTACACACCCATTATCTCATGCAGACAGACCGTTGCGAGAAGGTTAACCTCAATGTCCATTTGACAATTTATGAGATCAAATAACCTCAACGCTTCTCCTGAGATTTTAATTTCACCTAACATATATCCTATACTTAATATTTTCAAGGCACACATTTGACCTTGTCGTATCATGATGTTGTGTTATGGTAGACTTTTATTGATGTTGGCATAAGGCCTTTTACTGATCATTCTCTCTAATCTCTTGAAGCTGCATACTTTTCCCACTCAAAGGAAGAATGGACATTGCTAACTGTTAAAAAATGTCTTGTTATTCAGACTTTAAGGTTTGATAATTTTCTGAATCTGTTGTATTTTGAATCATCCCACTGACATGGCATTTTGCTGCAAACTGTTGCAATAAAATCAAGATTAGAGACTATTCTCCTCCTCACATTTCTCAAATGCTGACAACGCCAAAACTATGGAGGTCCCTAAATGTCAAACATGAGATCAGAGCGAGACATATCTCGAGCTTTGGATATGGTCTGGCATCCGCACTGCTCACCAAACTCTCTTTCTTCTGGTATCCAAGGCAATCTCCACTCATGGCTCGTGGACTTCCTCTACTGTCACGTCAATGCGTGGGCTCTTTATGGAATTCTCTCATCTCCTCTTCCTGTCCAGGCTGGAGTTCCTCAAGGCAGTGTTCTTGGCCCTATGCTTTTTCTTGGTTTTTCATCAATGATCTCTCAGATTCCTAGAAAAATCCTCTTTGATCTCTTTGCTGATGACTCCACCCTCTGCCGTACATCTCTCATCCCTCTGATTGGCAGGCTTGCAGCCTCTTCACTCTCTGCAGATATGGATAAAAATCACAAGATAGTCAAACATCTGGAATGTCTTTCAATCCTGACAAATCTCACACCCTCACTATGTCTCTCTGAAAGGACTGTTTAGAAACCCCCTCCCCCCTCCCGCATCTAACTTTTTCAACAATCCTCTTGAAGAAGCCCTTTCATTCAAGTTTCTAGGTCTGACTATCTGCCATGATATCTTTCCTGGTAAAGCCACATTTCCCACCTGGCCTGTAAAGGCAGTCGCCGACTGGGAATCCTCCGTCGTGCAAAGTCCTTCCTCGCCCACCTGAGCTCCTGATCACATACAAAAGCTTTTGTCTGCAGCGCTGATGGAGTACTGCTCTCCCCTCTGTGGGTGCTCCTGCCTCTCACTTTCTTGGCTCACACTGTGGAAACCAAGGCATTTAGGATCATTGGTATCTCCTACGGTGAGGCTGAGTCTTTGGGCCTCTCACTCTCTCACCGCAAGGCAGGTCGGTGGTCTTCTGTCTTCTACCGTCTCCTCTCCGGTCTCGCCCCCCCCCCCCGCTCTCTGTCTGCGGAAATGTCCCTCCCCCCCCCAATATTTCTGCAGGGTGGCTCAACGTCCGCTCAGCAACCCCCTTCTGGTAAACTACCAAAATCACGAATCACTATCACCTTCACTCTTTCATTCCTCTTTTTCCCCGCCTTTGGAATAAACTCCCACACTCTCTTCAAT
>CM068957.1:114859904-114872973 GCA_035128595.1 Eptatretus atami
AAGAGGGGAGAGCAGTACTCCATCAGGCTGCAGACAAAAGCTTTGTATGTGATCAGGAGCTCAGGTGGGCGAGGAAGGACTTTGCACGACGGAGGATTCCCAGTCGGCGACTGCCTTTACAGGCCAGGTGGGAAATGTGGCTTTACCAGGAAAGATATCATGGCAGATAGTCAGACCTAGAAACTTGAATGAAAGGGCTTCTTCAAGAGGATTGTTGAAAAAGTAGATGGGGAGGGGGGAGGGGGTTTCTAAACAGTCCTTTCAGAGAGACATAGTGAGGGTGTGAGATTTGTCAGGATTGAAAGACATTCCAGATGTTTGACTATCTTGTGATTTTATCCATATCTGCAGAGAGTGAAGAGGCTGCAGCCTGCCAATCAGAGGGATGAGAGATGGTACGGCAGAGGGTGGAGTCATCAGCAAAGAGAACCGCACTGGCAAGTTCTGTTGAAGCTATTCCCTGGACCTCCTCTGCAACATTTCTGCTGCCTTGCCAACAAGGAGTTTTCTCAATGGACACTTGACAGCTCGAAGACCCACCTTTCTGAAGGTTCCCAGATCACCAGAACAGGAAGCTGATTGATTCCCTTGCCTTGCTGGTGAATTGCACAATTCACCCGATGACCATAGAAAGCTGGAATGCCAATATTCTGAGCTATCTGATGCTGGCTGACTCCACTTCTGCTTGCGCAAAAATTAGTCCTCTGAAATTCATCCAAGTCGTGTTGCTCCCTGGGTTCAGGCATAGTTGATTGTTCATTCACGACCCAGGAACTCGTTTCTGCAAATAAATTGTTGAATATTATTCAAATCACTTAGTAAAAACTTGCTTTTTACAAATGAAATTAATAAATTTAAGGTGGTCTATTTACTTCTTCACGTCTCTGTACAATTTAACACAGGTTGAAGGCCAATTGACTCGATGTTGATTTTGAAGTGATTGGTTTACACCTGAGCTATTTAAAATTCCTATTATAAGGTGGTGGACACTTATCCAAACCAAGATATTTCTAGTTTTGGTATTTTTAACTAACTTTCTGAAATGTGTAGAATTAGTGTTTCACTTGGAAAGTTGTGGATTACGATGTTAAATGGAAGGTGGAACAACACTTGATTTAATGCAACTTTAATTAAGGCTATAGAGGGCACAAAATAAAAGTTTGAAGGGCGGGGTGTACCTCTCTGTAGACCACTGTTATTACAATATGTGAAATATTTGTCAGTAAGGGAAAATATTCAGTTTATTAATTCACCCTCTGTTGATATCTTATATCTAATGAGGGGAAAGTATGTTGTATGTTATGTTATATGTTCATCCACCCCTCTTCGAGGATTTGGCAATTTAATTAATCGAGCTATATAAACCACAATGATATCTTATATAGCACAGAGAGCAGTTGCACATGTTTTTCTTCATATATGCTAACCCGGTTATTATATTTTTAGGCGTGATTGAGGCAGCGGGTGTGTTGTTATACACCACCAAAATAAAAGGATGTGTCAGAAGAATGTTTTCATGCTTGAAACACGATCAATACCACAGGGGCGAGGTACTTTGCTCTTGTATTAATAATCATGAAGATGATAACATGACACTCCGGCCACTCTCGTAGTGAGGTGCGGTGTTTCTAGTAATATATAATAACGTGGTTACTGACACTATAATCAATTCTGTGCCAAATTTTAATCACTATCAGTGGTAATATGATGCCTATTTCCTCCTTCAAAAACAAGTGTAACTTCAGTGTTGGATTTTGTGGTCTTTGTTGACTCTGGCCCCCAGGCTTGCTTCCAAGATAATTGAAATGCAATTCAAGTAGGTTTTGTGGCAGTTTTATGGTCTGACAATTATGCTTGCACAATCAGCAGCACGGACCTTTTCAAGCAACCCTAAAAGTTATCAAAGAAAAAAAGTTTGGATAAAAATTCCATTATCAACAAAAACTATGACAACCACAAAGCCAGGAAAAATGCAAAAGAGCATCTCCTCAGATTTTCTGCACTAACTTGGGTTTGTCTGTAGAGTTCCAATTTGAACCTGTAGCCTCATGATGTAGAGAAACCCAGGTTAAAATCCCATATCCATATGCGTGTGTTCAACTGCTTATTCGTGTCCTTGTAATTCAGATAAATGTCACATTCATGTCAAACTTTGCGTTCTTTGTCCTGCCCAGGTGATTTATGTACAGCCTCCTGCATGTAAATTATTTACAAACTCCTAACTTGAGCCTTCGATCAATGCAAAAATGTTCAAAAGCAGAATAAAACTATAAGGGCACTCGGTGGAGCATATACCTTCCGCCACCGCATTGCCTGATCCAGTAGAACATATCTGGCCCAATGGACATTTTTGAAAATATCCTGCTAATTATATTCGTTTTTGGCTCCATCTCTCAATGGTGAAGGAATCACTAAAAAAATTATCAGAATGTGGATCCGGTTTTGGATTTTACCAAAATTGAATCCAATTTCGTCCCTGTCACACACCAAACCTGCCCAACCAGGTTTTGTCCGAATCTGTCCAGCACTTTTTGAGATATCGTGCTGCTTTATCATTTTTGGCCTTATTCTCAATGGTGAAAATCACTTAAAAAAATTGTTAGTAGCCAGATTCCGGAATCTTCACCAAAATCGAATCCACTCTCCTTGTCACCACACCCAACCTGCCCACCAAATTTCATCCGAAAATGTCCAAAACTTTATTGAAGATATCCTGCCATACAAACAGACCAAACAAACAGATACAGATATGGTGAAAATATAACCTCCTCCTACCTTCGGGGTGGAAGGTAATAAAGATAAACTCAGAAGAAAGTCCATGGTTTTCATGCTGACCACCTTTCAGCCATAGAGCTGCGCCTTGAATCAATGACGAACATGGGTCTTCAAGGAGGACAAGGAGTCAAGGACTCCCGAAGTGGTGGAGTGAAATGCAAACTACATGATAGACAATGGAGATCCAGAAAAACCCATTCTCATTGTCACCTTTTTAATTGGGTGGAGGAATATGCAGGTGGGAACAAGGAGAGGGGGGAAGGGAGATTGTAAGTGAGAAAAGGCAATGAGTGAGAGTCTTGCACTTAATGGAGAGAGATAGAGAGAGACCGAGAGATGAGGAGAGGAGGAGAGACGAGGAGAAGAGGAGAGATGAGAGAGCGAGACGAGAGGAGAGGAGAAGAGAGGAGAAGAGAGAAGAGGAGAGAGAGGGAGGAGAGAGAGAGAGAGGGAGACGGAGAGACGAAAGATAGAGAGAGAAGAGAAGAGAGAGGGAGGGTGGCGAGAGAGAGGAGGGAGGAGGGAGGAGAGAGAGAGAGAGGAAGGAGAGAGGGAGGGCGGAGAGAGAGAGAGAGAGAGTGAGAAGAGAGGAACGAGAGAGAGACGAGAGAGGAGAGGAGAGGAGAAGAAAGAGAGACAGAGAGAGAGAGAGAGAGAGAGAGAGAGAGAGAGAGAGAGAGAGAGAGACTGAGAGAGACAGGGAGAGAGGACAGAGAGAGGACAGAGAGAGACAGAAGAGAGGACAGAGAGAGACAAGAGAGACAGGAGAGAGACAGAGAGAGACAGAGAGAGACAGAGAGAGACAGAGAGAAACAGAGAAAGAGACAGGAGAGAGACAGAGAGAGACAGAGAGAGACAGAGGAGACAGAGAGAGACAGAGAGAGACAGAGAGACGACAGAGAGAGGACAGAGAGCAGACAGCGCAGAGAGAGACAGAGAGAGACAGAGAGAGACAGAGAGAGACAGAGGAGACACGAAGAGAGAGAAAGAAGAGGAGAGGAGAGAGAGAAGAGAGAGAGAGAGAGAGAGATACTGAGAGAGAGATTTGGTGCGCGCGCACATCCATCCAAAGAAAGCTCAGAGGATTATAGACATATGTCTTGCCTGATTCAACTTGTGCAGCTTCCTTAATGGAAGAGGTTGTGTCAACTTAATCATTGACACATGGTACTTTAGTTGAGAATGTTTAGGGAGGTGACGTGTGTGCCTTCATTGGACCTTTGTTGCTAATGTTGTTTTAAAATAGGCAGACCCAGAAGGGCCAATTAATATTTGTTTGATGACTGGCTTAGCGCCTCTTTTAAATATTCATCACTTCCTTTGTCATTTGCGAGAAACATCCTAACAAATTACTTTTTATTTGTGTTGATGCCCACTACCTTTGGTGAATTAAATGATCTGTTCAATAATTGCCTGCAGCTTCTTCCATCTGTTCCTTTCCTGAATACTGGATATTATAAACCCTTTCGCATTCAAAATAATCTCACTTTTTATTCAGTGCTTATCAAATAATCTACAGATCGAGTCATTGAAAAATCGATAAAGCATCATGTCTATGACATTTGTGTTAAAGTAAGAAGACTTCAAAAGCTTCTGAGTTATAAAAGATATGATAAACTTTAAAAGTCCAACGTTGTTGTTTTAATCAGCCTGTTCCATTGTTTTTTCTTGTATCAAATTTATAGTATATTCAGATTCTTTTCTTCATTCCAGTCCTATAACAGCCATCCCTGCAAGTACTGCTCTTTCCTGACATATTCTCATATAACCAAATCAAAATTTAATTCCCCTTTCCATGCTCCTTCCACAGCCCTCTCGTAACTTCATATCACCCTTTTATCACTACCCCTTTCCAACCTCTAGCCACTCCAATTATACAAGAACACTCTTTTGAATTAGTAGAGTCTTTACACTTTCTTTTTTAAAATAAATCTTGCCTTATGAATGTGTATATGTGTTGTGTCCAGTGTGTGTGTCTCCTCCATAACTCCAAAACGCAAAAAACCCTCGCAGCTTGAAACTTTGCATGCATACTAAGGAAACTCCAAGGAAGTAGCCCGAGTGCAAATTTGGTGTTTGGGTTATTAAAACACCCCTTTTGAAGATAATAACTACCGTATTTAATAATATCCTTCATCAGGCCGATCCTTGGCCCACCTCGCTCTCTGGGATCTTAAGGCTTTTCCTGGTACCTCACGGTCTGAAGTGCCCAAGTTTTTTGGCCTGCTGAACCTGCTTGACTTAGAACAGGCGCAACGATTTTTAACGATAAGTTTTTTTTTTCACTTTCCTCACTTATATTTATCGAATGCCTGTTCATCATAGCTACAAATCGCTGGGTACATTGCAGTTGCGTATAAAACGCACCGGAGACGCCAGTGTTCACGCTTTATTTCATTTGCTGCAACATGCATAACTGGAAAACCTCCTTAAACTAAGGGGAATTACAAAATTTGAGCCCCAGATTTGAAGTATGCAGCAGTTCCGACTCCTAAAAAAGGTGGTTTTGGTCCAATTCGGACACAGCTTGGCACAATTGGACAGTCACTATCGCTTGCAAACCATTCAATGGCGGTGGCTTAAGCTGCTTTGCGAGCAACCCGCACAGTGGACGGTGCGTGCAGTTCCTGTCCCGAACGGAATGGTATGTCGGAGTTGCTGTGCGGAGAGGCGTGTTCTGTAACACGTTTTCACTCCAGGCAGATTTATTCAACATAACAACAACGCACATGGCATTCTTCCCTCAGCCTATATTCTTCACAGAGATAAGGGTGTCATCCCCACGGGGTTGTGTGACCGGTGTGAATGTTCCGAGGATTTGGTTCATGTTTTCTTTCTCTGCCCTCGCGTACGATGAGCCCAGATGCGCGTCTCCTGCATTCTGTCTGTGTCTGGGGATCACGTGGTCAAGCCTGTCGGATGCATTTGGCCATCTGACTCAGAAGCACCCCCAGTTCTGTCGATCAGTTTTTAAAATCTATGAAAGAAATGGGGCAGCAATTATGAGACTCCAGTATCCATTATCCGAAGGTGTTCGGTGTGTGCCGTAATAGAGCCTCGTGGCTCAGAGATCGCATTAACCCCAAAAAGATAGAATGGAACAAACCGCGCGACGTCAATCTGAGTGAATCGTTCACTCACTGTGGGACGCTTTTGCCATGCCATGTTATTTGGGGCGAATTCGTTCCATGCTCGTCATTCTGAGCGAGGCAGGTTTGTGATAAGAGCTTGATCCCGACTGCATGAGAAGTTCCCAAGGTGCCGTCGGAGATGGATAATGTCCTTGAAATGTTTCAAGGAGGCAACAAACAGGAAATGAAGGCAGCCACCAAGTTCCATGATTGAAATTAATGTTTTTTAAATTCCCAAGCGAATCAGCCTCCATTTCCATCTTCTGAGCCTTCAAACTCAACTGGACAGCCTGCCACACCTGAATATGCCTGCCACAAGCAATATGTACTGCATCCCAACCCTAATCATGACAAACATTTATTAATAAGTAATTAATTTTAAATGTTTTTTATTTGTTGATATACTACTTTTTACCCCTCCTCACTCCCGCCACCCCTTCGCCTCCCACCGCCGCTCACTCCCTCTTTTGCTTCCTCGCTCTGCCACCCCTCCTCACATCCTTCCTGGCTTCCGTCGCTCCCACCCTCCTCGTCGGTCTCCCTACCTCCTCGCTCCTCCACCGCTCTGTCGCCCCCTTCTTTTTCCTCACCCCCCCTTTGTATACCCGCGTTGTCCTGGATGGTGGTTTGCTCCGGTTGGACCCTCCCCTCACATTGCTTAACCTGCCCTCCCCTACGCTGCCTCCCTTTCCGCACACCCTCCTCACTCCCCTCCTCACTCCCCCTCCTTCCTGCTTCTCCACTCCACTTCATATCCGCTCCTCCCCTCTCCCCTCTTCCCTCCCCTCCCCAATTCCTCCTCCTCTTTCCCGCTCCCTCCTCTCCCTCCCTCACCCAATCCTCCTTCCTTCTCCCACCTCTTCTTCTCCCCTCCTTCTATTCCCCCCTACCCCCCTTAATATTCCTGTCAGCGAAGCGACGGGTTGTATTTGCTAATATGTACTAAGAAATACGTGTGTGTGTGTGTGTGTGTGTTTTCATAAAGCATAACATATTCTCTCTGCTAACTTTCCTACCCCCACCCCTCTCTCTCTCTCTCTCTCTCTCGCCTCTCTTCTCGCTCTCTCTCGCTCTCTCTCGCTCTCTTCGCTCTCTCTCGCTCTCTCTCGCTCTCTCTCGCTCTCCCTCTCTCCTCCGTCTCTGCGATGTATCCAGACGGTGGTTCTCCATACGTGTCTGCACGCTGGTTATGTTTGGCAGTGTTTGTCTCTGGGCGGTGTTTGTCTCCGGACTCTGTTTCTCCGGACATGTCCGGCCGGTGTTTATCTCTGGGACAGTATTTATAGTATGACCCAGTAGAAAATTGATTTCATACTATTTTGTTTCCATCTTCACTGTTATTCCATGCAGAATCATTTTGACGAGACTATGAATTGTAATTAACACTTTTACTGCATATCTGCCTTCCTACCTCTCACCTCACGCTGCCTTCCCTTCCCCCACCCCTCCTCAAACTCCGCCCTCCTCTCTCTTACCTCCTTCACCTTCTCAATCTCCCCCTTTTTTTTTACTCCCCCCTCTCAGTATTCCTGTCAGCAAGTGATGGGTGGTATTTGCTAGTTATTAATTTTGATTTTTTTTAGAAACACCACTCCAATGTCCCCTTTCCAAGTAGCAACATTGTTTGTAAGACTCAACTTTTGTTTTTCAATTTATTGGAGTTTTCCATTGTATGACTATGATAGAACTAGATCTTTAAAAACATTTAATGCAGTACTGACATAGAACAAATATATATCTGACACACGGTCTTGCCCACGCTGTTGGAATCCCTTGATCATCGTTGTGAGCTGACTTGCACTGTGGAAAGAAAGGCTGGATTAGTTGAGAGATGGCTTGCGCCTGGAAGCTCCAGGACAAAGGCCAGCTTGGATCCAGAACAGGGCCTCCAACGTTTGGTTCGGAACCCTACCGCCCAGTTTGCTGTAGTTTTTCCTCACCGAATGAGGCTTCTGGCTCTCACATGAAGAGAACCCTCCTGAGGACTCCAATTAAAGTGGCATTTACTCTGCTCTGTCGGAAAAAGAGCTCTCCTTTATTCCCTGCTGAGGCATTCACCTCCAGAGGCCAAAGAGCGGCTTGTTGGATGATCAGAACCACAAATGCACATAGACAAGTTTACTTTTCACCAGCAAAAGTTCTAAACCAACTCCCGATCGACCTCGAATTTTTAAAAATCGCCCTACCGTTCATTCTGTTAGGTTATTAATTTTGCGCAACTACATTAGATGATACTTGAGCGGACAATTGTAAAATTATTTCTGACAATAGTTTATTGAATGTTCAGTCTTGCCTTTTATTCAGGAGGGTTAGCCTTCACAATATTTGGGGTTTTTTCCCCCTAAAGTTTGGTGTTTTAAGGTATGACGGTAATCAAAGAAAGCCTTTTCAATGTAAAGGTCAGCAAATTAATTTGAAATGCACAAGATTAATTTGTAAACTATATTTTGCAATATTTCCAAGATAAAATAATTGGAAATTTTCTTGAGGTAGATCAAGAATGGCAGGGGGTCTGAACCCTCAACCCCACCCTGCCACACCCCCTATCATCCTATTCCCTTTTCAGGAATACCATCCACCTTTGTTCCTTGGAATAAATCTGTATCCTTTGTTATATTCGTTCTATAATACATTCTCATTCGAAGGTTAGATGTACATACTCTAGAAGTCAGCATAACGGTGGATATAGAAAAGCGCGTACATTACGACAGCATGGTGTTGGCCATATTCCCTGCTGTAGCTCGCCTGTCACCTTAGCTTTTTCCATTGTAAAGCATGTCGTAGTTCAGGCTATGGGCAGCAGCTGTGTTTTACTTGGAGCTACATCGCCCAGTAACAGGCTATCTTGTGAACCCCTTCCCCCCCCCCCACCCTTCTGCAATCCCCGCTCCACACTTCCACCCCACCTCCTTCCATTGCCCACTCTTTCACCCTCACACACATCCGCTATGCTCAGTCTATAAGCCATGCAGGATGCTTGCACAGTGCCCCGCCTCACCCTTTTGATTTGGGCTAATTACCGGCAAGGGAAAAGTACCATTTTCTGTGGCAGGAGCTGAGGTCAGAGCAACAAGTTAAATGTTAAATAAAAAAATAGAAAACACCATATACAAAGGTACACGCGTCCTGATGGAAAAGACTTTTCCTGATGGAAAATACTTTGAACAGCGCAAGCAGACTGCAAAATTAAAGGGTGGCGTGAGCAGAGTGCTTACATTTGAAGTCACCACGTCTTGTAGTCACGTCCCTGTTGCTCCACAGATCATTAGAGGCTGTAATTGCACCTTTGCCCCAGGCCCCACCCAAGGCCTGCCATCCTCAGACCATCCTGTCTTTATGCCCCGTTTTATTTTGATGTAAATCCTTGTCCTGAGACTCTGAGAGCTGAATCATGAGATCACAAGCTCGCCACTCTCTTCCGTGTAAACACTCTTTCATCCCGAAGAAAATAAATAATTAACTGTGAGTATGGTTACAAGTGGGACAAGCGTGGTGCTGGGGGCATTGAAGTGCATGGTGATGAAGTGCTTTAAAGTATTCTGGTGGATTTGCCCAGCAACAAGGCAGTTTTTTTTTTTTAATCATGACTTGAAGTGGCTGTGATGTATGACTAAACAGTGTATTGCAAAATATAGATGTGCATTTTAACATTGCTCCAGTCACGTAACTTATGGTTCCCGGTGTGTAACTCCAAAAACAGAACAGTGACAACAACAGCAACACCATCATCTGAAATGCTTTTTTGTCGAACGTGTGCAGACACTTTGATTATTCAATTTTTTTTTTTAATGATATTGTTTTGCTTTGTATTTACATTCAAAATCCCCTCTTCCTTGAACAACTTTCCTTTTAAGCACAGAGCCTTACTTGTTGACTTAGCATAACCCGCGCTCTGCGCGACCATGTTGGGTGGTGGGTGTGTTTGAGAAAGGAACTGATGCAGAGTATCAGTAGTAATTTTACTTTAATGCAGTAAGTGGAATACGATTTCACTGTTTCAGAACCATTTTATTTTACTTTTTTTGTACCATGCACCTCGTATGGTCTTTGAGTAATGTAAGCCGAATATCACGTTACTCAGCGCAGAACAAAGTCGAAGATAGCGCGACACGAAACCACAACTCGGAAATAATATATAAGATGAACAGATTTCATTGTCAACCTCAAAAATTCATCTTTCTGATCACCTCTTCAGGCTACTTCAGGCTTCAACTTCAGGCTTTTCTGATCTGATTCAGTGTTCCTACAAAAGATAATTTGTTTAAGGAACCTCCTTTACATTACCCAAGCGTATGTATAATTACCTTATACATTGTCAGGGCAGGTCTTTCTGGTCTTGCTCGTGAAGGCTATAGTGTGATGTAAATCAGCAGATGGGTAGAAAACAGATGAGATCAACAAAAGAAATGATAGATGTATGTATGCTAATCGCCGTGGGAACCAATTAAAGAGAAGCTGGTTTGGCCGTTAACTCTTCTTTTGCTCCGATGACGGGTTAATGCCTGAAACATCACGTTCTTGCTCCCACAGATGTTAGCATACTTCAATCAACGTCTTGTTGATTACATCTATTGTCTTTCCTGAATATTGTGTGCATCCCTCACTCATGCTAAATCTGAGTTTCATTCTCCAAACTCCCATTGGGATCAGTCTTTTACTACCTTGCTTTTCCCTCCCCTGGTTGTGCGGCCTTCGGTAAGGACTTGGTGAATGGTTAAAGGCCCCACTAACTTTCAGCAGGTCGATTTGTGCACTTTACAGTGATGTATTTTCCTTGTCTTCACAGCAGCTTCGTTCTGTGCTAACCTAGCTACATGCCTTGAGGCATTCCGGACCCTTCTATGCTACATGCCTTGATGCATTCCGGACCCTTTTACCTCCTCCAGCTTATTGTCCCACCCATACCCCCTCCCTCCCATTCTTGCTTTTCTACAGATTCTTGTATGAATTTTTATCCTCTATTTATTATTTTATTACTCCGTTATTCTCTTAATTTTTATTCTCCTTTTATAATGTTGTGAAAAATCGCAGTCACATTTCTTGCTGTTTCATTGCAAAACTTCTCGAGTTTACTATTTTACCACTTTCCACTCTCCTTTGAATTTTCCTTATTTAAAGAGTAAGGGTGGACAAGATGTCCTTGCTGAGGAAGGTGGGGCAAGACCCTAATCCTCACCTAACCCCTAACCCCCACCTCCCAACTGTGTTTGCCTCCTGGGTCTGGCTATATGCTCAGTATCATGAACATCAACACCAGAGGTATCAACACCGGTCGATGGTATTGTGGGAAATCCATGGTAATTATTTACACATTTTAGCCCATATGTTCCGCCGCTCTACAATCAACCTATTTATCAACATTGTCTTTCACGAAGCATTATGTGTAGGCACTGTCATAGAAAACACAATTCTCCTGAAACGAAAATTCTCTTTGTCACCATACTAATTTAAACTCGAACTTTATCCTGTAATAAATAATCTTACTCTCTTGATGGTAATTGGCTCTGTTTACTCTGCTTCAGCTTGGCGGTCCACTCAAATCTTATTAACATAAACACTTTTCCTTCCTCCCTCTCCACCTCAACTAACATTCTGGTGTAAAGATAGTCCTTTTAAATAAGTCACTTAGCACTTTTTTTTGGTATACAGTCAAGGCTCATGGAAGAGCTATAACACAAAACAGATCAGGATACAAAATAACAAAGGGAACAGCAGGAGAAGGGGAAATGCTAACAGCAGGGCCGAGGGAGAAAATAGACGGAGACGGACAAACAAGGGATACGGGGGTAAAGTTAAGGGATAGGGGAGAATGCAGTGAGTAGATAAGATGGATACATAAGCAAAATTTGGGAGGGGTTTTAAACGGGTGAGAAAAAGATCATGGTTTTCGATGGGGGATTATCTAAGATGGTGGTGAACTGCTGTCTTGAAGACCGGAGGGAGGAACGAGATTGAACATAATGTGGAAGTTGGTTCCACAGGCAGGGGGGGGGGGGAAAGAAGAGGATCAAAGTGGAGGTGAGCAGGGGTTCTGGTCAATCACTTTTCTCCTGCAATGTGATTTATGTTGTTTGACTTAAACCTAGCTCTCACGTGATGATACCGTTACTCCTTGCCGCTTTTCCATAAAACTAGACCTCAAAGTCGTGATGGAGGAATTGCCTACATTTATAAATCGTCATGTTGCGTTTCATTTAACAAATGCTTTATATATATATATATATATATATATATATATATATATATATATATATATATATATATATTATATATATATATATAACGTCCTTTGGAAGATCTTCACCTTATAAGTGCAGTATTTTTCAAGTAAAATTACTTATTTATGTTTCGTAAATACCATCAAAATATAAACTCTTACTTTGCAAAACGAATTTTACGATCTACACACCCATTATCTCATGCAGACAGACCGTTGCGAGAAGGTTAACCTCAATGTCCATTTGACAATTTATGAGATCAAATAACCTCAACGCTTCTCCTGAGATTTTAATTTCACCTAACATATATCCTATACTTAATATTTTCAAGGCACACATTTGACCTTGTCGTATCATGATGTTGTGTTATGGTAGACTTTTATTGATGTTGGCATAAGGCCTTTTACTGATCATTCTCTCTAATCTCTTGAAGCTGCATACTTTTCCCACTCAAAGGAAGAATGGACATTGCTAACTGTTAAAAAATGTCTTGTTATTCAGACTTTAAGGTTTGATAATTTTCTGAATCTGTTGTATTTTGAATCATCCCACTGACATGGCATTTTGCTGCAAACTGTTGCAATAAAATCAAGATTAGAGACTATTCTCCTCCTCACATTTCTCAAATGCTGACAACGCCAAAACTATGGAGGTCCCTAAATGTCAAACATGAGATACAGAGCGAGACATATCTCGAGCTTTGGATATGGTCTGGCATCCGCACTGCTCACCAAACTCTCTTTCTTCTGGTATCCAAGGCAATCTCCACTCATGGCTCGTGGACTTCCTCTACTGTCACGTCAATGCGTGGGCTCTTTATGGAATTCTCTCATCTCCTCTTCCTGTCCAGGCTGGAGTTCCTCAAGGCAGTGTTCTTGGCCCTATGCTTTTTCTTGGTTTTTCATCAATGATCTCTCAGATTCCTAGAAAAATCCTCTTATCTCG
>CM068957.1:114893009-114904836 GCA_035128595.1 Eptatretus atami
GATAAACCATTAATTGTATGGCATCAATTGGAGTCTGGAAT
The DNA here is from genome assembly GCA_035128595.1 of Eptatretus atami. NCBI lineage: Eukaryota > Metazoa > Chordata > Myxini > Myxiniformes > Myxinidae > Eptatretus > Eptatretus atami. The sequence continues at coordinate 114,893,051 of CM068957.1, forward strand.
TTGAAAAGTCCTGTTTATTTGAAGAACAAAATGTCCCTCATGCTATTAAATCTGTTGCAACTTTGTCATGCAATGGAATTAGTGAGGAAGGTTTTGTACACACCACCACCTCGTTTTTGAATACTTAGTGGCATTAAAGTCTATCCGCCTTCTTGGCTCCTGCACCGCAGCATGAAATGCAATAAGGTGAAATATGAAGGAAATATCAAGAACTCTGGAGACCAGACGTTTTGGAAATGTTATGCTATCCAAAGAAAACCACGAGCATCCAATCATGTTCCTGAAAAGCATACTCGAGCTAGGTTTGTCAAAGGCCAGAGTGAGGCCCATGCTCCTGACCAGTGCAATCAAAATGCTTCCCAGGTTCCTGGCCACAAAGGCAAGAGTACTCAGGCCTTGGCTGTTCCACAATCCCTAAGCCATATAGCCTTGGGTCTGAAGCACCTGCAACAGCTGGAATCATTCAAGATGACATTTCAACGTTCAGTGCAGGGGCTGTGACCGCATGCCACAATTCCATTAAGAACAAAGACTCTGCTATTTACATCAAATGGCCCATTACTATTCACCCAACTTTTTTCCACGGTGGGTGCTTGACTTATTAGCCTTAACTCTTTCCTAACCTTAATCTTTTTGTGGATTGCAATCTCACCCAATGCTCTCAGAAAACAAGAAAATACTCCAAAGTGGATAGAACCTAATTTTATTACCTTTCCATTTATCCTCCCTCCCCTCCCCTGTGGATATATTGTCACAAATGTCAGTTAATCTTGATTCGGGAAGACTCTTGTTTTTGTTTTAGGCAACAATTAAGTGCTGTAGCCAACTTTGCGAGTGCATCTTGGCTTTTGGGAGAGTCACATTGGTTCACTAGTTGAACTGGGAGGATATTTCCTTCATTTTGAAATTTTAACCAGTACTTCAAATTAGCAATGACATTTTCATAACAAAATATATTTACAGAATGCCTTCCAGCCAAAGGCTGAAGATTTGTACAAAAGTCATAACCAAGCCGGCTGTAATGAACCAAACTTCCAAAAGGTAGAAATGAACCAAACTAAGGCAGCCAATAACAGTTGGAAGCGCACACCAAATAAACTTTTGCGACTTGTTTTGAAATAATGTGTGATGACTTTAACGGTGACAACCGAGAGCGATCGATCAACGTGTGCGTGAAAACTCCTTTAAAAGCGATGGGTGCATAAGCTTGAGGGTGTGCCCTTTGAATCGGGAGGGAAGAAGGAGAAGTCGTTTGAGAATGGAGGGAAGGATGAGATGGTGGCAAAAATTAAGAGATCGAGAGCACAAAAACCAAGCAAAAATTCTGCTCAGGTACGAGGGAAGAAGAGAAATTCGGTAAAACCTGCTCACCTAAGGCATGTATAATCACCAGAGGAAATTCTCAATTGAATCGCATCACATCAGTGGCATCAGGGGATTAAAGTAACATTACTATTATGGAGGCAAGATAAATAAAAAAAAGTTAACTTCTGCACTCGACAATCGCAATTATAATAAAGTGATGCGAGTGCTGCACTGAGTCACCTTGGGTATCTTGTTGTTTAACACTCTGAAACACTCAAAAAACACATGTACAATCATACGTCCTACTTTAATCCCTTTGTTGTTTATAAATGTGCTCATCTTTCATGCTTGCTATTTACAGGTTATTCTGTGAGGTTTAATCAGTGCAGAAATAAACATTCAGTAAACAAAAGGCTTTAATGGAAGGTCAAAAGGTCACATTTTGAGGAAATATAGACAAATTGCCGGTAATACAACGCTTGCAATTTGCCATAATTTACGCCTTCCATAAGAGGAATCAGTAATTGTGCACGATCTTTTGGGAAAGTGTAAACCCAACGATTTCAAAAATCCCCCGTCATTTCTTACGATGTCTGATGGAAGCAAATCTGACGAGATGCTCATGAGATCTTATGATAATTAATCTTTTGGCCAACGAAAACAGGGTACTGTGAAAGAAAAAACAACAAGGTGCACGGCTGAAGAAGACAAACCTTCAGAACGATGGATGCAAGTATGTTGATTGTCACTCAGGAAGAACCCGTCCTTACAGAGGCACTCGTAACTACCCATGGTGTTGATGCAGACGTGTTGACAACCACCATTGTTCACCTCACATTCATTCACATCTGCAATAGTGACATGGCAAGAGGGCATGAGAGGAAGGTGAAGGGTGAGGGGTGGGAGGGGGGGGGTGGGTGTGTATGAAAGAAACAAAACCCAATGGAATTTTAACTGGGAATGCCTTTTAGATTGACTTTCTCTGTAACGACCACAGGGATATTTTTTTCCGTGATATATCTGAATGCGAGAATATGGCAGCATTGCTTTACAGCACAATGTGCAAAGTGTGAGTCATATTGTGTAAATTCAAGTGTTGAAATACAAGTGCGTACCATTATTAATTACTGCTAGTACTGGGACAGCACTTCACAACCTGCAAGTGCATAGTTTTCATAAAGTGGCTGTCTGTGCTTTCTGAAGGTGTAGAACAGGAATTAAAACTCAGAATCAAGATGTGCCAAGGTAAAGAGCTAAATGACCTTCAATGTGGAATGGCCATTGCGTGCTCACAGTTTGTGACATTTGCCTCACAATAGGTTTGGGAGATTCTTAAAATTTGAGAATCGATTCCGATTATGAACTGCTCTCTCGATTCCGATTCTTCACCAAAATCTAATCATTTCGTCCTTGTCACACACCCAACCTGCTCAACTAGTTTCGCCCGAATTCGTCAATAACTTTTTGAGATGTCCTGCACACAGACAAACAGGCTTTTGTGGAGGCTTTTCTCAAGTACAAGAGAGACAATACATTGTATAGATGTATGATGTGTGTTGTTGAAATACTTTTATGTTTAATTACACTATAACTATAAACAGTGTATAATTGTTAAGAATTACTCAACTTGGGTAAATCTCGGTAAACAGGGTAAACCGGGACTCCCCCGAGTCAAACGAGGCCCCACACGTTTCTCTATGATGCGGATTGGACGAGTTATGGACCGAGGAACACGCCGCATTCAATCTATTAATTACGTACGCAGTTGACTTTTTTTCCTGGGATCACCATCGGTATCAATTGAATTGGTATCTAAATAACCGGAACACAAAGTAATAAATGTTCACACCATGAAAGTACCACTACACTAGCAGCATGGACTAACAACTCGTTCAGGTGCACCTGCAATACCTGCACCAGAACACACCTTTACATCGGCCGAGATATCACATGTTAAATACTGTGGGATTGTCAGTTCAATGGAGTTTAAAACTAAATTATTTAAAACATATTGTTGTGTAAATGACTCCTGGGGGATCAAAGATCCTTTGTATAATTCTAGTTATTCCTTAGGACGTGTTTTACAGCAGGGTAATATCTTCATCGACCTAGACATCAAGCGGGTTGAGGTGGTCTCTGAAAACACGTTCACAACGTCTTGCGTGCCGATAATCGTCCTCTTCGTGACCAATTTCCATGAAGAGCTCCATCCTTAAGGGGAAACTTGAAGAAATATTTCAGTAAATCCTCAAATCTTTCCTTAAAGTCATTTCAGTTAAAGTCATACTTTTCAAGAACGTTACTGTAATGCTAAGTGAGGACTGCGGAATTGCATGGGAGAATTAGGGGAGGGTGGGGATGAAAATAAAGTGAAATGCACAGGGATATCAATGGTGCAAAAAAATATAAAAAATGGAGAAATAATTTATTTCATTGAAAACATTTTTTTTGATTTTATTAAAACTTAAAATTCTTCTTCTTTTTCATGGGGGGGGGGGGGGGGGGGGGTTGGGGGACAAAGGCAGTTTTTGGGTAAAAATACACAACACCAACCACACACTTAAGACCTTTCACAGACGTGACACTCCACACAGATGAAATGCAATCACCCATCCATACTCAAGCAACTTCAAAGTACCGCCAATATCCCTATACCCCTCCATCTCCAAAACTTCCAGGTACCTACATAATTCCAATTTAAACTTATCTCCTGTTTCTGCTGCTACTACCTTTCCAGAGAGATCATTCCATGCATTAACTACTCTCTGAGTGAAAGTCCCCTGCCTTACTACTGTCTTATCTCTCCTCTTCTTTACTCTCAGGCTCTGGCCCCTGGTCAGATCACTGTCTACTCTGACGAATAATTATTCTGTGCATTTAGTTTGTCTATACCCTTCATTATCTTAAACATCTCGATCATATGACCTCGTAACCACCTCCTTTTTAATGTATAAAGCCATGTCTCCTTCAGCCGCTCCTCATATTAGCTGAGTCTAGCTCAATCTAGTTGCCCTGCACTGTCTCCTTTATGGCAGCTATGTCCTTCCTGAGATGTGGTGACCAAAGCTGCCTCATTAAATTCCTATACAGTGTTAACAATACCTCTTCTGATATATAATTGATTCCCCTATGATTACAACCAAAAACCCTGTTTGCTTTAAGCCACTTGACCAGCCACTCCACAAGCCCTCATCTTGGCTAACAACCTCCTTTGTGGTACCTTATCAAATGCCTTCTTAAAGTCTAGATAAAGAATGCTCATTGCCCTTCCCTCATCCAGCCAATCATAAACTGCTTCATAGAACTCTAAAAGATTTGGTAGACAAGATCAACCTTTGGTAAACCCCAACAGCTGTGACTACCTTTAATTAGTTTGTATTTGATTAAATGGTTCCTCATCTATCCTTAATTAATGTCGACAACAGCTTCTCCACAACTGAAGTCAAACTAACAGGTCTATAGCTTCCCAATTCTTCTCTGGATCCTTTCTTAAATAATGGTGTTACATTTGATGCTCCCTAATCCCCGGTGCCTGCCCTGACTCCAGTGAACTGTTGAAAATATCAGTTAACGTCTCACTTTCCTGCTCGGCCACCTCCATCAAACACTCTCGGTGTATATTATCAGCTCCGGAGCCTTATCTTCTCTTAGATTTCCTTGCTGTTCCATTACTTCCTCCACTCCAACCTGGATCTTCTGTAAAGCCCTTCCTCACCTCCTTGATAGATACTCTCAGCTATTGGCAAATCTCCTGACGTTTCTTGTTTGAATTATTTTACTTTATTTTTAACTTTTTTTTTATTTTTTAATATTTTACACCTTGAATGTGGATCATGTCCAAGTGAGTCATGCCCACTCTTTAGCTAAAAGCTCTTTCCAGTTTGTTTAAATAATGAAATTGGAGCAAAGTTGTCTATGTATAACGAGTGAAGATATTGTACAGATTCTGTGCAGCATCAGCGGCCAAAGTGAATTGTCTTGCAAGATAACATTCACAGCATTTGCAGCATACCTCAGAGCATCGGCTCAAATTATGTGCCCAAGCGGCCTTCTCAGCACTTACAGCTAGCTAATCGAGCACATGGTCTGAGCAGCAATGCGAGGCCTACACGCTCAACTTGCATGTCTGGGTGGGCTTCTGCACAGTTCAACAACGTTGTCTAATCTGACCATGATGTGGATAAAATCAACCCAATGCTGATTGAGGTACGCCAACCACCATGATAATCAAGCAGAGGATGATGTTTCAGCCATTAACCCTTCGTTCCCTTTTGCTCTGATAAATGGATAATGCCTGAAACATGCCTGGTGTTGGTTTAATGGTTAGGGTGGTTACGGTGGTGAGCTTTGGATCCAAGGGTCCTGAGTTCAAATGCCGCTCAGATGTTGAATTAATACCAGGTGGGGTTAACTCGACCTGTCATCCTTCCGAGGTCGGCAAAAGGAGTGCCAGCATGCTGGTATACTGTGTCGGAGTGGCGACCCGTCCAGGATTGTGCCCAATAGCCAAGGAGACTGCTTCGGCAGCACAACGCTGCACAGAGTATGGTCCCAATCTCCTCCTCCTCCTCCTGAAACATCAGCTTCCCATTGCTTCCCAAGGAGGTTAACGTATTTAAATCATCATTCAGTTGATTTCATCCATTCATTGACATGCCTGCCGATGCAGATCGACATTAACCTTCATGAGCAAAGAGTTCTTCATTCTAATCTGACCATAAATTGATTTTCTACCATGATTGTGGTCCATGTGGATCATGTACAAGTTAGTCATGCCCATTTTCACCCTCACCGAAGGATTCGGAGAGGGTATTGCATTTGAGTCCCTTTGATTGTTTGTCTGTCTGTCTGTCTGTCTGTCTGTCTTTCTGTCTTTCTGTCTGCACAGAACTTTCGTGTTTTTATCCGCAACTGCTTGTCAGACTGAGACGAATTTTTCACCATTGGTGCGAATACTCATGTAGAATGTTTCAATGATAATTATGGCATCACAGGTTACGTGGTGTGGCAGCCATATTGTAAAACGGAAAAACTTTGGACTTCTGTTTCGGTGAAACCGTACCAAGGAAAAATTTGAAACTTGACAGATAGCAAGTACTCCTCGTGTGGAATGAGTCTGATTTTTATAACGTCATAGGTACCCTCGTTATGACATCATAATTGCATATGTAGAACGCCACATCAGATCAGTATGAAAATTTTTGAGGGTCATCTAGGGATAAAATGGTCCAACAAAAATAATTCATGACGTCATCAGTCACGTGATTTCGCAGCCATATTGTTTTGTTTTTTTTAAACCTTCAAAAATCTTCTTCTCTGAAATGACTGAAAAGATCGAGGCAAAACTTACTTAATTGCACAGAAATTTAGTGAAGCCACATCTCGAATATTGTGTGCAGTTTCGGTCACCACAATTCCGGAAGGACACATGCCAAAGAGAGGGTTCAGCGCAGGGCTACTATATTGATTCCGGGCCGAGCTAGACTCAGCTATGAGGAGTGGCTGAAGGAGACAGGGCTTTGCACATGAGAAAGGAGGCAGTTACGAGGAAATATGATAGAGATGTTTAAGATAATGAAAGGTATTGATAAAATAAGTGAAGATGAGTTATTCAACAGAGTAGACAGTGATAGAACCAGGGGCCATAGCCTGAGAGTATAGAAGAGGAGAGTTAATATGGTGGTAAGGCAGGGGTCTTTTACTCAAAGAGTAGTTAATGCATGGAATGGTCTCCCTGGAAAGGTAGTGGCAGCAGAAACAGCAGAAAAGTTTAAATTAGAATTAGATAGGTACCTGGAAATTATGGAGATAGATGGGTGTAGGGATGTTCACAGGACTTTTAGGTAGATTGAGCATTGATGGGTGACTGTGTGCATGTGTAAGGAGTGCTGTTGATGGGGGTCTTATCAAGGGGTGTTGTGTGGTTGATGTATGTTTTTAACCAAGCCCATGCCCCCTCCCATGAGGGGAAGAAGAAAAAGAAAAAATAAAATAAAATAAAATAAAGTAAAAATAAAAATAAAACAATACAAAAACATAAAATAAAATAAAAATTAAATTAATTGATAAAAAAATTATTTTGCATTTCCTTCCTTGGATCTTGTGTAGATGGGCTGGTGTGGTGTTCACGCAGGCATGATGGGCTGAATGGCCTCCACCTGTGTTAGATTTCCTTGTATCCTTGAAACTTTACACATATGACCGCCTATCCATGAGGAACAAAAGTCACACATATGAAGTCATAGGTCACATGGTTTGGCAGCCATATTGGATTTACCTGAAAACCTCTAAAAATACACCACTCAAAAGAAGTCCCAGCAAGGGTTTGCAATCTCTGATTGCTCATTTTATTGTTGAGGGTGTATTTGTCAATACCACTCCTAGTTAACGCTTGCCATGCGATAGATGGACGGAGGTTACTGTTTTCACCCTTGTCTGTTTGTTTGTTTGTTTGTTTGTGAACAGTATTAGGTATTACGGAAACACTCCTGGACGGATTTCGACGAAACTTGGTGGGGGATTAGGTATGGTCCAAGGATCATGCCATTAGATTTTGGACTTAGTCCAAAGTCCAATATGGCCGCTATGGCGGCCATTTTGAAAATATTTTGAATTTTTGTTTTTGCATTTCTACATGTTTTAAGTGATTTCCAACCAAAAAAAAATAAATTTGTTAGAGAAAAAAAAAATTTTGCAACTTTTTTCAAAAAATTTCGATTTTATTTGAAAATATTTGATTTTTTTTTTTGCATTTCTATGTTTTAAGTGATTTCCACCCCCCCCCCCCCACAAAAACGAAAATTTTGCAACTTTTTTTGAAAAAAATTTCGATTTTATTTTTTTGGCATTTCTACATGCGCGTCATCTAGTTTAGTTTATTCAATCGTGGTTCAGTAGAGTCTGATCCGTTTTGACCTACAATGAATAGGATATCAGGTTCACTTAAGTGACCCAGCAGTATTGGCAGCGGAGGTTTTGCACTCTACAGAGTGCTCCCCTCTAGTTTGATATGTGCTGCAAGGCCTATGGGCTTGACTAAAGCCCATCCAGCCTTTGCAACATTTCAACAAAGTTGTCTAATTTAACTATAAATTGATTTTACACCTGAATGTGGATCATGTCCAAGTGAGCCATGCTAATTTTTGAAGGTATGTTTGTCTGCATGTAGATCGACTGCACTCTATATCGTCTATCCATTCCAAGGATTTAAAAATTACATCACACTTGCACAGCTATTCACGGCAATGAAATAGGGTTATTGTACACTGCTCCTTATCAATTCCATATCTAGGTGATGCATGAGTCACTGTGGGTGCCGAAGAGAGTACTCAGTTTTTACTCTGTTTGTTTTCTTGTTTTCGTGTTTGTCCAGGCGATATCTCAGCCATCCTTTGAGCAAGGAAGCTGAAATTTGGGGACAAAAGGGAAGATGTTGTTTTTTATTTTTTGATAAATGAATTAATTGATAAATTACTTAATTATTATCGACGAGCAAATACAACCCGTCGCTTTGCTGACGGGGACAATAAAGGGGAGGGGGAAGAGAGGGGCAGGTGTAGGGTGAGAGGGGGGAGGGGAGGAGAGAGGATGAAGAAACGGGAGCTAGGGGGAGGTGGGGAGAGCTACACCTGACCAAAAGTTGCTATTCACTGCAGAAGGGAGGGGGGAGAGAGAGAGAGAGAGAGAGAGAGAGAGGAGAGAGAGAGAGAGAGAGAGAGAGAGAGAAGAGAGAGAGAGGAGGAGAGAGAGAGAGTGGAGAGAGAGAGAAGTGGAGAGAGAGAGACAGACAGAAGAGAGAGAGAGAGAGAGAGAGAAGAGAGAGAAGAGAGAGAGAGAGAGAGAGAGAGAGAGAGAGAGAGAGAGAGAAGAGGGGCAGAGACACCTTGTCTCTGAGGTTTGATATGTGCTGCAAGGAGACACATATTCGAGAACCCGCATATGGAGATAAACAACACACACACACGTGCGCGCACATGCACACACACACACACCACACACACACACACACACACACACACACACTTCCGTTATGGTAATACACTTTATATACGTACACACACATACTGGAGTTAGAGCAGAGGGTGGTAGGCTCTTGACAGAGGAGTTGACAATCTATGCTCTATGCCTTCACAGCCAGATCTTGGCAAAGACCTTCTTGGATGGACGTTATTGTTCCAAAAATGTACATCATTTGTACACATTCACCTCAGAACAGCGAGAGTGATAGAGGTGTGGGAGAAAAGTGCTGAAATTTATTAGGAAGGGGGAGTGAGGAGGGGACAGAGTGAGAGAGAAGGGTGGGGGGGGGAAGGAAAAAAAACAGACAGGTGAGGGGTGGAAGTGGGTTGGCAAAGAGAATGATATGTGAGGCTTAATGACGGAACAGAAAAAAAAGCAAAACATGTCAGAACAGTTGTACACACGACACAACAGAGTTTATAAAGTAATCTGCTGGAACATCGGCAAAAACTTTGAGATTCAAGTTCCAGAAAATTTGTGGGAAAATGAACCAAAAGCAATCACTGAAAACATTGAAGTTCCGCTCATGTACGACCTTATGATCTCATCGGGAGTGAACATCGAAAACGAAGCATTGCGACCAGATATCATACTGAGGGACAAAAAAAAGAGAAAAAGGCGTTGATAATTGAGGTGTTAATACCAGTGATTTTGGACTAACGATGCAAAAATCAAGAAAATGATCAAATACCAAGACCTCAAGCATGAAGTGAAACGATCCTGCAAGCTGAAAAATACCAAAGTTGCACCAGTGATGATGAAGAACCACAGTGAAATATTAAGAACCATCTCTGGGAATATTACAACACACAAACTATAGTTGGAAGCAGTCCTGGGCTCAGTAACGATCCTGAAGAGAGGCCTCGGCACAAGACTTTGTGAACAGAAAATTTCACAGTTTGATCCGTGACTCGTGACCCCTTACCGAAATGAAGGTGGATACTTTGAGCCCACCCTGGGAGGACTCCAGTCCACCTTCTGAAACCCTCATATGTAGATACCAATCAACGACACACACACACACACACACTTTATATACGTACACACACATACTGGAGTTAGAGCAGAGGGTGGTAGGCTCTTGACAGAGGAGTTGACGATCTATGCTCTATGCCTTCACAGCCAGATCTTGGCAAAGACCTTCTTGGATGGACGTTATTGTTTTTAATATATGTATCGATGTCAAAGTGAGGGGTGGATTATAGTAAAAGGAAATCACACAAAAAGTTAAAACAAATCGATGTCCTGTAAAAATAAAATTGCACATTTTCAGCGGATGATACACCTCCCGACGCACCAACCGTACGGCACCGCATGGCCCAACAGAGGCGGAAGCGTACGTCTGTCTAATTGATGTTCCATTGAGAACCCGGGAGCTTTTACCGAAACGAAAAACCAAGCAGCTTGGAGAGCGCTCGCCAGGTGGCTTAAGCACTCAAGCAAGCACTCCAACAAAACGATTGCGAAGAAACAGCTCATTTGGCACGCGATTAGCAAAACATTAGACATACACCTCCCGGAGACACCCAAAATGTAAAGCCACGAACGCTGACGTCTTTGGGTGTTTATAAGCATTGCAATGTATCCAGGGATTCGTAGCTATGTGAATTGATGAAATAAAATGACTTCATCCACAAAAGAGTTGCAGCTTAATGCAGAACAACCCTGGAGACATTGCAAAGTTAAATCGCCCGTGAAATAAGCATTGCAGAAAATGCACCATTTTGCCTGCTCATCTGTGTCACGTTTGCATTGGTTTGGGGTCCGCACAAACGTTATAACTATATTTTAAAACGTCCGTTTTTTTCCAGATTTGCTTTGATTGCATGTAGAGCACATCGCGAAACATCCGAAAATATAAACATAGCTCTGGCAGACGCTATGCATAGGCAGTCCTTCTGGGGGACTGGCTGCATCAGGTCAAGCAGTAAATGCATTAAATCATAGAGCTCAATGAAGCTGGTAAATTTTGTTACGTTCCAAAAAATTTTTGTTCACTCAATATAATTCTCCAAACAGTAGAAAAAGATAAGTTTAATGCTTCGAAATTTCACTTCTTTTGTGTGCATGTATGGAGGAGGGAACATTTCCTTGCTTGCTTAAAGTAAATAGGTATATCGGCTTAGTTATGAGACTTGTTATTTCTTTAAATTATCAGATTTCACAAAAGATTTCGACAATTATTTAGTCCGGACGATATCCGATCCTCAAAACCGAAATAACATTTCGATGATATACTTTAATTAGTCCGTGAGAGTGGATCGTGGGAAATCGTATCATATAAAGCATGAAATCGCTCCAAGCTCCTAATTTGAAAACTATAGCACTTACAAGCTGTTGAACAGGCATTGCTATGATGAACAGGCATTCAATATGAGTGAGGAAAGTGAAGAAAAAAAAACTATCGTGAAGAAATTGTTACGTCCTGTTTCAAGTCAAGGCATGGTTGAGCAGGCCAAAAA
>CM068957.1:114905783-114935556 GCA_035128595.1 Eptatretus atami
GGGGAGGCCGGAGAGGAGACTATGGAAGACAGAAAGACTACCGACCTGCCTCCGGTGAGAAAGTGAAAGACGCAAAGACTCAGCTTCATCGCGGGAGATTGTAATTATCCTAAAAGCCGTGGTTTCCACAGCATGAAGTCGAGCTAGGTGTGAGGCAGGATCGCCACCCCAGAGGGGAGAGCAGTACTCCATCAGACTGCAGATGAAACCCTTGTAAGTGGTTAGAAGCTCAGGTGTGCTAAGGAAGGACTTTTCATGACGTAGGATGCCCAGTCACCGACTGGCTTTGGAGACCAGCTTAGAGATGTGGCTTTTCCAGGAAAAATCGTGGCAGATAGTGAGGCCCAAAAGCTTGAATGAAAGGACTTCAAGGGGATTGTTGAGAAAGTAGATGGGGGTTTATTCCAGATGGTCCTTTCTGAGAGACAGAGTGAAGGTTTGAGATTTGTCAGGATTGTAAGACATGTTCAAAGTGTTTGACCAGCTTGTGATTTCATCCAAGTCTGCAGAGAGTAACGAGGCTGCTGCCTTCTGATCAGAGGGATGAGAGATGGTGCGACAGAGGGTGGAGTCATCAACAAAGAGATAAAGAGGATTTTCCAGGGAAAGAGCGATCATTGATGAAAACCAGAAAAAGCACATTGGAAAGAACACTGCGTTGAGGAACTCCAGCCTGGACGGGAAGAGAAGATGAGAGAATTCTGTTAAGAGCCACACATTGACTGTGACAGGAGAGGAAGTCCATGAGCCTTGGGTGGAGATTGCCTTGGATACCATAAGAAGAGAGTTTGGTGAGCAGTGCGGGATACCAGACCGCATCGAAAGCTCACAACATGTCTCGGGAGGTGGGTCTGATCTCATTCTCAGTATTTAGGACCTCCATCCATCGTTAGAAAAGTAGAAGCAGCATGTCCAGGGTAGAGTAACCTGGTCTAAAACCAAGTTGATGGTAATAAATCAAGCCATTGGAGAAGAGGGAGGATTTGTTGGCGGAAGCGATGATGGATTCCATGACATAGCTTGCTGTTGATTGGGACCGGGTTGATTGGTCTGTAGTTGCAGGGATCATATTTTGCACCTTTTTTATGCAGAGCGGTAATGTTTGCTGATTTCCGAGCAGATGGCAGTTGACCTTGAGAAAATGAGAGGGTGAATAGAACAGAGAGAGAGATAGAGATAGAGATAGAGATAGAGAGAGAGCAGCAGAGTAGGTTTTTAGAACACGAGGGATGATGTCATCAGGACCGGTTGCAGAACCTGAGTCGAGGTTTGACAGCAAGCTCTCCACCTTGTTAGCAGAAAACGACACAGCCCAGGAACAGCTGGGTGCGACTGGGTAATCTAGGTACAGAAAGCAATGGGTTTGGGACACAAGATTTAGAAGCAAACACAGAGTTTAGGCATTCAGCTTTTTCGTGTGCAGTGTCAGCTGTGCAGCCATTTGAGGTAAGGGAGGGGATGGAGGGGGAACATACACCAGAAACAGACTTAACCAAACACCTCCAGGATTTGGTGTTGGGAGATAGGCTTGAGAGTTCAGACTTGAGATTGGAAAGATGTTTCCTGGCTTTCTTGAGGGTAGACACACACCTGTTCCGAGCTTTGTGGAAGGAACTGAGATTGCCTTCAGTAGGATTTGCCTTCCATGAGGCGAAGGCAAGTTGTTTCAGGACAACAGCCTTACCACAAGCTTCAATGTACCATGGAGAGCTTCAGTGTACCAAGACAGAGCATTGTTATATGCTCCATCATGTTTGCTTCTGTAATCCCAAACTTCACCCGAAAACATTGTACCTTTGTACCATAGTTCCAGGTTTTTGTATTTTTTTTAGTTGGATACATTATTCAGAGATACTGTAGCTATAAAGATTTTATGAACACCTCACTTGTTTTTCTCCAAGTATCAACTATCTCTGGGTTATGCATGACCCTTACTTTCAACTTATGTGCTTAGTGCCTATACTTGTTCCTGATTGTACCTTTTCACAAAGTCTCACAAACAAATAATGAAATCATAAAGGCAACTTAGCCCATCATGCTGATGTCGTACACAATATCCATTGCTCCCACCAAATATAAGTAATGTTAATTATAATCGCTGGACAAGGTGCCTACTCTTTCAAAACACATCATGGGACCATTAATGTCCATAATCTCAAAAAGCAGGATTTATATCCTCATCTGAAGACATGCTCCAAGATGCAGTGCTCCCTGCTGGCACTGCAATGGAACAGCATTTTTAAGAATGAAAATAAAATCAGCAATGAAACTGAAGACCACATACCTTCATGATGAACATGCTATCAAATTTAAATCTGCTTACCAATCCTCATGTTTATGGTTTGCATAATCGCTGCTTGCTGGAGCATAAGTGTTCGTCGTTAAGTCCACCAAGCACGAGCAGAGCTCAAGTTTTGAATACAGGTACCCGTTGTACCCAGTTCTGATTGTCGTCCTGTTTTTAATCCTCTTCTTCTTCTTCTTCTTCTTCTTCTTCTTCTTATATTTATCCCAATGTTTTTAGATCCTCGTGGAGGATCTCTAAGTCTTACTCACGTTGTTGTTCTTCATCTTCTTCTTGTGGACTTTTTTGTTTCACAGCCTACAGTTTTCAGCGAAACTTCCTGAAACTTGGCATATATGTAACAATACCCTGCGCAGACAGTAACCATCTCCGATTTTGAAAATTCCTCCGAGAAAAAAAGTTACGACGTCAAAATATCTCCGCTAATGGAAATCGCCTAAAAAATTATCTCCGAAACTAGGCAAGCTTTTTGAATTCTGTTTGTGGGAATCGAACAGGGCATTAGCAGAGATGAATTACCGCACATATGATACATCACTATGACGTCATATAAATTTTTATGGCGTCATTCCTATTTTTTGTTTCACAACCCAGAGTTTTCATCGGATATTCGTGAAACTTGCCATGTATATGCAGAAAGCCCACGCGCAGGCAGTAACCATCTCCGATTTTGGAAATTCTTCCTCGAAAAAAAAGTTGACGTCATAATATCGCCGCTAATGGAAATCGCCTCTACCATTATCTCCGAAACTAGGCAAGCTGTTTGAATTTTGTTTGCGGGAATCAAGCCGGGCATTAGCACAGATAATTTATCGCAAACCTGATACATCACAATGACGTCATATTCGTTTTTATGACGTCATCATTAAGAGGACGAGGATCTTAGCTCATTTGAGCTTGTTTGAAAGAAAACGGGGTGACATTGTAATCGGCTACATCTGTCTGTCTGTCTGTCTGTCTGTCCGTCCGTCCATCTATCCATCTGTCGGTCACACAATGTGTCATACTATGTCCTCCAAAATTGTTGGGCAGAAATTCACCAAACTTGGTAGTTATGATCACCACATGGCAAGAATGTGGAAGAGCAGAGTCATTTTGGACCCACCCCCTAAGGTGGGTTCAAAAGGTCAAATGCCGAAAAATGAAATTATGGGCACATTTCAAAACATTTTTAAATGAAACTTTGTATATTGCAGTCGGCATTGGGAAATGTGTGAAATATGTAACGATTTTTTGGATTTGACCCCCAGTTCATTGCTTCAGGGGGTGGGGATTTATCGTCACAGGGGTCAAAGCAGGAAAAAAATTTTACTCAAAATTTGATATTGGGTCATTCCTGGTGAAACTTTTTGCCATCTTTCAACTTTGCTTTCGGTGCGAAGCGTGGGGATTTGCAACGGCGTGCCATCGACTTCGCTCTAGTTTCTTCTGCTTCTTCTTCTTAGTATTATCATTATTATTATTATTATATTTTATTCTTCTTCCTTTGGGTTTTCTTGTACTGTATTATAACTTCCACATTTATGTTTCTACCATTATTTATATCTTCATTTTTTTATTGGTGTTAAACAAGAAAGCTTTTTTTTATTGTGCTGCCGTTCACAGCTGAAAATGTGATTAAATTTTTTTTTTATGCTAACTTGAATTCGTTTTTATAATATTTTTATGCTAACTTGAATTGATAAATTAATAGGCCCATTGAAGATGTGTTCATGTTGACTTTGCAATGCGTGACTTTCGAAATGACGTAATATGCCACAGAATTCTTGGCACACATGCACATAACCTCTTAACAACAATATTGATTCGGGCATTTTTTCATATTTTGTGTGTGAGATAAGGATTGTTACCTAAAATGGTTCCCAAAGCTTCTAAAATAAACCAAAAATACTTGGAAAATGATGAGAGAAAGAGATGTTAATGTGCCTCTGCACAACAAAATAGTTGGAGAACATTCTTTGTTCTCCCAAAGGACTGAGATCATGCAGCTGTCCGAACTGCAAAAATTGCCGATGATATGTGCTGATGCAAGGTCCGAAGGATCGTAGATGGGTGCCACATACCATAGCTCCCAGTGTATGGACTTTGAACCTTGCAGGAGTACTTCCTGTGATCATGGCAAGCTTGGTGATTTATTGATTGGATGTCTGCAATTGGAAAAAGACTATGCCATGCATCATTACCAACAGAGCAATGGCTACCAACACTTCGATAAAGGACATCTTCGCGATGTGAAAATACACAAATCTTGTGCAGGCTTTTATTTATGTGCAAGCGAGATGTACTCGGTCGACCTCCCTGAGGGAAACACCAGATCTGATTTGGGTGCTTTTGAACACCAATGAAAAGACCATATCTGGGATTTGTAAATGTACAGGGTGAGTGAAGAATCAACATTTTAAATGATGATATTTGCTATTAATCATGCTGCGGGGAGGGATGGAATGGGAACAATGAAGTCTGTTATAAATATATTTTTTATTTGGTTCCGGGGCCACAAGAGGAATTACGTGAGATTTTACATATACAGTATTATGAAAAGGAGAAGTGTGTGTGTGTGTGTGTGTGTGTGTGTGTGTGTGTGTGTTTGGTATCTCCATAATTCGTGTTTCACGAGGTGGAACGGAGTCCTCCCAGGACTCAAAGTATACACCTTCATTTCGGTGAAGGATCATGATTCATGGCCTAAGTTGTGTTGTTCTCAGAGTTTTGTTGTGAGGGTTCTTTAAGGATTGTCACAGAGCCCCAGACAGTCTCCAACTGCAGTTCGTTTGTGGTAATGTTTCCAGGGATGGTTTGTAGGATCTTTGTAAGGTTCTTCTTTATCTTACCCATTGCTCCAATTTTCACTGGTACAATTTAGGCACTCTTCAGCTTCCAGGATCTGTTTTCACTTCATTCCTGGGGTCTTGATATTTGGTCATTTTCTTGATTTCTGCATTATTTAGACCAAAATCACTGGGTACTGAAACTTCAACTAGCAATGCCTTCTTTTCCTTTTTGTATCTGAGTACTATGTCCAGTTGCAGTGCTTTTGTTCATGCTGGATGGGATTATCAGGTCGTACATGAGCATTATGTCCTTGTTTTCAAAGATTGCTTTTGTTCGTGTTTCCAAGTGTTTTGTGGAACTGGGATATTAAAATTTCTGCAGATGTGCAAGTGGATTATACTGCATACCTTGTTGTGCCTTTGTGTGTTCAGCTATTCTGACATGAGTTCAGACCCTCCATTTGTTAAAGCCATTGGTGTCGTGTCCGTGGTCTTGGGTATATATAATGATTTGTTCTCTGTCCCATTTGAGCTCCTCTCTTCTTAGCCATTCCAGTGATCATTCTTTGTCTATCCTCAATCTACCCAACTCTGTTATCTTAACCCTCACCAAAAGAGAGGCCATTGCATTTAGGTCCGTTTGTTTGTCTGTCTGTCTGTCTGTACAGAACTTTTGTGTTTTTCTCTGCAATCGCTTGTCACATTGAGACGAAATTTTCACCATTAGTGCAACTTCACAAGTAGAATATTTTAATGATAATTATGATGTCAGGGGTCACGTGGTGTGGCAGCCATATTGGCAAAATAGAAAAACTTTGGGCTTTTGTATCTCTGAAACCGCACAATGGAAAAAATTGAAACTTGGCAGAGAGCAAGTACCTCATGGGGAATGAGTGTGCTTTTTGATGTGAGAGTGTGAGATTGTTTGTAAGTTTTTTTATGACATCATCGGTTACATGATTCGGCAGCCATATTGTTTAAAAATAATGACTGGAGATGGCCAGACTGGAGTACCGGCGGAAAGTGGATGCAGCGAAGCGCTGCTCAGGGGCATGCTCCCATACCTGACCTGACCTGTTCCACAGGAGGAGAAATAATAGGAAGGAATGAGTGGATGTAAGTAAGCACTGATTCTGGAATTTCACCAAAAAGGGATTGCTAATTGACCATGTGCACCCTACAGAAACCTGGGGTGACAAAGCACAGAAAGAGCAGAGGGTGCAAGACCAGAAAGGAGGCCGTCGAAGACAGAGACCACATACCTGTCTGCAATGGGAAAGTGATAGACCCATTGACTCAGCTTCATTGCGGGAGATTACAATGATCGTGAATGTCTTGGTTTCCACGGCATCAAGCTGAGCAAGGTGTGAGGCAGGGGCGTTAGCGCAGAGGAGAGAGCAGTATTCCTTCCAGCTGCGGATGAAGGCCATGTAGGTGGACAAGAGTTCAGGTGTGCCAAGCAAGGAATTTGCATAATGTAGGATGCCCAGTTGGCGAGTGGCTTTGAAGGCCAACTTAGAAATGTGGTTTGCCCAAGAAAGATCATGACTGATTGTGAGACCTAGGAGATTGAGTGACTGAACTTCTTCAAGACGATTGTTAAGAAAGTAGATGTGAGGATTTGCCAGACAGTCTTTTCAGAGAGAGAAAGATTGTTGTGAGATTTGTCAGGATTTAATGACACGTTTCATGTATTCGACCAGCTTGTGATTCCATCAGGTATTTGGAAATCTTTGCTGTCTTACCACACAAGGTCTGCTGAAGCTCCTCTTGATTCCTGAAATCATCTCATGCAGATGAGCTTCATAAAGAAATTCCCTTCATCTAATGTATAAAGCTGAGTTCGTGTCTGTGGGTCTGTCTGTCTGTCTGTCTGTCTGTCTGTCTGTGGGTCATAAGTGCCACCCATTCTCCAGGCCATCCAGAAATCGCCACCATCTTTTTCTCTGCACGTAGCTCAGATTGTTTTCAAGGCCTCATGTACATTTGAAGACTGAATAACGCATCTTCTATAATTGAATGAAGATACCGTTTTAAGGAAAAAGCAACATTTTGAGTCCAACTCAAACGAGTAATGCATGTTTTGTCTGCAGCGATCACAGTAGCTGTCTAATATACACCGTCCGATGAAGGTACGTTAATTCTCATATTATGCAGAGGAAAGAACATGGTGATATTTCATTTAAAAATAAAAAAAACAACTTTGTGGAACGTCAAATGATGTTATTTTCTGTCTGTGAGACAGTGACGTGTTGCTTACCAGAATTTGCAATGAATATCCCATGTTTGCTTCCATGTGAAGTCTGAAAAAAGATGTCCCTACGCATGACGTCATCACACAGTGACGTCTGCAATCTCAAGAATGCACTAATAATTGGAGCCTTTTATATAACATCCTAAAACTCATGGAAAAATGATATGATAGAGGAGAGAGGATAGAAAGTTTATTTGCTGATTACTTTTAAGGAGAAGAAGAAGAAGAATAGATTAACAAGAGGAGGAAATATCATACAAACATGGCAGTTTCATGCAAGGTGTCTCACTGTCGCCTCGTCTAATATATATAAAGCTGAGTTTGTGTCTGTGGGTGGATGCGTGGGTCTGAACAAGGTACGTTTTCATTACAATGAAAATCTGTTGAGATGTCCAGTGGTGTGTTGTTACCAAGCAGTTAGCTCGCGCTTACCAAGCCAGCTGTTCCTCATCAACGATTTCTAATGGAGTGCTCGCTTGAGTGCTTAAGCCACTTGGCAAGCACTCTACAAGAAACTTGGTAACTGAACACACCCCAGATTCATGACATGGCAATGAGGATAAACATCTATAGCATCATTATTTCAGCCATATCGATGAATTCGTCCCTCAAGGGGTGAGGAGGGGGGGGGGAGGGACCCTACGTTGCCCGGCAACGCCAGGTACCCCTGCTAGTATTACATAATTATTTTTATTTTTATTTTATTGTATACCTTGTCGAGGCTCGTGTGAGAGCTAACACACAACGCACAGCAAGGGGGGGCATGAGACAAGAGGGGAGGGAGTGGGAAGGACAAAACAGTGGGGAACAGAGACATTAGGAGATCTGTGGAAGGGAGAGGGGTGGGACGGGGAACATGGGGAATAGAAGATGGACATTACAGGGACTTTCAGGAAGGAAAGCAGGGAATTTTAAGGAGGTGGGCTTGGGTGGATTATCGGGGGTGGGAAAGATCGAGGATTTGGATGGGGGATGATAAGAGGTGGTGGTGAACAGCTGTTTTGAAGGCCTGGAGGGAAGAATGGGAATGAATAGAGTGAGGGAGTTTATTCCAAAGGCGGGAAAAAAGAGGAATGAAAGAGGAATGAAATTTAATCTCTTCCAGCCCTTTGTCCCTGTCATAGTACACAGAAACATGCAGTGAGACAACTGTTCGTAATTGCTACTTGCCGTTTTCACCTGGAAGACCAACCTCGCTACTACTACGAACCAAATACTGTACCTATAAACAAAACTTGAAACAAATGCTTATTTATCCAAAAACAGCCCAACCTCAAGCTCCACATACTACTTCAACCCATCCTAGTAATTTCCATTCTTATTCACCTCAAACAGTGGTAAGGTAATTGCTTCTAGCCAGCTTTGAAACCTTTTCTGCAACTGAACATGATGGCTTCAAGCGATGGGCAACTGAAATGGTGTTAAAATAAACTGAAACCTCGTCTGTCTGTTCCTTCCAGCAGGTCTTTCTATTAAATGTCACCTTTCATACACTTGTAAAGAAGCAAATATCACTCAAAATCAAAAGTAGAATCACAAGACTGACTCAGTCAATTACAAAATGTTCCTACCGGATTTTTTTTTCCAGATGCAAATGCAATTGGTATTTTCCACCCCCTTGATAATTTTCAAATAGTTTGGCTTTTATGTAGGTTATTCAACCCTGAGCCATCTTCAATTATACTTTGCAGAATATGAACTCCAGGAACGCAAAGCAAAAAGCACCGTTAAGCAATTGGTTCATGTCTGTCCGTCTGTAAATGTCAGTTTATGATCGAGCAACAACTTATTTCAATTGAATGCTTTATTTTGAACTCAAATTGGAACACGAATCGAAAAACAAACATGCTATTTTGCAATACTTTGGCTCTGAATTCGTCCCGATTGCACATGCGCGGAGAGGAGTAAGATAATATTTTTACTCTGTCTGCCTGCTTGGTGGTGAACCAAAATTGAAAATCATTCCAAGCAGAAAACTTACTGTTTTTAAGGACATCATAAAGGACACAAATAACAGGCACGAATAACTAACGCAACGTGTTAGATAGGGTGGTGTAATAGAAACTGAGAAAACGGTGGTAAAATGGCGATAAATTACAGAATGAATTTATTTATTTGAATTTTACAATCTTTCTTTTATTTAAATTAAATTATGTACTTGAACACTGTGGAACACAAATCGCCTTCCTGTCACTTCCAAGAACCTCCAGTTTAGCAGTACTTGGACATGTTAAATAGGGTGGTGTATAAAGGCGGTGATCTAGACTGCTTCAATAGCGCTAACCTTCCGGAATTTTTTTAACGATCTTTAATATAATTATTTTATTAAAATTGAATTCTATTTATTAAAAAATAAGAAAATTATTTAATATAATTAATAAAAAAAAGACTACAAAAGCATCACTGATGATGTGAGAAAGATACATTCATTGATTCATTTTGTGAGCATCCTGCGGCTGCTGATTGCATTATTGCTGAGAGCAAGGCAGTGCCGCTGATGCAGTACCCCCTTTAGGTTAGGGCAGGAAGTTGGAATTTGGCCATGGTGAATTTGGCCACGAGCTCACCTACTCTTCGCGAAGGACACCCTGGGCTCTTTAACATCCACCAACTAATGTCGGCAGTCAGGATGCCCAGTTTAACGTCCATCCGAGGGACGGCACATATTTTGATGAATCACTCTGCCTGTGAAACACCAGGATGACAGTTTATAGCTGGGTCGAGATTCAAAGCCAGGCTAGACAGCTTTGAGGAGAATATGATGGGAAAGATGAGAAACTGGTTCACATTTGGGAAAATGACTTCTAATATGTCTAAGTTTATTATTATGTAAGCCTCCACAAACACTTGATATTCTTAGCCTCACCAACAGACATGATTTCTCACAGGTTGTATGCATTTCCAAGCCGGCCTCTAAAGCCAGACATAAACTTGGCATTCTTTGCCGGCCAATGTCCTTATATGGCATCTTCCCTGACACAGGTGAGAATAAACCCATGAGCATCATTGGCATATCCAAGCATGAGAGAGAGAATGTGATACAGGGTCTGTTACTTTTCCATGGAAATAAATGTCGGTGGCTGTTTTTCATTATATTTTCAACAACTTTCTCCTGATATTGCACTGCTGGTTCTGCATGCCTCCTATCCGTCCCCAGACCATAATATTCCTTCATCAAATAGTGTGGCTGGCACGATGGTCGATTGGTATTCACACTTGCATCTGAGCCGTATAGCCTGGTTTCAAACCTCGGCTTAGCTATAAACTGCATTCTGGTGTCTCACCGGCAGGGCAAGGCATCATTGTGTGTGCCGTCCCTCGGATGGATGTTAAACTGAGTGGCCCGTCTCCAAGCATTCATTTGTGGATGTTAAAGATCCAATGGTGTCCTTCGCGAAGAGTATGTGAGCGATCGCTGGCACCCTGGCCAATTTCCAAATTCCTGTCATAACCTACAGGGGGGACTGTGTCACCGGTGGTACAGCCAAGTGTCTCCCTTAGCCAAGTGCTGCATATGAAAAATGAAGATGAAATGGAGTGCTGCCTGGATGGAAGGTTTATTTTAACCCATAATCCATTCCTTTACAACCCTTAAAGATGGAGGTTCGTAGTTATTGCTCATCTCATTATCCATACAGATGTGCGATATTTTATACTTCCATGAAAATTATTTCCATGTTTGTATTTATTGCCATGTTCACATGTTCTCTACTATCCTTATGTCCAATTATTTCCCACCACTTCATTCCAAATGCATTCATATTCCTTCCTCCATCATTCAGATCTGTGATAAGCTTGAATATTTGATATACAGTCCATGTATGTGTGTGTGTGTGTGTGTGTGTGTGTGTGTGTTGTGTGTGTGTATATATATGTATATATATGTATATATATATATATATATATATATATATATATACACACATATATATATATATATATATATATATATATATATACACAGTATCTATATATTTTTATATATCATTCTAACCACTGACTCACTGACTGATATTAAAGATCGATACCTTGTGGGTGATGTCGAAAGCTGGAATTTTGTGTGCCAATGGACATTGAAGCCAGTACACCAGAAAAAAGAATCACAGAACCATCAGAAAGCATCCATAAATGAAAATAAAATGAAAATAAATAAATGAAAAATAAAATGAAAATAAATAAATGAAAAATAAAATGCAGTGAGTGACCCAAGACAATGGGGAAGCATGGGTTCGTTATCACATCCAATGTGTTTATACTATATTTATTATTATTATTTTATATATATGTATATGTATATATATATATATATATTTAGACATATTTTAATGAACTCAAACAACAATCTTAAACTTTTCCAGAAATAATTTTGGTATCGATATGGAGTTTGATATTAAAAAGTTTAAAGCTGGGGTTTTGTTGTGGCATTTAAATTATGCTTTTACAGAGTGGATTGATGAAGGATAAAAAAACAAATGTAAGATGTAAAGGATATTAATCTTAATTTTTCCTTTGCTGGTGTTTATAGATTAAAATATTTTGGACATTCATTGTGTTCGACAGCAAAGCATCAATGTGAGTTGCCATTGCGTCGGTTATGGCATTGTTGTCTGAAGGTTAAGAAAAACAACTCCGTATCGGTTGAGATGAAGCCATCTGTGACCCCCATTATTTCCGGGTTATCAAAAGCGATCAAAGCAAACCGTTGGTGTGCAAAATATTTATTGCCACTGTGATGCACCCCTTGCACTTTCCCAGACATAGTTTTTCTGACTTTTTTGGCCTGAGCGGTAGCCTTTCACCTCCCTGTTTATTCGGTGCTCATTGAACCATGCTTCACTCGACCTGAGTGCCAGTCAGTGCTCACGGAAGTAACTTGGAGCCTTTCCCATAAAGAATAGATCAAAATTCAGAATTAAATGCACTCGATTACTCCTGTCGGTCTAATAATGTTTAAAGTCTGCAAAACCATTACAACAAACAGCTGACAAAATTAAACAGCCTAGCTGAAGGACAACAAAACTAAAAACAGATGAAAAACGAAGTACTCCAGTAATAAAATAAAGAAACGAAAATTTGAAACAAAGTAAACAAAATAGCTGTAATAATATACCATCAAGTTTGTGAGGCTTGTGTAATTACAGCCACAATTCCTTATTTGAAGTGAAAGAAACCTTCCAGAGGCACAGAGACCAACTTGTTGGCATAGCCTCTAACTGTCCTGCTTCATTTCACTGCGAGCAGCCAATTAAAACATCATTATACTCCTGGGAGCGGACCTAAGGCCTGGCCTCAGCTTCCGGTAAAAGCTGTTGTCTGAGATTTCAACAGGCCACGAGCAAACAGCACTGCAGAAAACCAGGCTTTCTCCTTAAATTCTCCTTTGCCTTCAATTCTCCATGCCTTTTCTTCCCCTCTTGCATGCCCTATCCAATCTCCCAGCAAATCTGCATTCTTATGCTTGAATTTCTTATTGCATTCATATTCAAGTGTGAGCGTTTGATTTCCATGGATCTCTGAATCAAAATGACACCAAAGGGTATGCTGTTACTCCATTGGCACACGATGTATATTTAAAAGTTTTGCCGATGGAACAATTAACTCCTTACATCATGAATGAGGGTTAAGAGGTGCCGAGAAAGAACAGAGGACAGAGAGTGGAACACTCAGTAGTTGCAAGCTACTTTGAGTTTGGAAGGCGAATTGAAAACAGGTGCGGTTTAGAATTAATCTCAAATTTTGAGAGGAGATCAAACCAAATGAGTACACATGGCTAAATAAGAAAAAAATAAAAAGTAAGAAAAGCCAGAAAGCCACAGTACTGCATGCAAATAAATCTGCTGTAAAATGTGGGTAAATCCAAAGCTTTACTTGTTTTCCTTCTGCCAAAGCTTATACACCCCCAACTTCCCCAAATTAAAAGTGCTTTCGCAAAGTCATGATGGAAATAAGCTGAGATTTATGCATGTATTCCCAAAAAATGGAATGTGTGCTACAAATGCAACCAAATGCATGCAATGCAAATGTCACATAAGTATAAAAGGGAGGGGGAGGGGGGGGATAAATTTCAGTTGAGCATCATATTGAGTAAATACACATACATTAGGCAACCAACCAAATGAAAAACACCCGTAGATAAAATAAGCGATAGATAACCGCACTTGACAACCGGTTTAACTTGACATGGATGAATTCTTATTTTTGATTGAATGGAAGAAGTGAAAGAAATGCTGATGAAGGCAGGAAATGCGCTCTGAATAACGACCACCAGGACCTTAAGTCGTTTTAGTGGGATTTGTTTTAAAGGGCAAAAAAAAAATCACTCCTTGGCAGTGTCGCCAGCGCAAATAATCTCCAACAAAGCAAACCCCAAAACATGGGTATAACAGAAGACAAACACACTCGGTGCTTTTTACGAAAACGGTTCTGTTGTTGCTTTCAAAGCAATGCAAAATTCAGGCCCTTGGCTCGCGACATAAAGCAGCTTTCGGGAAGATTGAAGATGGGAAAAATTTGGCCTTCTCCTGACATCGGTTATATTTTCACAGCTTAAGTAAACTTTCACAAAGAGCCGTGTTAAGACCGAATTACCAGCAGCAGCCGCAGAAAGTTGGGAAAAGGCAGTGAGGGTAAAATAAACGAAGTGCATTTCCAAAAATAAACTACCCGACTTTACAGTTTCATAATGCGCTCGTACATAAACCAAACTTTGGCAATGGGCTTTATCGATTTGTTTTCATAATGAGAAACTTATTTTTCACCCTCACGCTTTTCGCATTGTGTTCTCACATACTTCAAATTAGATTGTATATTGACGAGGCAATTCAGTTGTTGCTCGTAAGCTACATAAATCATGTCTGTTTTGGAAGGGGGTAAAAATAAAGCCGGACTCAAAGCAGTCTAAATTATTTTCATAATGTTTGTCTTTGTTGAATGTTTAACAGACCTCCCTTGCAATAGGTTTGTATTGTTAAAGGGAAAGAACTAGTGATTGGTGCAAAATTTTATGTATGGTCTCTTGAGAATGAACTTGAAATGTTTTTTGGGGTTTTTTTGGAGGATGAAGAATCAAAGTTTTACATCAACTTACTATCCCAGAAGATTGTGTGGTACAGTGTACATATATATATATATATATATATATATATATATATATATATATATATATATATATACATCTTCTTCTTTTCTTCTCTTCTTCTTTCTTTCGGCTGCTCCCGTTTAGGGGTCGCCACAGCGGATCATCCGTCTCCATTTCGCTCTATCCTCCACATCTTCCATTGACACTCCAACCACCCGCATGTCCGCCCTCACTGCATCCATAAACTCTTCTTTGGCCTTCCTCTTCTCCTCCTACCTGGCAGCTCCATCCTCAGCATCCTTCTCCGATATACTCCGCTTCCCTCCTGTGCACAGTCCAAACCATCTCAATCTCGCCTCTCTCACTTTGTCTCCAAACCGTCCAACCTGCGCTGTCCCTCTAATATACTCATTCCTTATCCTGTCCTCCTCGTCACTCCCAACGAGAATCGCAGCATCTTTAACTCTGCCACCTCCAGCTCCGCTTCCTGTCTTTTTGTCAGCGCCACCGCCTCCAAACCATACAACATAGCTGGTCTCACTACAGTCTTCTCTACTTTCCCCTTCACTCTTGCAGCTACCCTTCTGTCACAAATCACTCCTGCAACTCTTCTCCACCCACTCCATCCTGCCTGCACTCTCTTTTTCACTTCTCTACCACACTCTCCGTTACTTTGGACAGTTGATCCCAAGTATTTAAAGCCATCCACCTTCCCCACTTCAACTCCTTGCAACCGCACCATACCACCACCCTCCCTCTCATTTACGCACATGTACTCTGTCTTACTCCGACTGACTATCATTCCCCTTCTCTCAGTGCGTACCTCCACCTCTCGAGGCTCGCCTCGGCCTGCTCCCTACTCTCCTACAGATCATGATGTCATCCGCGAACATCATAGTCCATGAGGACTCCTGTCTGATCTCGTCGTCAACCTGTCCATCACCATTGCAAACAGGAAAGGGCTCAGAGTATCCTTGGTGCAATCCCACTTTTACCTTAAACCGGTCCGTCATTCTACCGCACACCTCACCGCACACACACATATATATATATATATATATATATATATATATATATATATTATATATATATAATATATATATATATATATATATAGATATATATATATATATATATGATATTTAATATATTATTTATTTATTGTTATTATTTTAATTCTATTTTTACTGCTGTTTATTTACTTATTTTTGGTTGATTCACTTAATTATTAATAACTTTTGCTTTAAGAACTTGTTATTGGCTGCAAGATTATTGACAGCATTATATGTTACATGCATGATCTTATTTAAGCCGCTGTCACACCTTGACGTTTTAGCCAGCGTATGCCGACGTATGAAAAATTTGGCGAATACGCTGGCACACGTCGAATACGTTATGGTAAGTTTTGTATACGTTAAGAGCACGCTGAAGCACGCTGGCATACGACGTAGTAGCCGAGCTCGTCGACAAATTTGTGCATGCACAAAATTTGTCAAGTGCTCGGCTATGACTCACAGTTCCGCATACGCTGGCCATAAGTTGTAGGCACGTTATGCGATCGTTGACACACGTCAACACATGTTACTTGTAAGTTACTCATAAGATGAAATACGTCGAGGTAATGTCTAGCGTACCCGAAACTTATTTCTAACATGAGTAACATGCTTTGAACCTATGTGTAACGTATCTCCAACGCATATTGACGTATGTAGAGTATTTGACGTCTTCCGGACGACCACAGAACTTACTGAACGTGTTTCTAACTTGCAGCTACCGATTAATGGCGTATTGGCAGCGTTTAGGGGAATTGGTATATAAAAATGGGGTTCACAGGAGGAACCCGTTAGTGTTCCAACTCCATGGTGAGCAGATGTCCATGTCATCCGAGAGATGGAGGATCCGGCAAGGCTGAGACAAGAATACCTACTAGCTGTCCTCCAACATCAACATGACCTCATCGATTGACATGTTACCAGTTGCGTGCCAATAGAGCCAGGAGAAGAAGAGGTGAACGAGGAGAAGGAACTGGGTGAGACCATGGATCGGGAGGCGACGGCAGTTTGGCATGTATGACCAGCTCATGGTGGAACTCCGTAACGAGGAGTTCTTCGAAGTTTTTTTCGGCATGACGGTGATGTTGACACTTCAATGTCTAGTGCGGTTATGATTTTAATCGTGAGCGGCAGCCTTTTAATAGGCTGCCACATGACGTCGGCGATACGCTGCCGCGCTATGCATAAGTTAGACATCGTTGGGCATAAGTTGTGAACGCCGACAACACGCTAAGCATTCCTTGGTATAAGTTATCTATAAGTTATCGAAACGTTCTGTGACGTTACTAATACATTATGCATACGTCCAACTCGTTATGAATACACTATTATACCCCAAAACTGAAAAAAAAATAGTTCAGCGTACGCCAGCGTTTTAGATAAATTTTGATACGTTGCCATACGCTGGCTAAATCGTCAAGGTGTGACAGGGGCTTTAGAGAGACCTGCTTCTAGAAGGTGCAACTAATGCAAGACTTAAAAAAAAAAAGATTTTCAAGATTTGTATAAAGGTGACAAAAACTAAACTTTCTTTTGTTTAATAACTATTAACTATTAATTGGTGTCCACAACCATCCTTGACCATGTTGTGGAATGTTGGCTGAGGCCCTCACTTGTTTTTTTCTTCTGCCCTCACCTTTTCACCTTTATTAGCTGGAACCCCACGCAGCGGAAAACGGGCTTTTGCAATCACTGTGTGTGTGTATGTGTATGTGTATGTGTATGTGTGTGTGTGTGTGTGTGTGTGTGTGTGTGTGTGTGTGTGTGTGTGTGTGTGTGTGTGTGTGTGTGTGTGTGTGTCCAGGCCATAACTTTTTTACCATTGTACTTTTGTCGTCAAATTTTAACAACGCTTTATTATGAGAACATGAAGAAAACAAATTAAGAATTTTGTTAAAATAATTTTCATTTTTATTATTATTAGTAGTAGCCTGTTATTGTTATTCTTCAACCCTTTTTGGCCTATTTGTGCTCTATTATTTTTTTCAACATTTTTGTTCTCAGAAACCACTTGTCCGATTGACACAAAAAAATTCAGACTAGGAGCGACCCCCTCCCTCTCCCCACATGGAGAATATTTTAATAATTGTGACATCATGGGTCACGTGGTATGGCAGCCATCTTGGATTAAACACAAAAAATTAAAGCATTATTTCTCTGAAACCACTGCTCGGAAAAAATTGAAACTTGGCACATGTCATTGCACTCCCAATGAGGAATATAGGATTGTAAGGATGACGTCATTGGTGAAGTGGAAGACCAGTTGTCAATGTTTTAATCAAAATCCGTGTTTACCATTGAGATTATGTGTGTATGCCCAGGCCATAACATTTTTACCAATTGAGCTTTTGTCACCAAATCTTCAACAAACCGTTATTAAGAGATTGTGGAGAACACAAATAATAAAATGTAAAAAAATTTTAAACTAATTTTTGCCAAGTTTAGTTCGAGTACAAAACAGATGTGGACGGGCTTTGCATTTTGAGATGCTTTCTGGATTCATATTAAGTTTGTTTTCTCCACAACCACTTGAGTGATCGACACAGAACTTTCAGCGTAGGAGCACCTAACCATGAAGAATATTTTTTTAACAAAGTTACATGGTCATGAGATGGAAAATGCGGCTAACATTCCAAAAAGTACATTCTCTGTTGTCATGAGTTGCAGGTTGTTTCACATATCAGGAATAAACGGCATCAACCATGCATATAGCTTCAGCATAATATCACGTTTAGTGTAGGAGGTGCTCCTTTTCTTTAATTTATCCTGACTGCAAGTAGTGTAGTAGATAGTAGAAAAATCGTGCAAATTATGATACAAGCACCAAATTTGGCATTTCTGTTCTGCAGGGCTTTCTGATCAAATCTGCCCAATTGGCAATTTGAAAATCCAAATTTTGAAAAATTTGAAGAAAAAAAAAAACTTCAAAAAAAATTGAAGTCACAGCTGGCTGAAATTCTTGAAGCACAAGTGAACATCCCAGACAGAGAACCAAGGGGAGATGCAGTCATCATTGATGGCTCAGCACTTATCAATGCCTCCTCCACGCACTTCAAAGATATTTGATGACTATGCTAAAGAAGGCATCATCCCAAAGGTGGAATCCTATGGTGCCAGGTACGAGAGGGTGGACGTAGTGTTTGATGTGTACAAGAAGTCAAGTTGAAGTCGAGGCAAGGTCGAAAAGGGGGCAAGGAATCAGAAGAAGAGTGACAGGAACCAGTAAGACCCCAAGTAACTGGAGAAGCTTTCTTCGAGATGACAGCACAAGACTGAGCTGTTTCACTTCCTTGCGGAAAATATGTGTGAAGCACACATGACAAGCACAGTCATTGTCACAAAAGGAGAAGATGCCATTAGCAACACAAGGAAGTCACTGGATGCTGTGTCTCATGTTGTCATGAAGAAGCTGACATTATAATATCTGTACACGCCAGGGATGCAACGAGGATGGTAGCCAGTCCATTATCATTAAGGCTAATGACACGGATGTATGTCATAGTCATAGCAATATCTGTACTGCCATCCTTACAGGAACTAGGTCTTCAGAACATGTGGATTGCCTTTGGCCAAGGAGCCAAGGCACGATGGATTCCAGTCCATGAGGTAGTTTCTGCAATAGGGCCTGAGAAAGCTAGAGGGATCCATACTTCCATGCTTCACTGGATGTGACGTCGTGTCTGCCTTCCGCGGTAAAGGGAAGAAAACTGCATGGCAGACTTGGAACGTTTTGATGATGTTTCTGAAACATTCACCAATCTCAGCCAACATCAACATTGATTCGTGATCTTGACTTTTTTGAATTTTTTTTTTTTCAATTTTTTCAAAATTTGGATTTTCAAATGGCCAATCAGGCAGATTTGATTAGAATCCCCTGGAGAATAAATGTGCCAAATTTGATGCTTGTATCATCATTTGCCGATTCCTCTCAAAAATTGCTCTTATCTGCCCCACTAAGCTCTCCTTAGTGATGATTAGCAGAGCAGAGACAATGCATTCATGTGGCAGACGATACTTGTTGCTAACAAGTCATGCAGCATTTGTGCTGTTATGGGACCTGGCCCATGCCTTCCTGCCTCATCAGTTTAAGGGTTTCGATATACAGTCATATATATATATATATATCTTCTTCTTCTTTCGGCTGCGCCCGTTAGGGGTCGCCACAGCAGACATCCGTTATGACCCGCATAATGATTTGGCACAGGTTTTATGCCGGATGCCTTCCTGACGCAACCCTAGTCGCCTTTACGCACAGGGATATGGTACACCTATTCTAACCACGGCATACACCGGGCCCAGTACACTGGTACTCACTACGCCGACCTCCGAAGGATGACAGGCTGAGTCAACCTCCTGGTGTGTATTAAATTCCAAGTGGGCCAAACGGGGCTTGAACTCAGGACCTTTTGG
This sequence comes from Eptatretus atami, assembly GCA_035128595.1. NCBI lineage: Eukaryota > Metazoa > Chordata > Myxini > Myxiniformes > Myxinidae > Eptatretus > Eptatretus atami. The sequence goes on from CM068957.1 coordinate 114,925,654, forward strand.
ATCCCAAGCTGCTAACCTAACCACTACGCCAACACCAGGCTATTACAAAATGGAGACATGGGTGGGTGTGGTGTTGAAGACCGAGTTCTGTATTTGCTCATCTTGTCCAGTTGCTTGCACCATCCAGTTTTTGCCATTTGTATCAGAGGTGTGTATTGTGTGGGAATGTGCACAGTCTCCTCTTCTTGGGCAACTTAGTGGGGTATTTCCCAGAATTAGCTTTACAAAGGAAATTGAAAAAGAAAGCAAATTGGCCCTTTTAGATGTGGAGGTTTACTGGAATACAGAGTCAAGCAAGGCTCACGGAAGAGCTAGAACACAGAACGGATAAGGACACAACAGAATAAAAGGTACAGCAGAAACAGAAGGGAGAAATGTGGACAGCAGGGCCGAGGGACAAAATAGATGGAGAATTGTACAAATAATGGATGTGGGGAGGAATGTGGGGCCGTGAAGGGCACGTGTGGTGGGCAAGATGGAGACGGAAGCAAACTTGCATTGTTTTTGATGAAAAAACATGTGGAGGGTTTTTCTGGAAATTTACAGACACTGGTAGAACAGGTGCCTAAAGGAGAGATTTAAATTATTATGGGAGACAAACGCAAAAATTGGCGAAGCAGGAGCACCAGGGATTGCAGGAATACATGGACTTGGTATCCAAAATGAGCTGGGAGAGAGGATGCTGGATTTCTGTGTGGAGAATGAGCTCGTAAATGCAAACACATGGTTTAAACAACCCAAGCGGAGACTGTACACAAAGACATCACCTGATGGGCAACATAGAAATCAGATTTATTACATTCCAATCAATAGAATATGGATGGAATAGTGCTGTGCAATCTGCCAACACTCTGCCAAGTACAGACTGTGGGAAATATCATGAACTCCTTGTGGCAAAATTACGAGTCAAATTGAGAAAGGTGAAAAAAAAAACTCTAAAACTCTGACCACATATGGTCTTGAAAACATATCCATACAATATGCAATAAAGGTTAAAAAGAGCTGTTTTGCAGAGCTGGACATGGTTGACAGATTGCCAGACAAATTGTATTAAGAGATTGAAGACATTGTAAAACAAGAGGCCAAACACAACATCCCAAAAGCAAGCAGAAAGAAGAAGACTAAATGGCTGTCAGAAGAGGCAATAAATATTCCAGACAGAAGAAGAGAGGGGGAAAAGAAAGAAACATCAAGCGAGGACATTATCTGGCTAAATGCCGACTTCCAACGACAACCTCTGAAGACAAATAAATATGTGAAAGAAGCATGCAAAGAGATTGACGGTGACAACAGAGTGGAAAAACAAGACATCTTTTTTAAAAGACCAGAAAGGTCACAGGAAAGTTTAGGTATCGGATTGGGGTCCTCAAGAGAAGGACAGGAAAAGATGACAGAAGAAACAAAGGTGAAATAAAGATGGAAGGAGTTTACCGAAACTCTATACACACACACACAAGACAGCAATATGATGGCAACCCCTCAATAAAAAGACAAAATGAGCAAGAAACAATTGTGATATAATGTGAGATATGTAGAGTCTTGAAAGAGCTGGCAAATTGAAATGCACCAGGTGCCGATGAAATTCCAATACAGTACTCTTTCAGGTCATTGGGAAGGAGGCAATGAAAATTTTAACAGCTATCTCTGCACAGATCTGGAGCAAGATGATATGGCCTAAAAGGTGCAAGCAGTCAGTCTATATACCACTGGCGAATATAGGGGATGCAAGGGAATGTTCGACTAACCAAACCATTGCCTTGATTTCACATGCTAGCAAGATATTACTGAAGATCATTGAACACAGAATAGAAGACTTCATTAAGCAAGAAATTCCCATTGAAGAAGCAGGTTTTCTAAGAGGAAGACTGAAGAGGTATTAGAGATCAAATCACAAATCTGAGGTGGATCATGGAAAGAGTAAGGGCATATCAAAGGAAGGTGAATTTCTGTTTTATAGATTATAGTAAAGCCTTCGATTGTGTTGATCGTGAATTGATGTGGATTATGCTGAGAGAAATGGGGATGGCAGAGCACCTGATATTTCTGATAAGAAGCTTGTTCACAAAACAAGAGGCTACAGTAAGAATGCATGGAGATACAGAGTGGCTTGGAATTGGAAAAGGTGTTAGACAGGGGGTGCATTCTCTACCCTTATTTAATGTGTATAGTGAGTACATCATGAGGAAATCAAACTTGGATGATATACAGGCTAGAGTCAGGATTCAAGAAGCCATATCAACAACCTAAGGTATTCTAATGACACCACTCTGTTGGCAGAAAGTAAGGAGGGCTTGTTAAAACTGCTGTAGACAGTTAAGAAGGAGCGTGATAAAGCTGGTCTGAAAAAAAAACCTAAAAGGGAATAGAATATTGTCAACTGAGAAGATCGATGTGTTCAGATTGAGAGACCATCATGTGGAAATAATGGAAAGTTTCATGTTCCTGGGTTTTAGAATTGAAATAAGTCGAGAATGTGGAGGAGAAATTAAATGATGGTTAGCATTGGAGAGAACATAAATGTCAGGATTGACAAAGATGTGGAAAGAGAAAGCTGTGACAATACAAACCAAGAGGAGGCTGTTGAATGCTCTTGTATTGTCAATTGTAATGTATGGTTGTGAGTCGTAGACAGTGAAGAAGAAAGAAAGAAGATTGATAGTATTGAAATATCGTGTTGGAGATGAACATTAAAATTTCCATGGAAGGCAAGAAGAATTAGAACAGCACTCAGTAGAGTGAATACCTCTGCCAGAATAAACAGTTTATGTTTTGTGTCCCACTTATTGGCCAGATATGGATCCGAACCTGAACCAAAATCTAATCCGCTTGTTCTTGTCACCTTACCAATTCATCCACCTAGTTTTGTCATAACTTGCCAACAACTTTTTGAAATATTGTGCCACCTATCGTTTTTGGCCCCTTCTTTCAATGGTAAAGAATCACTTAAAAGAAATTACTAGTTTCCGGATCCAGATTCAGATCTTCACCAAAATCTAATCATTTTGTCATTGTCACACACTCAACCTCTCCACGAAATGTCATCCGAATCCATCCACAGCTTTTCGAGATACCCTGTTCACAGACAGCCAAACAGACAGACAGACAGACAGACAGGGGTGAAAAACATTAACCTCTGCCCACCTTCGGTGGCAGAGGTAACAAACAAATCAGTGCTTGAAGAAATTAGACCACCATATACATGAGACACATTGATGGTAAAGCAGAAACTATGACACTTTGGACACATCAAGCGTGCAGTAAATGAAAGGCTGAAGAAGTCAACCATGCTGGGTAGGATTGAGGGAAGAAGAGGAAGAAGCAAACCGCGTATGTGCTGGATGGATGGGGTAAAGGCTTCAACCAAGCTGTCTCTTACAGAGCTTTGGGAAGCAGTGCAGGATAGGGATGTTTGGAGAAATCTGATCATGAATGTCATCAGAAGTCAACCATGAGTTGGTGGGACAAGATAACTATAATATATAAATATATGTATATATTCTAGTGGGGTATGCTTACACACCGTTAGCAAAAACGAACCGTGCTTCCTCATTGTCTCGGGTCGCTCACCTGCATTTGTTTTTCATTTACTTATATTTTAATTTATGGACGCTCTCTAAGGGTTCTGTGACCCCCCCCTCCCCCCTCGTGTATCGGCGTTGATGTTGATCGCCACACGAAATGTCACCTTTCTACATCACCCAAAAGGTACAGAACATTAATATCAGTTAGTCAATCAGTGAATGGTTAGAATTATATATATATATATATATATATATATATATATATATATATATATATATATATATATATATATATATATATATATATATATATACTAAAGAAAGACCCACCCACATCTCTCACCTGTGAATGGAGGGAATAGCCAATTAGTTCTCACCTAATCAAATAAACCCAGGTGGCTAGGACTATCTAAATAAATTAACACCTCCCATGCTCCTCGAGCCAAAGCTGCTGCGTAAAGCAACCAAGAGGGCATACGTAAGGTAAGCACTATGTTGTATCAAACCCTTCCCAGAGTTCTTCCACAGCTATAAAGACATTCACATATAGTACACACATGAGAATCCCAATGATACGCACACCCTCAGCTGCCAGACCGGTTTCATCGCTTATTGGTGAATCATCAGCGGCAGCGCACACAGCAATGCATACCAATGAGGCTCCCAAGTATGAACCATGTGTAAATGTCAAAAGCAGTCAATATATAGATTATAAAGACCCACCCATATGAGAGATGTGGCTGAACAGATTGAGGCAAAACTTTACATGTATGACCGCCTCGCTATCCATGAGGAAAAAAAAGGTTCACACAAATGACATCATAGGTCACATGGTTTGGCAGCCAAACTGGATTTACCCTAAAACCTGGCAGCCATTAATCCCTGTTTTCCTTCCGGAAAGTCCCTGTAGTGTCCATTTTAATTACCCCATGTACCCCACCCCATCCTGCTCCCTTCCACAGTTCTCCTCATGTGCCTATTCCCCACTGTTTTCTGCGTCGATCTCCCATCCCTCTCGTCTCCTGCTCCCCTTTTTTGTATACATGGTCAAGGCTTGTGTGAGAACTAACACACAACACACAACAAGGGGGGGGGGGGGGGGGGGGGGGGGCAGGAGACAAGAGGAGCGAGAGAGAAGGACAAAACAGTGGGGAACAGAGACATTAGGAGATCTCTGGAAGGGAGAAGGATGGGGCGGGGAACACGGGGTATATAAGATGGACACCATTGGGACTTTCATGACCTTACATGACAGGGAACTTTTGGGAAGGAAGGCAGGCAATTTGATGGAGGTAGTAGGTTTGGGGTGGATTAAAGGGGGTATAAAAGATCGTGGTTTTGGATGGGGGAAGATAAGAAGTGGTGGTGAACAGCTGTTTTGAGGACCTGGAGGGAAGAATGGGATTGAAGAGAGTGTGGGAGTTTCTTCCAAAGGCAGGAAAAAAGAGGAATAAAAGAGTGAAGGTGAGCAGTGATTCTTGATTTTGGTAGTTTTATCAGAAGGGGGTTGCTGGCGGACCTTGAGCGCCCTGATGAAATATAGGGGGGACATATCTCAGACAGAGACAAAATTGGGGGGAAAGATCGGAAAGGAGACGGTAGAAGACAGAAAGACCACCTACCTGCCTGTGGTGAGAGAGTGAGAGGCCCAAAGACAGCTCACAGCGGGAGATACCAATGATCCTAAATGCTTTGGTTTCTACAGCATGAAGCTGAGAAAGGTGAGGGACAGGAGCACCAGCCCAGAGGAGAAAGCAGTACTCCATCAGGCTGCGGACGAAAACTTTGTATGTGGTCAGGAGCTCAGGTGGGCCGAGGAAAGGACTTTGCACGACGGCGGATTCCCAGTCGGCAACTGGCTTTGGAGGCCAGGTTGGAATGTGGCTTTCCCAGGAAAGATCATGGCAGATAGTGAGACCCAGAAGCTGGAATGAAAGGACTTCTTCTTGAGGATTGTTGAAAAAGCAGATAGGGGGTGGGGGGGGATGGGGGGATTCCAAACGGTCCTTTCAGAGAGACAAAGTGGGAGTGGGAGATTTGTCAGGATTGAAAGACATGTTCCACGTGTTGGACCAGTTTTTGATTTTATCCAGATCTACAGAGAGGGAAGAAGCTGCAGCTTGCAGGTCTGGGGGTAGACAGATGGTGCGGCAGAGGGTGGAGTCATCAGCAAAGAGATAAAGAGGATTTTCCAGAGAGTCGGAGAGATCACTGATGAAATCCAGAAAAAGAACAGGGCCCAGAACGCTGCCTTGAGGAACTCCAGCCTGGACAGGAAGAGAGGATGAGAGAACTCCATGTTGGGCTGCAACAGAAGAGGAAGTCTGCGAGCCATGAGTGGAGATGGCCTTGGATACCAGAGGAAGAAAATTTGGTGAACAGGGCAGGGTGCCAGACCATGTCAAAATCACAATATGTCTCGGGATATGGCTCTGAAATTCATGTTTGGCATTGAGGATCTCCATCCATGGTTGGGAGAGCAGAAGTAGCATATCCAGGGTAGAGTGACCTGCTCTGAAACTCTACCCTGGGTGCTCAGGGTAGAGTGACCTCAAATCAAGCAATTGGAGAAGAGGAAGGATTTCATATCTGAAGCGATGATGGATTCCATAACCTTGCTGATGATTGGGATAAGGTTGATTGGTCTGTAGTTGTAGGGATCTGTTTTTGCACCTTTTCTATGTAGAGTGGTAATGTTTGCTGATTTCCAAGAAGATGGCAGATGACCTTGAGCAAATGAGAGGCTGAATAGAACAGAGAGAGGGTAAGTAAGAGCAGAGGAATAGGTTTTTAGGACACGTGGGCTGATGCCGTCTGGACCGGTTGCAGAATCAGAGTCGAGGTTTGACAGAAGGATCTCCACTTTGTCAGAAGAAAAGGACAAAGAGTCCAGGGACAGCTGTGTGTGACTGGGTAAGGTGGATACAGAAAGCGATGGGTTTCAGACAAGATTTAGATGCAAACACCGAGTTTAGGCATTCAGCTTTTTCACGTGCGGTATCAGCAGTGCGGCCATTTGAGGTAAGGGAGGGGATGGAGGGGAAACATACTCCTGAAACAGATTTGATTAGATGCCACCTGGATTTAGAGGAGGGAGAGACGTTTGAGAGTTCAGACTTGAGATTAGAAAGATGTTGTTTTCTGGCTCTCCTGAGGGTATACACATACTTGTTCTGAGCTTTATGGAAGGAACTGAGATTACCCACAGTTGGATTTGCTTTCCATGAGGCAAAGGCAAGTTGTTTCAGGACAACTTCCTCGCCACAAGCTTCAGTGAACCATGGGTGGGAGGAAGGGTAGGACAACTGAAGATGAGAGGGGATAAATCTGTGCATGAGAGAGAGCAAGTTTCTTTGAAAGAATTCCCAGAAAGAAAGAATTCTTTGAAAGAATTGATGTTGGAGAAAGTAGCGATGGGAGACCAGCCTATAAGTTTGATGGCTGCTTGAAGACCCTGCCAGTCTGCCTGAGTGAAATGCCAGACTCGACGGTGCTTAGGTGGTTCTCTAATAACAGCTAGAGATATGTCTACTTTGACAAGCATGTGGTCAGAGGAACCGATTTGAGTGGAGGAAGAACAGCAGATATTTCCAGGGAAATTTGTCAAAATCAGATCCAGAAGAGATGGAGTACCGTTGGTTGAAATCTGGGTCGGGAAGTTGACCGATTGAGTCAGTCCCAATGAGTCGCAGAAGTCTTTTGCTGAAGTGCCATGACAGGTGAGAGAGGTTCCCACACCCAGCCAACTGGCATGATGACAAATGAAGTCACCACATTTGAGGAAGAGAGAGTTCGGATGAGAGGATAAAAGTTGGTCCATGTTTTCGGATAGTGAGGTGTAAATGGAGTCATCAGTGTTAGGTGGATGTAACAACACAAATATAAACATGAGGTGGGAGTGGAGGGAAAGCCGTAGATAGAGGTATTCCTGGGGGTGTGGGGGAGTGAGGGCAGTCAGTGCATGGAGAGTGAGGAATAGAGTCTTTGATGAAGAGAGCAACTCCTCCACAAGGATGAGGCTCAGGTCTGTCATACCGTCGAAGGGAGTAACCAGGGAGAGATACTTGGGAGTCAGGGACGTCTTGAAGGAGGAAAGTTTATGTTAGGCAGATTATGTCTGGTTTGTCAGTGGCAACCTGTGTGGAAAGATCTGTTAGGTTTGAGTGAAGGCCCCGGATGATTGAAGTCCACAAGTTTAAGGAATAGAGAAGGGAGGAGGCTTTGGGTGCAGGGGAGGGGAGGGGGATGGTAGGATGAGGGAGGAGTTGGGGAGGTGGAGGGTTGTTGAAGAGTGTGGGGGATTGCAGTAGAGCTAGGGGAGAGGGCCGGATGAGGATGAGAAAAGGCTCTGTGGTGCTGGGTTGAGGTACAGTGTGGAGTAATAAGAGAGGGGCAGAAGGCAGTTGAGGATTTGGGAGGTGGACTGCTGAGATGGAGGAGAGAGGGCAGGGGAAAGAGGCAGCTTTGTGGATGTAGGGGGGGGGCAACTTTGAGAAGGGGGAGTGAGGGGGGTGATTGGAGGGAGAAGGGTGAGTGGGGAGTTTTTGAGAAAGGTGAGAGGGAGGGGTGAATTGGCACTGAAGTTGTAAAAAAGGGACAACTGATGGAAAACGAACATGCATTGTTGTACATTCTTTTTGTTCGCTCTTATACGTGCCTTGACATTGTAAATAATTTTTTTATTTTTAAACCTATAAAAATCTTCTTCTCCAGACGGCTAGACAGATCAAGGAGAAACTTCACAAAAATGTTCCCCAAGCCTTTGGTGTACTAGTTTGTGAAGGAATAAATGATAGGTCACATGGTTTGGCAGCTCTATTGGATTGAAGAAAATATTAAATAATGTTTTCTCTGAAACCGCTTAATCAATCGACATGAAACTTCAGAATTATGATCTTGTAGTGATGAGGAATATTTGGTTTAAATTTCAACTTTATCAGACACATGGTCAGGCAGCCAGAATTTTTTTTATTTTTTATTTTTGAATAAGGTTCACTTGGCTGTACCTGGATGTGTTTGAGGGTAGAGGAGTCGCAGCTGAAATGTGAACCCTATCCAGGTTCCTCCTGATGACTTCATCTTTGCTTCTTGCTTGTTCAGGTTCCTTCTGATAAGTCCAGTGCAGAACTGTCCCTTTATGATCTTCCATTGGATTTGATTTTAATTTATCTCAACCCCATTCTATATTCAATTGAATAATAACGAAAAATGTCATGGGTCAGGGTCAGGTGTCCAATCAAAGTGGGGTTGCATCAAAGTGGAACATCTTGGCACCCGGTCATCACTACCAGCAGTTAAAAAGTGGCAGTTCTAATTGTCTCATTAACTATGTAACATACCAGTACACAAACGCCACACAAAATAAACCACACAAAACAAGTTCTGGCAAGGGTCTGCAATTTCTCGTTGCTCTTTCTAGTTTATATTTTCATTTACATATGCTTTCCGACGGTTCTGTGATTTTTTTTCCTTGTGTATCGACTGCGATGTCCATCGGCAAGCAAAATTACCATGCTTCCCCATTGTCTCGGATCACTCACTTTCATTTTTTTCTTTCATTTATATATTTTCAGTCATTTGCATTTTAATTGATGGATGTTGTCCGACGATTCTGTGATTTTTCCCGGTGGAAAGACTTTGATGTCCGTCGACACGCAAAATTTCAGCGTTCTACGTCATCCAGAGGTACCGATCTTTAACATCAGTCAGTAAGTCAGTCAGTGGTTAAGCACAGTCCACACCTTGACGTTTTAGCCAGCAATGGCAATGTATCAAAATGTATGTAAAACGCTGGCTTACGTTGAACTTTTGATGTTTTTTTTTAAGATTCGGACGTATTCATAACGGGTTGGTCGTATGCTAACATATTAGTAACGGACACAGAACGTTTTGTTGTCTTATAGATAACTTATACCAACAATGCTTAGCCTGTTGTCGGCCTTCACAACCTATGCCCAACGATAGTCTAACTTATGCATAGCGCGCTGCACGTATCGCCGACGATGACGTGATGTAGCCTATTAAAAGGCTGCGCACAACGATTCAAATCATAACCGCCGGAGAAATGGAAGTGTAACATCGCAGTCACACCTTGGCATCTTGCCAGGTATGCCGACCTCTGAAAAATGCGTCTAAAACGCTGGCGCACGTCGAATACGGTATGGGTAAGTTTGGTATGCGTGAATAGAACGCTAAAGTACGCTATCATACGTCGTATTAAGTGGAGTACGTCTTGTATTATAAACGTGTTAACATTTTACGACGTACTTGCCGTATGACACACCTTCCGCATGCGATGGGAATAAGTTGTACGCACGATATGCCAACTTTGTCACACGTCGACAAAGTTACTTGTAAGTTACTCATAAGTCGAAACACTCAA
>CM068957.1:114935566-114947829 GCA_035128595.1 Eptatretus atami
CACTGACGCTAACCATTACATTGAGTGTTTCGACTTATGAGTACTTTACAAGTAACTTTTGTCGACGTGTGACAATGTTGGCATATCGTGCGTACAACAAGTTACTCATAGGATAGAAATAAGTTTCGGGTACGCTAAACATTACCTCGACGTGTTTCGGCTTATGAGTAACTTACAAGTAACGTGTGTCAACGATCGCGTAACGTGCCTACAACTTATGGCCAGCGTTATGCGGAACGTGTGAGTCATACGCTGGCATAAGTCTTAAAATTTCAAGCATGGAAAATTTGAGGTCAACCGAAAAGTACAACGTTTAAAGCCAGCGTACTACGACGTATGGCAGTGTTTTTCAGCGTGCTCTCAATGTTATCAAAACTTACCCATAACGTATTCAACGTGTACCAGCGTTTTACACAAATTTTCCAAAAATCGGCATAAGCTGGCTAAAACGTCAAGGTGTGACTGGGCCTTTAGAAAGAGCTTTATATATTATTGACTAGCAAATACCAACTGTCGCTTTGCTGACGGTAATACTAAAAGGGGGAGGTGGGAGGAAAAGAGGGGGGAAGAGGGAGAAAAGAGAGAGAGAGGGAGAGAGAGAGAGAGAGAGAGAGAGAGAGAGAGAGAGGGGGGAGAGTGAAGAAATGCAGGGGAAAGGAGAGAGGAGGGAGAAGGAGTGAGGATTGGTGGGAGAGCAAGGAGGGGTGTGGGAAGAGAAGACAGTGTGAGGTGAGAGGAAGGGAAGGCAGACGTGCGGTGGAGCGTTAATTACGATTCATAGTCTCATCAAAATGATTCTGCATAAATAAGACTGAAGATGGAAACAAAATAATGTCCGAAATCCATTTTCTACCGGTCATACTATAAACACGGCCATATATCGTGAATGCATTAAATCATATAGCTCAATGAAGCTGGTTAGTTTTGGCACGTTCCCAAATTTGTTTGTTCACTCAATATAATTCTCCAAGCAGTAGAAAAAGGAAAGTTTAATGCTTCGAAATTTCACATTTTCTTGTGTATGTATGGAGGAGGGAACATGGCCTTGCTTGCTTAAAGTAAATAGTTATATCGGCTTAGTTATAAGACTCGTTATTTCTTTAAATAATCAGATTTCACAACAGATTTTGACACTTCTTTAGTCCCGCCGATATCCGATCCTCAACACTAAAATAATATTTCGATGATATACTTTAATTAATCCGTGAGAGTAGATTGTGTAAAATCGTATCATATAATGCATGAAATCGCTCCAAGCTCCAAACTTGAAAACTATAGCACTTACAAAAGTGACCTATACAGTGATTCATAGCTATGATGAACAGGCATTTGATAATATGAGTGAGGAAAGTGAAAAAAAATCGTTGCAGCCTGTTCAAGTCAAGGCATGGTTTGAGCAGGCCAAAAAACATGGCGCTTAAGACCCCAGTGAAGTTACCTAGGATACGCCTTTCGACCCCAAAGAGCGAGGTGGCCGAGGATGCGCCTGATAAAAGATATAATTAAAAGGCCGTTAATTATCTTCAAAAGGGGTGTTTTAATTAACCCAAACACCCAATTTTCACTCTCGCACTTCCTTGGAGTTCCGTTAGTATGCATAAGTTTCAGGCTGTGAGGTTTTATGGTTTTGGAGTTATGGAGGACACACACACAACACACACACACACACACACACACACACACTTTATATACTGTATATATTATACATAGGATAATAAAAGTCAAGAAATATTAAAAATTGAGTGAGATTTTAAGCATGTAAGGAGTTTTATTTATGAATACAAGATCTCCACCTCAACTTTAAACATTCTGTCTATGTTCTCATGTTAATGATGTTTTAACTGGATTACCAGTGTTATAATTATTTTTGCTATTGTTTATTTACTTGCTGTGAAGTGTAACAAACAAAATAAAAAATTTTTGTAAGTCCAGTTTCACAAAGCCGTTGTGCAGTTTCGTTCACATAGCCATACCTTGTCCAATAGTCATTTATGCATGTACCCAACATTGTATAAAATAATTAATTTGCTCATACAATTACCTACTTTATGAAGTCACCAAACGTTTACGTAAAAAGGGTGTCATTTCATGAAACTGGGTCATTTGTACCACCCCAGCATTCATAACAGTCGTACAATATAAACGATGCCACGATTGTTTGATATATTCTCCTCCACACCAAGATCATAAAGCTATTATTTTACAAAGCACCATTCACTATCCTTTTTAAAGTGTAACTGCTATGGAAATGCCATAAGTATCTACGAATTGTGAGCCTTTTATGGGAGAGCAGAACAGATGAATAACAACTTTAGTGGCCGATTGCAAACCACGCCATGAGCATGATTTCCAACAAATATTAAAAGAACCTCCTGAAATGGTCCAAGCTGAATCTGACAAAAGCAAGTACAAAATAGCATTTTGAAAGGCAAGCAGGAGCAACAGTTTGATGTGCGGGAAAAACTTTGCACTGCAAAACAAGTTCTGAAGAGACAGATGTGCTAGCAGGATAGCCTAGACTCGAGGTATGCGCACTTGCTTCTGAGCTGTTTAGCCTTGGTTTGAATCTCGACCTAGCTGTAAACTGTCATCCTGGTATTTTGCATGCCAGGCAATTCAGGAATGTGTGTGCCATCCCTTGGATGGACGATGAACTGAGTGTCCCAACAACTGACATTGATTGGTGGATGTTAATGATCCCACGGTGTCTTTCGTGGAGAGTAGGTGAGTTATCTACTTATCTCCCACACCGTGAATTACAAATTCCAAGCCTAAATTACAGGGGACACTGCATCAATAGTACATCTGCACTCCCAGCAAAAGTGTGATGCAAACCCACAGCCAGATGCTCAATATGGAAGAAGAAGAAGAAGAAGGTAAGACAGATAAAAGGAAACACAAGGAAGTTGAGACACACGAGGAGGCCTTTGATTCCAACAGTCTCATGCAGTTGCCACAACCATTAACTTAATCTATTAATTTAGTTATATTCTCCATGTGCTTAAAACAATTTTTCATTGTTATCTTAAAATCCACATCCTTTTTATAACCAAATTATAAACTATTTCCATTTTTAATCCACAGACAAGGACAATATGACCAGGGTACTAACATAGAAAGGCCTACTCCTCTTGAAAGAAGACATGGAATTTTGAAATGAAAATATAAATAAATAAATAAATAAACCCCTTTAGAAGACATCAATGTGAACAATTCCATCCTAACTATTCTTTGTGGAAAAATAAGAGTTCCCAGTAATGTCTGCAGAAACAGCTGCAGCTTCTCTGTGATTGGCTGAATGCATGCGTATTAACTATCTGCTTTTCACAGTCAGACCTGGGCAAGACATGGTGACCTCCACCGAAATTGCTGGGGAAATTCAATGAAGTTGCATTCATTGCTCAATGGTGCATTGCCTTCTTCTAAGGATGCAAAGTGCAAAATGCTATGATGACAAGCTCAAGTTTCATCTAAATCCGTCTGTAACTTTTCGAGATATCGTGCAATATATCGTTTTGGTGCCATCTATCAATGGTGAAAAATCACTTTTAAAATTCTAGTATCCGGATCTGGATCTTTACCAGAATCAAATAAATTCGTCCTTGTCACACAACCAAGGTGGCACCAAGTTTCATCCAAATCCGTCCATAACTTTTTGAGATATCATGCTGTATATAATTTTTGGCCCTATCTCTCAATGGTGAAGAATCACGTAAAAAAAAAAATCACAGATCTTAGGGTCTTGAGTTTAAGCCCCTGTCGTGCTGTTGAAATAACATCAAATGGGTTGACTCAGCCTGTCATCCTTCCGAGGTCGGCAAAATGAGTTCCAGCATGCTGGTAACAGGGTAAGTGCAACAGCGGCGCAGTCGTGTTTCCAGAAAATGATGCAACCAGCAGCCACAGACTGCATACGAAACAACAACAACAACCTTTGGTGGCGGAGGTAATAATTCTGTTTTGAAAATCAGTCTTGTGTTTCCCTTTCGATCATGCAAAACAGATTTCAACAAAACTTTTCAAAATGCTCCACAGTTCACCAAAGAGATGTAACCCCATTTTAACCCCATAACGAATGCATTCAGTGCCGGTTCTGAAATCTTTGCAAACTCCGAGCTTTGCTACTATACTTTTTGTTTTGACCGGATAAACTATGCAAAGCGGTACTGCTTTGTCATGCACCAATAACATGTCCTCTGGCCTATTGCTCATTCCTGATACACATTCTGCACCTGACAGATTAACCTTCCCAATGCAAAGGTACAACCCCTCCCAGCTGAGTTGAATCAAGACACAACTTCCTTAAGGTTTAGCACAATTCCAAGCAGGGATGGGGTCCGACTTTTAGGATGAAAATGGTGTTGTCTCTCATCAACACATTATAGAAGTAGAAACGACATGGATCGGCTTTCTTCTTCTGCATCAAAACCCTTTTCTTACATTCTGGGATATTGAGCAAGTAAATGTGACATGTGTATGGAAAGAGCGTTTCATTTATTTTTAGGGGTTTCAAAGTAAAAAACAAAAATATTCTCATTTGTTTTTGTTATTGATTTTATATAATCACAATTGAGACCTCTGCAATGATAAATTTGATAATGATTAATTTCACAACAAAAACAGAACACCAATAACAGGTGGAACATTCTTATCGGCCTGCATGCTTGGAAGGTGGAAAACAAACAGTGTCCGTAAAAATGGTGCAAAACGAAATTGCTTGAACCTTCTCTTGTAGATGATTTGTACTTTGATACAAAGTGATACATTATAAACCCAAAACTACTTAAATAATTGTCAGCATCATAAAAACGATTGATCATGCTACCATATTATTCAGAATTTGAACATGCAACCAAATGGAATTTGTAACTCAAATTGTAAGTTCAGTGGGAGTTCCCTTTATCAGGATTGATGAAATGTTGGCTTTCAGCCTTTGCACTCAAAAAATATTTCAGTTGGTTTTGTCTCAACGTTATAAATAATATGTTGTTGTTCTTTCATGGTGGCAATTAATGCCAACTTCTCTTGAAGTCAGTCGGGGAACATTTTTGGCGGAAGACTTTCACAAAGTAGATTATAGGGCAGGAATTTGGAACTTGTTCAGGGTGCCGGCGATAGCTCGCCTACTCTTCGCGAAGGACACTCTCGGCTCTTTAATGTCCATGAACTAATGCTGGCAGATGGGAGCACAGTTGAACATCCATCTGAGAGACGGCTCACATTGATGCCTTGTCCTGCCTGTGAAACACCAGGATGATGGTTTATATCTGGAATTAGATTCAAACCCAGACTAGACAACTCAGAGGAGAGTGTGCATACCTTTATGCTATCCTGCCACCCCTTATGAATAATATGAGAGCATATCAATTTTTTTAGATGGTGACAATGGTCGCTGCTGAACTTGGGTGACAAGGCAGCAATTTGTAAAAGGAGAACAGAAGACAGCACTGTGAAAACCTACCAAAACAATTGTGTCCGTCTTCTGCCAGCATGAAGCCATCGTAGCATGTGCAGCGGTAGTTTCCTGGGATGTTGATGCATTCATGTACGCAGCCACCATTGTAGTCACTGTCACACTCATCAATGTCTGGTATCAGCACGACAATGGAATCCAGAAATCAGCATTGTGGCCCGTCTCACACAAGTTTATGCTCAACGTTTGAGTTGAAAATCATTCATTAAAGCAGGATTTTCCTGTAAAAGTGCCGTTTATTATAATTAGTACTCCTTATAACAGGATTTCTGCATTGTATTGTTGTTATTTTTACTTGTTATTATACTCAGCACCACACATACAAATGCAAATTTAAAACACATGTCTCACATGTAAGGCAGGAAGTCCCATTAACCTGAGGTTCTATAACTTTACATTATTATTACTATTATTGATATTATTATTGTTAATCAAATCACCACGTTCTCTACAGAACATTGGTTCTCAGGTTCTGCTGAAACAATATCTTAGCTAGGCGTTACAATCCCAGATGGGTTTCCACCAGGCCCGGATTAGAGCTACGAGGGGCCTAAGGCTAATAGGAGGGAAGGGCTGAAATAGGTAAGACATATTGCATAAAAATTCATCAAACTACTTTTTTCAAAAATAATTTTCCAAAACTCCAAAATGCTGATCAACATATCCACACCACAAAGACGGTGATCAGTGATATGTCCCTTTTCCCTCACTTTTCACTTTGCTTTACCTTAACCAAAATATTTTTCTTTCTCACTTTGGCTGTGGCAAAGTCATGAATGATGTCATCGTAATTCAAAGCCCTGGCAATTTCACTCTCATTATTCGAAAGAGACAAAGCAATGAGATGCTGTTGAGTCATGGTGGATCAGAGCACATTTGAAATGTGCAAAATGTGAAAAAAGAAGATTAAAAAAATTTGAAGGCTGAAAAAAAATACAAGGGCTTAAGGCTATAGCCTCATTAGCCTATATGGGTTAATCCACCCTGGTTGCCACTCTAACACAGGATACTCCACTGAGGGTGCAGGGATTTGGAATTTGTTCAGAGTGCCAAAAATAACTCGCATACTCTCCGCCAAGGACACTGTGGGATTTTCAGGGTCTACCAACTAATGCCAGCACATGAGACACCCAGTTTAACATCCTTCCGATAAATAGCAGACACATTAATGCATCACCTTGAATGTGAAACACCAGGGTGGAAGTTTATAACTGGGTGGAGATTCAAGCCCAGGCTAGACAGCTCAGACATGAGTATGCATACCTCAAGGATATCCTGCCAGCCCTTATTTATTAAACAGAGCATGGTAAATAACATAATTACTTCAAGAGCACTTACATTATCCATTGTCAATTCAAATATTGCTAATAAATATAATACTAACGAAAAAGCATCCCAAAATGCAAAGCCCGTCCAAGTCTGCACTATTTTCTCGAACTGAACTTGTCAAAAATAACAGCTATAAAAGCAGTAAAATGTATTAATTAGTCTTCTCCATATTCTCATAATAAAGGTTATTTTTGAAAATTTGATGGGTTGCATCAGTGCTCAAATGGTAAAAGAGTTATGGCCTACACACACACACACACACACACACACACACACACACACACACACACCTGCTGAGGGGGTGGATGGGCTAATAATAACAACCATCTAGGACAGTAAAGTAAAGAGCTTATGGCATAAAAAAAACAGTTCTGGACAACAGAAGACATGAACGACCTGTGATTGTGATATCCAATATGATCATATCTTCAATATTCAAGATGTATACCAGGATGTGAGGAAGCTTTATATATGCAGGTGATTCAACTCGTAAAAGTCCAATCATTGACATGACTTCGTGCCATCCTGGATTTAAAAAATTGTATATAAATTGCGATTTGAATGCACACCATCTATCTCACCGAGTTACTCATCTTACGCAACCATTGTGGACACAGCGGCACGTAATGCATGACCACAAATGGACCAGACCGATCGAAATGCCTGACGATGAAGGGCAATGCCGGACATCTCTGTAACCGTAATCTTCAGGCAGTGACAGAGTAAACACCGGAAGAAAATTCCAGGCAAATGCCTTTTGATTGTCACCGATTTAACCCTCAACCCTGACCTCTGACCATAGGTTTCTGCAGCGTGAGATTTGCACACTAGTGTGCTCTCACCGAGAGAGACAGAGTCGCTCCCAGGAGCGTGTCTGCTTCGGAGTCCTAGCACCCACACTAAAGAACAGTGGTATTTTACACTCCGCAAAAGGGAAAGCAACCGAGAGGCCAAATAACGGAGGTTGCTGCTGCCACGCCGTTCAAGCCATGAACATGTGTCGCCGCAGGATTCCCGCGCAAATATACTTTTCCAAGGCATCTGCGGAGGGAGGTCGTGGGAAGTCAACAAGCTCTCTCGAAAAAAGAAGAGGGACGGCTGTCGACTTTTTTTGAGGCTGAAAAGCTAAAGATTGTGAGGCCCTGGTCAACAGAGGAAGCCTCATGAAGAGGTTTGCTTGGATTGTGGTTTGCTTTTTAAACATGAAAAGTATAAGGCAGGAGTACCAAGCACAGTTAACACACCAAAGACCAGCAAAGTCGGCCTGGTTTTGATTCAAACGAGCGCCAACCTCGTCGAGCCAATGCCAGTTCTGGCCCCTATACACCACCAGCTGTCTGGGAATCATCACAGACCCTCACAGCGTCTGCGCTTGAGTCGTGAGTACATCCAAGGCGTTTGAATCTGAAGTGCCCATGAAATCGAGAGCTGGAGGTTCGTCGAGACATGTTTACAGTAGCAGATATAAAACTTACAATCTCCACATGACGGTTGGATCTTTACGCACACAAACTGATTTATATCACAGAATTACCTGTGGATTTTGATAAATGGATCATCCACATCATCCATTACTCAAACAGAGGAGGAAAGAAACTCGATTCCTTTGAAACGCACTTGTTGAAAAACATGCTAAACATAAAATGGGATGATTTCATGGAAAATTAAGATATCAGAGAAAGACTCAACAACTTAAAGTGAATCGAATACCTACATCTAGACTGAAATGATTTGGATGTATTAATGAATGAATGGAGGAGACCAAAGAATATACCAAAGCAGGATGAGCATTAGAAGGCCAGGGGTATACCAAGAAACAGATGGAAGCAAACATGGAAAGGTACTAATGGAAGCTGAAATTACTACAGAAGCAGCACAACAACTCACCCAAAATAGGAAAGGGTGGAGAACCGTGGTTCGTGACAAATGTACATAGCAGAGGGAAGAGGAAGGTAAAAGTTGGATTTACCTGAACAGCGGTGTCCATTACCCTTGTAACCAGGCTTGCACATGCAACGGTAGGAAGAGGCAGTGTTCTGGCAAATGGCATCCACATCGCAGGTGTCCGTGTTCTCCGCGCACTCATCCATGTCTGGGTGAGTATAGTAGGATAGTCAAGTTTACGGTATGCAAACACAATAAGGAACCAATAATGGTCCGTGTGAACCCTTCTTGAGGACGGGTCTCATTGTGTGTGCGCTCGCCATTGCGCATTGCTGCAGAAATCAGGTCAGGCGACGCGCGTGCAACAGGTACACCAGAGGCGGAAGGAATTTCCACATGTATGCGCTACAGTGAGGACATTCCATCAATATGCTAACAGTGACAGCACTTACACATTTACGATTCAGTATGACTTGGAAAAAAGGCTCAGAAGTGAAACTATTTCAATGAGCAGATGTTTTCGAAATACTTGCTGATTGCTTTAAAAATGCATGTATATATGTATATATGTATAAATATATATATATATATATATATATATATATATAAATTGTTGTGAATTTTAGCAACACAAACACCTTGGATGAATGAATGATGTGCTGAAGCAATTTTGAAACCAATCGAATTTCAATTCTTCGATTAATGAAGAAAAGAGCCTTTTTGACAACCGTGTTGAAAATGTTCATTCACGGCTGGAAGGAGTTCAAGGTAAACGTTTTTACGAACCGTTCAGGGAAGGTCAAATATATGACTTTTCCTATTGTTTCAGAGCTTCTGCCAGACAGACCATTCGAGGTGCCATTCAGTGTCTCACATGTAAAGAACAAACCACGAAAATAACGTAAAATGAGGCAACCATTCCGATAGATAAACAGAAAGACAGACAGACAGACAGAGAGAGAGACAGAGAGAGAAAGAGAGAGAGAGACAGGGCATAAATTAGATAGATAGATCTTGTGAAGTATGCAGCTCATCTCGAAGCGGAATACGAGCATCTCTACCTTGTCCACTGGCAAAGCGAGGAACCGTGAGCAGAAGCAAAGAGAAATAGAAAGTCCAGGTCAGGCAAGTAACCGTTTCCATGGCGGCTGCCGCCTGAGCGAGCCTCGAGCAAGGACTGAGGCGCAGGCCGATTGGAGCGCCTCCTTTTCATGCGTAAGCGTCAGTCACATCAAAAAGGAGGGGGAGAGAGAGAGAGAGAGAGAAAGAGCAGAGACGAGAAAGAGAGGGGGAGAGAGAGGGGGAGAGAGAGAGAGAGATACAGAGATACAGAGATGGAGATGGAGACGGGGATGGAGACGGAGAGAGTGAGGGAGAGAGAGAGAGATTGAGAGAGAAAAGGTTCCTTTCCCTCCCCCTAAACCCCAACCGCTCCCCTCCCCCCTCCCTTACTGCCCTTGCCTGAAGCTCACAGCCGGCCCAAACTAACGCCCTGAGGCTAATGGCATGTCAGTAATTTGCCATTTTGGGTGGACGCGCAACAGAGCGTGAAACTCGTGGAGGAAGGGAAGTCTCTCTAAAGCTCAGCACACGGTTTTTCTTTACGTTTTGTTCTCTCACTTGGCTCTTTCTGGGTTCCTCCTCCGGACATCCATCCTAGGGCTGTGTCTGTGCAATGTAAACACATGGCAAGCGCCGAGGTGCCGGTGGGTGTCGTCCGGGACGGGGCGGCGAGAGCGCAATTAGCATAACAATGCTTTCCCAACAATGACTTCTCAGCCAGAAGCGCCTGAGCATGCTAATACCATCCCATGCTTGAGCGAATAATTCATATGCTAACGACACCAAAAAAAAAAAAAACCCCGCTGCGTGAAAGGGTCCGACGTGAGAACTGTACCCTCTTACCGACTCTGCACATTGTTGGGCCAACTTAATAGAACCATCGTGGACTTCCTATATCATGAATATGAATGAGGTCACCGTCCGATGAAACCGAGAAAGGTTCGGACGTCATGGAAACGCAGCTCTGTTTGATCTTCAAGCGTTTGCAGACGAGGCGCCGAGAGAATCCGCCCCCATCAGAAATAATTAACTGCGAAGAAGGACGCGCCCCAGGGGCTCCGGCGCACTCCCGCGGGGCGTTAAAAAGAGCGCGCTCCACTCACGATCGCCCGTCGGGCCATCGACGAGCCTATTCACCGTTCGATGGTGTTGTGTATTGCACCGATCACTGCAGTAATGGTAATACACCTACCCATCGAACGGATATTTATTTAACACGTGTTTGCGACTATATAAAACGGTCTCTGTCGGGTCTCTAATAATAATTCCGCTGAGTTTCTGCGTGGGAAGGAGAGCCCCCCCCCCCCAAGGAAGGACTTTTTCACTCTTATGGTGCAAAAAAAAAGGGGGGGACTGGAGGAGGGGGAAGCCGTCTGTTTACCTTTTCACGGCGTAAGCGTGCTAATTCTAATTACACGGCTTAATATGGCGAGGGCAACGAGAAGCGCAGGCTTGCGACGCGAGGAGGAATAGCCGTGGAGTGAAACATGCTCCGCATCTAACGTCATTATTAGCGCTTTCGCACGCTCAAAGGGCACGCGAAAAAGTGCCTTTGTAGGACACCGAATAATGGAAGGTCTGGGACTTAGAAATCACAAGGAGGGGACGCAGGGGGCATCTGGTGCAGGGGAGGTGGGTTTGCCTGGGACGGGGTGGTGCAGGACAACGACGGCGGCGGTGATGGAGGTAGTGGTGGTGGTAGTAGTAGTAGTAGTAGTGGTGATGATAGTGGTGGTGGTGGTGATGAAGGTGGGGGCGGTATCTCGCGTGCGTCTGTTTGTGCTGTTCCCGCACACGGAGCCGACCCCTGAACGTGCTTCGCTTGTATAGTTATTTATCCGGGTTAACGAAGAGCAAATAGTGCGGAAAAAGTTGCGCATTAAATGTACACCAGTGCGAAATAGTGGAATTTCAATCGACAACAAATTCCAATGAGAAACCTGTCATTGGAATTCATACGATCGAGGAACGCACGTCGGATCGACATGATTACCGTGTAATAAATCCGATTCAGGCAATTGTGAAAAGTGACTTTATAAAAGTGAATTATCACTGATAAAAAGCGTTTGTGCAGGAAATACGGAGGGGGAGCTAGGTGTGCGGTTGGGGGGGTGAGGGGGGGGTGTTGGAAAGGAGGGGGAGAATTGGCAAGTATCCAGATCTGGACTCAGAGCTTCACCAAAATTGAATCAATTCATCCTCGTCACTTACCTAACTCGTCCAACAAGTTTCGTTCCAATCCGTCCACAACTTTTTGAGATATCCTGCTATATATCAGTGTAGCCCTATCACTCAATGGTGAAGAATTCCTTAAAAGATTCGAGAAGCTTGATCCGGATCTTCACCAAAATCGAAGCACTTCGTCCTTGTCACGCACCGAACCTGTCACAACTTTTTGAGATATCCTGCACACAGACAAACAAACACAGACAGAGGTGAAAACATAACCTCCTTCCACCTTCGGTGGCGAAGATTAAAAAAGAAAAAAAAAAAGTTCGGTCTCGGCATGCCTGCG
>CM068957.1:114970258-114983718 GCA_035128595.1 Eptatretus atami
GTTCCATTTAATCTACGTAGCTAAGCTACGTCCCCACTACACATTCCATGTCCGTCCATGTCTCCCAAAATCCATTTCCCATTCTAAATCTGAACTAAATTCCCACTAAGTAGTCCACGGGCCCCATGGAGGATAGCTCATGCCCCATGAGGCCGGTCTATCTAAGCTAAACCCTTCTTGCTAACTAATGCTCCTTTGCCCAAACAAGGATGTCTACTCCATCCCGGCCGGGGCCGTGTACTCGGGGCAAGGCTCTACGAGCCTTGCGTCTCCACGGGAGCGGTGGTCCTGGCTCCGGCTACTCCGGTCCGATCCATCCATGAGGGTGTAAGGTCGCCCTTATAGGGTCTTAGGCGGTCCGTGTGGACGATACGGGGAAGGGCCGGGTCCCATTTTGATCTTTATGACCACGTCACTAATTTGCGCCAGGACGACCCCGGGCCATGCCAGGGCGAGGTGAGTTTCAGGCATCTGCCCTTCCTCCTCCGGGGATTGAAGAACCAAATCTTCATCCCCGGGGAGTACTCACTCGCCTGGTTCTGGTGGTCGTACCTGCACTTCATTTTCACACCCGCCTGTTGGAGTTGGTGGCGGGCAAAGGCATGGACTCGTTCCATGCCTTCCTCCAACTGACGTGCGTAGCCCTTCCCTGGGGGTCTGTCGGGACGCTCAGGCGTCAGGCCGCAGAGCAAATCGACGGGGCTCGCAGCTCCAGTCCGTACATGAGCAGCGCAGGGATACAGGCGGTGGCTTCATGTTGACTCGTTCGATAGGCCATCGACAAATACGGGAGATGTTCGTCCCAGTCATCCTGACAATCGGCGGTGAAGAGGGCCAATTGTTGTGTATGGTTCTATTGAACCTCTCCACCATACCGTCGGATTGTGGCCTTAGGGCATTGTACGTGTCTTTTGAATTGATAGGAGACTGCACACTTCTTTTAGCAATTCACTTTCAAAATTTCCGCCCTGGTCGGTGTGCAGCTCCTCCGGAATCCCATCCCGACATATAAATCCTTCTACGAAGGCCTGTGCACAACCCCGGCTCTTGGTTGGGAAGGGCATAGGTCTCCGGCCATTTAGTGAAGTAGTCCATGATATGAGGATGTATCAATTACCTTGGTGAGTGGGGGCAGTGGTCCCAAAATGTCCATGGCCACTCGCTCAAGGGGGCCCCAACCTGATGTAGTTGGAGCGAGGCCCTCATTCTCCGTGTCGGTCCCTTTAGCAGTACAGGCGTCGCATGATCGACACCAGTCCTGAACATCGCGCCCCATGTTGACCCAATAAAACGCCGGCGGACCCGAGATGTTGTTTTGGTCCTGCCCAAATGGCCACCGGGCGGGTACCGTGCACCTGTTTCAAAATTTGGGTCTTAAATTGGTCTGGGACTACTACCAGCCGAAGAAGTTCTCTCTGAGGGAATCTCCACCCACTTGCGATACAAGATGTTGTTCCTCATTTCTAGGGTTTTCCACTGAGCCCAGTACACCTTTATTCGCGCTTCAAATGGGTGACCTCCTCCCACTGGGTCTCATGTTGACTCGGACCCACTTGTACATGGGCCCTATACGGGTTTCCCGCTGGGCCGTGCTCCACGCCAAATCGCCAAATTCCTCATCTGCGGTTAGTGGCAAAATTGGGCCTACCACCCAGGCTGCACGGACTAGGAGCTTCTGGGAGGTGTCTGCCAATTGGTCCCTCTCCTCGTGCCTCGTGCAATATTTACAGTTTTCTGCCAGACAGGGGCGTCGAGAGAGCGCATCGGCATTCCCATGAGCCTTACCGGCTCTATGGGCCACATTAAAATCGTACTGCTGCAACTTTTCCAACCACCTTGCAATTTGGCCTCCAGTTCCTTGAACCGTAGGAGCCATTGCAAGGAGGAATGGTCAGTTTGAACCAAAAATTCCTCCGTACAAGTACGGGTGGAAATGCTCACTGCAGACAGCATGGCCAATAGTTCCTTGCGAGTGATGCAATAATTTCGTTCAGGCCCACTCATGGCCCGACTGTAATACGCGATCACTCTTTCCACGCCCCCTGTGTCTGAGACAAGACTGCACCCAATCCTTCCTGGCTTGCATCCGTGTCCAGGGTATACATCCCGTCATCGGTGGGTATGCTAAAATGGGTGCGGATGTCAAACACCCCTTTAATTTGAGGAAGGCCTGATGGTATTCCCCTGTCCAATTAAATATCAACCCCTTCTCTGTAAGCCGGTGAAGGGGTCGAGCTATCTCCGCAAATTTGCCACAAAGCGCCGGTAGTAGGAGCAGAGAGCCTAAAAACCCCCGTACCTGTTTGACGTTACGGGGTACGGGCCACTCCTCCACTGCTGTAATTTTACCTGGGTCGGTTTTCACCCCGTCACGGCCTATCACGTGTCCGAGATAGGCCACTTCCTTTGCGAACAAAAGTACATTTCCCCGGGCTCAACTTCAACCCTGCCTGCCTGAGGCACCCAAACACCTGGTCCAAATTAGCTATTGCCTGGGAAAATGTTTTAGCGTGTACCAGGACGTCATCCAGGTACACCAGGCATGATTGCCATGGCCAGCGCCCAGCACACACTCCATCAATCTCTCAAAGGTGGCGGGGGCGTTGCACAAACCGAACGGCATCACAGTGAACTGATACAGTCCTTCCCTGTAGAAAATGCCGTTTTCTCCTTCCCCATCTTATCCATCTCCACCTGCCAATACCCACTCTTGAGGTCCAAAGTTGAAAACCATTTAGAGCCTGAAACGGCATCGAGGATATCGTCAATTCTAGGCAGGGGATAGGAGTCTTTGAGTGTCGCGTTGTTAAGTTGGCGATAGTCCACGCTGAAACGCGTGGTCCCATCCTTCTTTTTTACCAACACAACCGGTGACATCCAAGGACTTCCCGAGGGCTCAATGACACCTGCATTGAGCATCTTTTCTACCTGTTCGTCAGCTTCCTCCTCTTGCTCCAAGGGAGCCGTTGAGCGGGCTGACAGACAGGCCGGGCCCCATCGGTGTTGATCTGATGTTTCACCAGGCCCGTACATACAATATCCTCGGGTGACAAGGAGAAGGTTTCTATGTGTCGGTTGACCAGTTTGTGTAAGGCCTCCCGCTGGGCGTCCCCATTTTGTTTCCCATCGCATCCATTTGCACTCCATCGCTCGCGCATTCGTTTTTAAATCCTCACTCATTGCTCGTCTTAGCATCTCCTCCAACTGTTCATGTCAAGTGGCGGGGCCGATCCGCCATGATCGGTCGCGGTTTCGCTGGGGACCGGGGGGGGGGGAATTTGACGGAGGGGCGCTCTTGTGCCGCCGCTCCCACCGTGCCCATTACGACCTCTGGGTCCGGTTGTGGGGATGGTCAACCTGCATGGCGGTGTCCTGTACGGTGGTTTCGTCCTGGGCCAAGATTCCTTTAATGCTACATCTATACCCACCTGCTTCAGCCCATCTTGGCTTGCCATGTTGTGTATCAGAAATAAATTTTAAAATGCTCATAATTTGTGGGAACGGGGGGGGGGAGGGATGGTTTGCTCCGCACCCCTGGTCCGAATCCTGTGAATTTCTCTACGGAGCGGAGGGGTTTGAATCACACTCCTGATCACCAATTTGTTGTGGAGCGGGTGTCGGAGGCGAGCTCGACCGCAAGGTGAGCAGTAGAGTCGGCTCCACCGAACACCCGGAATCTAGATCGTGCTTCTCGAGAACTCTGAAGGCACGGGTCCGTTACAGGACCGTGAATCGCCAATATTTCGACGGCGTGAGGTAGGGTCCACTTGTCTAACTCCAATTTACCGAAGTACTCACACCATCCAACTACCGGGGAAACCACACCCTCGGCCGACTCTGTCCGATCAGAGTCACCGGTAACGGCTCAGATCCGGCATAACCGAGCGGAGTTACCAGAGCCCGCCGGACCAAATGGACAATTTTCCGCTTCCAATTTCCCAACACGCACCGTGCTAAGCCAATAAAAGAAACACAGAAACGAGCTGAAACATTCAACAAAATGGATATTTATTTACAATAGGCAGGGAGGGAACACAGAAGGGCAGAGTTATCACGACTATAAGAGCAAATAATGTACAACAAAAGCACTTAACAATTCTACTTAGGCAAGACAGGCCCGCACACAGACACGCACACCCAAAATTGAATGGACCTCAATGGTCTATCTCAGTCAAGCCGGCCGGGGTACCTGTCCGCTTCGTGCAGTCACACCGACTCCAAACCACTGGTGGGACTCGAACCCACGACCCGAAGTCCACGGCTTAGGATCCTGGCTGCTCGACTACCAGACCTGCCCTCCAAAGGACCGCAGACCGCTCCAACCACGACCACGACCGTCTGCAGAACCCTCCGCAGCGCCACGATCACTCGGCCTCCCGAAAAACTGATCCAGACCAAGCCAATCTCTGACCGTCTGCCGCAATTGCCACGATCCTCCAAACTGCCGTCCTCTCTTCTTTCCTGAGGGGGAGGGGCTTCTTCTCCCCGCCACTCGCCTCCTGATTGGACGGTGGGTTGTCAGGCGACTCGTGGCGCGTCTCCCGATTGTCTGTGGCGCGCGTGTGGTGCTCGCCCTCCACTCATTGGCTGGAGGAACGCTCTCTGCTCCTCCTCGGAGCAGAGCTTTGACCCGAGGCGACGAAGGCTCCGCCCACGTCCTCAGCCAAAAACACGTGCGTAATGGCGACCGGTCGAGTGTGGAAGGTGGCATTGTTGTAGTGGATGTAGTAGTAGTAGATGTTAGTTGTTGTTGTTGGTGTGGTGTAAAAATCGAAGATTGTCGTTGTTGTAAGTGATGTAAAAATTCTAGCTATCAAAATAACTCCGCAGCGCATGTACATTTAATTCCCATTAGACTCGGGACGGGACCCTAACTCGAAACACGTACTTACCGATATAACTGATCTATAAGGACTCTGGCTGTTGTGTGTGATGGGTTCCAGATTCGTAACAATACTACCATGACTTGAGATTTGACTTGAGACTTGTCCTCAAAGACTAGAGACTTGACTTCAAAGACTAGAGACTGACTTCAAAGACTTGAGACTTGACTTACAAAGGCTTGAGACTTATCCTCAAAGACTTGAGACTTGCCTCAAAGACTTGAGCCTTGACTTCAAATGCTTGAGACTTGTCCTCAAAAACTTGAGACTTGACTTAGACTTGTCCTCAAAAACTTGAGACTTGACTGAGACTGTCCTCAAAGACTTGAGACTTGACTTGAGTCTTGTCCTCAAAGACTTGAGACGACTTCAAAGACTTGAGACTTGTTTTCAAAATCTTGAGCTTAGACTTCAAATGCTTGAGACTTATCCTCAAAGACTGAGACTTTGCCTCAATGACTTGAGCCTTGATTTCAAATGCTTAGACTTGTCCTCAAAAACTTGAGTCTTGACTTCAAAGGCTTGAGACTTTTCCTCAAAAACTTGAGCCTTGACTTCAAATGCTTGAGACTTGTCCTCAAAGACTTGAGCCTTGACTTCAAATGCTTGAGACTTGTCTCAAAAACTTGAGACTTGACTTGAGACTTGTCCTCAAAGACTTGAGACTTGATTGAGACTTGTCCTCAAAGGCTTGAGACTTGACTTCAAAGGCTTGAGACTGTTTTCAAAGGCTTGAGCCTCGACTTCAAAGGCTT
The DNA here is from genome assembly GCA_035128595.1 of Eptatretus atami. Taxonomy (NCBI): domain Eukaryota; kingdom Metazoa; phylum Chordata; class Myxini; order Myxiniformes; family Myxinidae; genus Eptatretus; species Eptatretus atami. The sequence continues at coordinate 114,975,897 of CM068957.1, forward strand.
GAGACTTGTCCTCAAAACTTGACACTTATCTTCAAAGACTTGAGCCTTGACTTCAAATGCTGAGACTTGTCCCAAAGACTTGAACTTGTCCTCAAAAACTTGAGACTTGTCCTCAAAAACTTGAACTTGTCCTCAAAGACTTGAGACTTGTCCTCAAAGACTGAGACTAAACCTCAAAGTGCATTAAAAGTCAATCAAAAGTAAACTGTTTAACATCCATCCACGAGGGATGGCGCACACACACATTGATGAATCACCCTGCTTCTGAACCACAGGTTTGACAATTTATAGCCACGTCGGGATTCGATCCCAGGGCTCGGCAGCCATCCTGCCGGCGCATTTCAAGATCAGGAAGATAAACGATTCCATCGATAAACGTCCGTAATAAATAAATGGACTTATTTGGACTTCATTAAACACGCCAAAGCATTTTTTTCCCCCATTATCTTCCACTTATTATGATATTAACCTCCGCCATCGAAGATGGATGGAGGTTACTGTTTTCACCCCTGTTTGTTTGTTTGTTTGTTTGTTTGTTTGTGAACAGTATTACGGAAAAACTCCTGGACGGATTTCGACGAAACTTGGTGGGGGGGGGTTAGGTATGGTCCAAGGATCATGCCATTAAATTTTGGACTTGGTCGAAAGTCCATATGGCCGCTATGGCGGCCATTTTGAAAAAATATTTGAATTTTTGTTTTTTTGCATTTCTACATGTTTTAAGTGATTTCCAACCAAAAAAAATAAATTTGTTAGAGAAAAAAAAAACAAAATTTTGCAACTTTTTTTCAAAAAATTTCGATTTTATTTAAAAAATATTTGAATTTTTTTTTGCATTTCTACATGTTTTAAGTGATTTCCAACCCCCCCAAAAAAATTGTTAGAGAAAAAAAAAATATTAGAAATTTTGCAACTTTTTTTTCAAAAAAATTTCGATTTTTTTTTTTTGGCATTTCTACATGCGCGTCGATCTAGTTTATTTATTCAATCTGGTTCAGTAGAGTCTGATCCGTTTTGACCTACAATGAATAGGACATCAGGTTCACTTTAAGTGACCCAGCAGTATTGACGGCGGAGGTTTGCACTCTACGCAGTGCTCCCCATTCTCTCTCTTCACATTCCATGTCCGTCCATGTCTCCCAAAATCCATTTCCCATTCTAAATCTGAACTAAATTCCCACTAAGTAGTCCACGGGCCCCATGGAGGATAGCTCATGCCCCCATGAGGCCGGTCTATCTAAGCTAAACCCTTCTTGCTAACTAATGCTCCTTTGCCCAAACAAGGATGTCTACTCCATCCCGGCCGGGGGGGGAGCACTCGGTAGAGTGCAAACCTCCGCCGTCAATACTGCTGGGTCACTTAAGTGAACCTGATGTCCTATTCATTGTAGGTCAAAACGGATCAGACTCTACTGAACCACGATTGAATAAATAAACTAGATCGACGCGCATGTAGAAATGCCAAAAAAAAAAAATCGAAATTTTTTTGAAAAAAAAGTTGCAAAATTTCTAATATTTTTTTTTTCTCTAACAATTTTTTTTGGGGGGGTTGGAAATCACTTAAAACATGTAGAAATGCAAAAAAAATTCAAATATTTTTTAAATAAAATCGAATTTTTTTGAAAAAAAGTTGCAAAATTTTGTTTTTTTTTTCTCTAAACAAATTTATTTTTTTTTGGTTGGAAATCACTTAAAACATGTAGAAATGCAAAAAAACAAAAATTCAAATATTTTTTCAAAATGGCCGCCATAGCGGCCATATTGGACTTTCGACCAAGTCCAAAATTTAATGGCATGATCCTTGGACCCATACCTAACCCCCCCCCACCAAGTTTCGTCGAAATCCGTCCAGGAGTTTTTCCGTAATACTGTTCACAAACAAACAAACAAACAAACAAACAAACAGGGGTGAAAACAGTAACCTCCATCCATCTTCGATGGCGGAGGTAAATATCATAATAAGTGGAAGATAATGGGGGAAAAAAATGCTTTGGCGTGTTTAATGAAGTCCAAATAAGTCCATTTATTTATTACGGACGTTTATCGATGGAATCGTTTATCTTTCCTGATCTTGAAATGCGCCGGCAGGATGGCTGCCGAGCCCTGGATCGAATCCCGACGTGGCTATAAATTGTCAAACCTGTGGTTCAGAAGCAGGGTGATTCATCAATGTGTGTGTGCGCCATCCCTCGTGGATGGATGTTAAACAGTTTACTTTTGATTGACTTTTAATGCACTTTGAGGTTTAGTCTCAAGTCTTTGAGACAAGTCTCAAGTCTTTGAGGACAAGTCTCAAGTTTTTGAGGACAAGTCTCAAGTTTTTAGGACAAGTCTCAAGTCTTTGAGGACAAGTCTCAGCATTTGAAGTCAAGGCTCAAGTCTTTGAAGATAAGTGTCAAGTTTTTGAGGACAAGTCTCAAGCCTTTGAAGTCGAGGCTCAAGCCTTTGAAAACAAGTCTCAAGCCTTTGAGTCAAGTCTCAAGCCTTTGAGGACAAGTCTCAATCAAGTCTCAAGTCTTTGAGGACAAGTCTCAAGTCAAGTCTCAAGTTTTTGAGGACAAGTCTCAAGCATTTGAAGTCAAGGCTCAAGTCTTTGAGGACAAGTCTCAAGCATTTGAAGTCAAGGCTCAAGTTTTTGAGGAAAAGTCTCAAGCCTTTGAAGTCAAGACTCAAGTTTTTGAGGACAAGTCTAAGCATTGAAATCAAGGCTCAAGTCATTGAGGCCAAGTCTCAAGTCTTTGAGGATAAGTCTCAAGCATTTGAAGTCTAAGCTCAAGATTTTGAAAACAAGTCTCAAGTCTTTGAAGTCGTCTCAAGTCTTGAGGACAAGACTCAAGTCAAGTCTCAAGTCTTTGAGGACAAGTCTCAAGTCAAGTCTCAAGTTTTTGAGGACAAGTCTCAAGTCAAGTCTCAAGTTTTTGAGGACAAGTCTCAAGCATTTGAAGTCAAGGCTCAAGTCTTTGAGGCCAAGTCTCAAGTCTTGAGGATAAGTCTCAAGCCTTTGAAGTCAAGTCTCAAGTCTTTGAAGTCAAGTCTCTAGTCTTTGAAGTCAAGTCTCTAGTCTGAGGACAAGTCTCAAGTCAAATCTCAAGTCATGGTAGTATTGTTACGAATCTGGAACCCATCACACACAACAGCCAGAGTCCTTATAGATCAGTTATATCGGTAAGTACGTGTTCGAGTTAGGGTCCCGTCCCGAGTCTAATGGGAATTAAATGTACATGCGCTGCGGAGTTATTTTGATAGCTAGAATTTTTACATCACTTACAACAACGACAATCTTCGATTTTTACACACCACCAACAACAACAACTACATCTACTACTACTACATCCACTACAACAATGCCACCTTCCACACTCGACCGGTCGCCATTACGCACGTGTTTTTGGCTGAGGACGTGGGCGGAGCCTTCGTCGCCTCGGGTCAAAGCTCTGCTCGAGGAGGAGCAGAGAGCGTTCCTCCAGCCAATGAGTGGGAGGGCGAGCACCACACGCGCGCCACAGACAATCGGGAGACGCCACGAGTCGCCTGACAACCACCGTCCAATCAGGAGGCGAGTGGCGGGGAGAAGAAGCCCTCCCCCCCAGGAAAGAAGAGAGGACGGCAGTGTTTGGAGGATCGTGGCAATTGCGGCAGACGGTCAGAGATTGGCTTGGTCTGGATCAGTTTTTCGGGAGGCCGAGTGATCGTGGCGACTGCGGAGGGTTCTGCAGACGGTCGTGGTCGTGTTGGAGCGGTCTGCGCGTCCTTTGGAGGGCAGGTCTGGTAGTCGAGCAGCCAGGATCCTAAGCGTGGACTTCGGGTCGTGGGTTCGAGTCCCACCAGTGGTTTGGAGTCGGTGTGGACTGCACGAAGCGGACAGGTACCCCGGGCCGGCTTGACTGAGATAGACCATTGAGGTCCATTTCAATTTGGGTGTGCGTGTCTGTGTGCGGGCCTGTCTTGCCTAAGTAGAATTGTTAAGTGCTTTTGTTGTACATTATTTGCTCTTATAGTCGTGATAACTCTGCCCTTCTGTGTTCCCTCCCTGCTATTGTAAATAAATATCCTTTTGTTGAATGTTTCAGCTCGTTTCTGTGTTTCTTTTATTGGCTTAGCACGGTGCGTGTTGGGAAATTGGGAAGCGGAAAATTGTCCATTTGGTCCGGCGCGGCTCTGGTAACTCCGCTCGGTTATGCCGGATCGAGCCGTTACCGTGACTCTGATCGGACAGAGTCGGCGAGGGTGTGGTTTCCCCGGTAGTTGGATGGTGTGAGTACTTCTGGTAATTGGAGTTAGACAGTGGACCCTACCTCACGCCGTCGAATATTTGGCGATTCACGGTCCTGTAACGGACCCGTGCTTTCAGAGTTCTCCGAGAAGCACGATCTAGATTCCGGGTGTTCGGTGGAGCCGACTCTACTGCTCACCTTGCGTCGAGCTCGCCTCCGACACCCGCTCCACAACAAATTGGTGATCAGGAGTGTGATTCAAACCCCTCCGCCTCCGTAGAGAAATTCACAGGATTCGGACAGGGGTGCGGAGCAAACCCATCCCCTCCCCCCCCCCGTTCCCCAAATTATGAGCATTTTAAAATTTATTTCTGATACACAACATGGCAAGCCAAGATGGGCTGAAGCAGGTGGGTATAGATGTAGCATTAAAGGAATCTATGGCCCAGACGAAACCACCGTACAGGCACCGCCATGCAGGTTGACCATCCCCACAACCGGACCCAGAGGTCGTAATGGGCACGGTGGGAGCGGCGGCACAAGAGCGCGCCCCTCCGTCAAATTCCCCCCCCCCCGGTCCCCAGCGAAACCGCGACCGATCATGGCGGATCGGCCCCGCCACTTGACATGAACCAGTTGGAGGAGATGCTAAGACGAGCAATGAGTGAGGATTTAAAAACGAATGCGCGAGCGATGGAGTGCAAAATGGATGCGATGGAAACAAAATGGAGGACGCCCAGCGGGAGGCCTTACACAAACTGGTCAACCGACACATAGAAACCTTCTCCTTGTCACCCGAGGATATTGTATGTACGGGCCTGGTGAAACATCAGATCAACACCGATGGGGCCCGGCCTGTCTGTCAGCCCGCTCAACGGCTCCCTTGGAGCAGAGAGAGGAAGCTGACGAACAGGTAGAAAAGATGCTCAATGCAGTGTCATTGAGCCCTCGGGAAGTCCTTGGATGTCACCGGTTGTGTTGGTAAAAAAGAAGGATGGGACCACGCGTTTCAGCGTGGACTATCGCCAACTTACAACGCGACACTCAAAGACTCCTATCCCCTGCCTAGAATTGACGATATCCTCGATGCCGTTTCAGGCTCTAAATGGTTTCAACTTTGGACCTCAAGAGTGGGTATTGGCAGGTGGAGATGGATAAGATGGGGAAGGAGAAAACGGCATTTTCTACAGGGAAGGGACTGTATCAGTTTCACTGTGATGCCGTTCGGTTTGTGCAACGCCCCCGCCACCTTTGAGAGATTGATGGAGTGTTGTGCTGGGCGGCTGGCCATGCAATCATGCCTGGTGTACCTGGATGACGTCCTGGTACACGCTAAAACATTTTCCCAGGCAATAGCTAATTTGGACCAGGTGTTTGGGTGCCTCAGGCAGGCAGGGTTGAAGTTGAGCCCGGGGAAATGTACTTTGTTCGCAAAGGAAGTGGCCTATCTCGGACACGTGATAGGCCGTGACGGGGTGAAAACCGACCCAGGTAAAATTACAGCAGTGGAGGAGTGGCCCGTACCCCGTAACGTCAAACAGGTACGGGGGTTTTTAGGCCTCTGCTCCTACTACCGGCGCTTTGTGGCAAAATTTGCGGAGATAGCTCGACCCCTTCACCGGCTTACAGAGAAGGGGTTGATATTTAATTGGACAGGGGAATACCATCAGGCCTTCCTCAAATTAAAGGGTGTTTGACATCCGCACCCATTTTAGCATACCCACCGATGACGGGATGTATACCTGGACACGGATGCAAGCAGGAAGGATTGGGTGCAGTCTTGTCTCAGACACAGGGGGCGTGGAAAGAGTGATCGCGTATTACAGTCGGGCCATGAGTGGGCCTGAACGAAATTATTGCATCACTCGCAAGGAACTATTGGCCATGCTGTCTGCAGTGAGCCATTTCCACCCGTACTTGTAGCGGAGGAAATTTTTGGTTCAAACTGACCATTCCTCCTTGCAATGGCTCTACGGTTCAAGGAACTGGAGGCCAAATTGCAAGGTGGTTGGAAAAGTTGCAGCAGTACGATTTTAATGTGGCCCATAGAGCCGGTAAGCTCATGGGAATGCCGATGCGCTCTCTCGACGCCCTGTTGGCAGAAAACTGTAAATATTGCACGAGGCACGAGGAGAGGGACCAATTGGCAGACACTCCCAGAAGCTCCTAGTCCGTGCAGCCTGGGTGGTAGGCCCAATTTTGCCACTAACCGCAGATGAGGAATTTGGCGATTTGGCGTGGAGCACGGCCCAGCGGGAAACCCCGTGATAGGGCCCATGTACAAGTGGGTCCGAGTCAACATGAGACCCAGTGGGGAGGAGGTCACCCATTTGAAGCGCGAATAAAGGTGTACTGGGCTCAGTGGAAAACCCTAGAAATGAGGGACAACATCTTGTATCGCAAGTGGGTGGAGATTCCTCAGAGAGAACTTCTTGGCTGGTAGTAGTCCCAGACCAATTTAAGACCCAAATTTTGAAACAGGTGCACGGTACCCGCCCGGTGGCCATTTGGGCAGGACCAAAACAACATCTCGGGTCCGCCGGCGGTTTTATTGGGTCAACATGGGGCGCGATGTTCAGGACTGGTGTCGATCATGCGACGCCTGTACTGCTAAAAAGGGACCGACACGGAGAATGAGGGCCTCGCTCCAACTACATCAGGTTGGGGCCCCTTGAGCGAGTGGCCATGGACATTTTGGGACCACTGCCCCCACTCACCAAGGTAATTGATACATCCTCATAATCATGGACTACTTCACTAAATGGCCGGAGACCTATGCCTTCCCAACCAAAGCCGGGGTTGTGGCACAGGCCTTCGTAGAAGGATTTATATGTCGGGATGGGATTCCGGAGGAGCTGCACACCGACCAGGGCGGAAATTTTGAAAGTGAATTGCTAAAAGAAGTGTGCAGTCTCCTATCAATTCAAAAGACACGTTACAATGCCCTAAGGCCACAATCCGACGGTATGGTGGAGAGGTTCAATAGAACCATCACACAACAATTGGCCCTCTTCACCGCCGATTGTCAGGATGACTGGGACGAACATCTCCCGTATTTGCTGATGGCCTATCGAACGAGTCAACATGAAGCCACCGCCTGTATCCCTGCGCTGCTCATGTACGGACTGGAGCTGCGAGCCCCGTCGATTTGCTCTGCGGCCTGACGCCTGAGCGTCCCGACAGACCCCAGGGAAGGGCTACGCACGTCAGTTGGAGGAAGGCATGGAACGAGTCCATGCCTTTTGCCCGCCACCAACTCCAACAGGCGGGTGTGAAAATGAAGTGCAGGTACGACCACCAGAACCAGGCGAGTGAGTACTCCCCGGGGATGAAGATTTGGTTCTTCAATCCCCGGAGGAGGAAGGGCAGATGCCTGAAACTCACCTCGCCCTGGCATGGCCCGGGGTCGTCCTGGCGCAAATTAGTGACGTGGTCATAAAGATCAAAATGGGACCACGGGCCCTTCCCCGTATCGTCCACACGGACCGCCTAAGACCTATAAGGGCGACCTTACACCCTCATGGATGGATCGGACCGGAGTAGCCGGAGCCAGGACCACCGCTCCCGTGGAGACGCAAGGCTCGTAGAGCCTTGCCCCGAGTACACGG
>CM068957.1:114987069-115003405 GCA_035128595.1 Eptatretus atami
ACATTTGCAACAATGAGATGAACATGATATACCGATTAGATGAACATGATATACCGATTTAGATGAACATGATATATCGATTAGATGAACATGATATAACAATTACACGAAATTTGTGACAATTAGATGACCATGATATGACGATTAGATGACACTTGCGACGATTAGATGAACATGATATATCCATTAGAATAATTAGATGAACATGATATAACAATAACACGAATTTTTGTGACGATTAGATGAACATGATATGACGATGAGATGAACATGATATAACACATTTACACGAATATTGTGATGATTAGATGAACATGATATAACAATTACACAATATTTGTGACGATGAGATGAACATGATATACAATGAGATGAACATGATATAACAATTACACAAATATTTGTGACGATGAGATGAACATGATATGACGATGAGATGAGTATGATATAATGATTATATTAACATGTGTGACAATTAGAGGAACATGATATAACGATTAGATGAACATTGTGACAATTAGATGAGCATGATATGACGAATAGATGAACATTTGTGATGATTAGATGAACATGATATGACAATGAGATGAACATAATATCACGATTTGAAGAAGATGATATAACGATTACATGAACATGTATGACAATTTCGAGGAAACATGATATAACGATTAGATGAACATGATATCACCATTAGATAAACATGATATCACGATTAGATGAACATGATATACGATTAGAATATTAAATGAACATATAATAACGATGAGATGATCATTTGTGACGATCAGATGAACATGATATCACGATTAGATGAACATGATATGACAATGAGATGAACATAATATCACGATTAGAAGAAGATGATATAACGATTACATGAACATGTGTGACAATTAGAGGAACATGATATAACGATTAGATGAACATGATATCACCATTAGATAAACATGATATCACGATTAGATGAACATGATATAACTATTGCGTGAACATGTGTGACAATTAGAGGAACATGATATAACGATTACATGAACATGTTTGGCAATTAGAGGAACATGATATACCGATTAGATAAACATGATACAGTATCCACGATTAGATGAACATGATATCACGATTAGATGAACATGATATAACTATTACATGAACATTTGTGACAATTAGAGGAACATGATATAACGATTAGAATATCAAATGAACATAATATAACGATGAGATGATCGTTTGTGACGATCAGATGAACATGATATCACGATTAGATGAACATGATATCACGATGAGATGAACATGGATAAGATATTCTATCTTTTATCTTGCAGTTAGTCTGATTTATTTATCTTCAACTGTCCCTTTTAATGACAAATTATTTTTAATTTTCTTTTAAAAAATTCATTTCACTTTTTTTTTTCTCTGCAGGAGCATGATTCATACAAAGCAAGACACTTAGTTAGATGAGTGTGTGTGTGTGTGTGTGTGTGTGTGTGTGTGTGTGTGTGTGTGTGTCACCTCCTCTGCATTGGTTGTTTGGTTGTTCATTCATTCATTTTATTTATGAAATATTACAATAACATGTACACTGTATTTTTAGCTTATATTGACTTTAGCTCGGTCTAACATGAGTAGGGATGTAACAGCACACTTTATCCAAATAGCTTTCACCGTTTCAAAATCCAAAGAAATCTCAAACGATCTCCATGAAATAATCAGTTAAAAACAACGAGTATGCCCGTACTCTTTGGGAGCATGAAGAGAGCTAAAAGATGAAAAAAATGTTATTCCTGACCACTAATGTATTTAAGTAAATAAAGGCAGTGTATTCTCGACAAATCAAATGTAAACATCTCTCTGATTGTACGTAGTGCTGCATCTGCTGGTAAACATTTTACATGCCGAATACTTTTACCGTTATTAGAACAAGGTTATTAGAACAAAAAAAACACAAGGTTGTTTAATGATAGAAATGAAATGTGGAAATCGAGCAAATATCAGTTTTTAAAATATCGCAGACACTTACTGCGCAATTATGTCTTCAGGACTTTAAGGTGAAACAAAAGTTGTACTTCAAAACGAAGGCTTAACACATTTGTTCGTTGTTAAATTTCTCTCCTTACATCTTTATTTAAAAAATAAACTGCATTATTGACCTATAAACTCATCATCTGTGAATTCCTCGATATCTCCCAGGAGGCAGACGTTTTCTACGGGTGGGTGGCTTCGTTGCACTGGGTGGCTTGGTTGCACCACATAATTTGGGTGCGCAGGGTGGCTTGGTTGCACCACATAATTTGGTTGCACAGGGTGGCTTGCTTGTGCCGGGTGGTTTGGATGCGCCGGTTGGGTTACTTGTGCGGGTGGCATGCTTGCGCTGGGTGGTTTGGTTGTGCTGGGTGGTTTGGTTGTGCCAGGTGGCTTGGTTGTGCCAGGTGGCTTGTTTTGCTGGGTGGCTTGCTTGCACCGGGTGGCTTGGTTGTGCTGGGTGGCTTGATTGCGCCAGGTGTTTGGTTGCGCCATGTGGCTTGGTTGTACCGGATGGCTTGATTGCACCAGGTGGTTTGGTTATGCCGGGTAGTTTGGTTGTGCCATGTGGCTTGCTTTCGCCAGGCGGCTTGGTTGTGCTGGGTGGTTCGGTTGCGCAGGGTGGCTTGCTTACGCCGGATGGCTTGATTGCTCCAGGTGGTTGGTTGCACCCGGCGGCTTGGTTGTGCCATGTGGCTTGCTTGCACCGGGTGGTTTGGTTGTGCTGGATGGCTTGCTTTTTCTGGGTGGCATGGTTGTGCTGGGTGATTTGGTTGTGCAGGGTGGCTTGCTTGCACCGGGTAGCTTCATTGTGCCGGGTGTTTGCTTGCACCGGTGGCTTGGTTGTGCCGGTTGGCTTGGTTGTGACAGGTGGCTTGGTTGCGTCCGGTGGCTTGGTTGCGTGGGTGGCTTTTACTTTATTGCATCAGGTGGTTTGGTTGTGCCGTGTGGCTTGCTTTCGCTGAGTGGCTTGTTCCGCTGTTTGGCTTGCTTTCGCCGGGTGGCGTGTTGTGTCGGGTGGCTTGGTTGTGTCAGGTGGCTTGGTTGCGGGTGGTTTGGTTGCGCAGGGTGGCTTGGTTGCGCAGGGTGGCTTGCTTTTGTGGGTGGCATGGTTGTGATAGGTGGCTTGGTTGCGACAGGTGCTTGGTTGCGACAGGTGCTTGGTTGCACCGGGTGGCTTAGTTGCACCGCATGGCATCAAGCACAGATGTTGATCCTACAAGTTATAAAAGATAATATTTTCTCATACCTTAACATGGTGTAATCAATGAACATAGACCTTTTATGGGCTTGACCAGCAACGTGTTTCTTCTTCCTTTTGTTATTTTTCTGTACTATTTTTATTTTTCTGTTATATTTCTTTCTTTTTTTTTCTCTGTTATTTTTCTGTTATATTTCTTCAGGCATTGCATGTTTGCTTGTTACGGGAGTAGCAAAGAAACGATCTCTCTTATCTATCGACGGCCTGGTGTTGGCTTAGTGATTAAGGTGGTTGCTTAAGATCTTGCATCCGGAGTTTGAGTCCCTGTGCTCCGTTGAATTAACACCAGGTGGGGTTAACTCAGCTGTCATCCTTCCGAGATCGGCAAAATGCGTATCATTGTACTGGTAATAGAGGGCACGCATCAGCGGTACAGCCGCACCCCTAGAAAATCAGCGGTACAGTCTGAAAATCATGGAAGAAAAACAAAAAACGGCTGGGCCATATCCACCAAATTTGCAAATGTGCTGGGGGTACCAGGGGTCAGGTCATGGACCACACAAAACAAAATCCCCCTCCCCCCCCCCACCAGCGAGGGTGGGAACCCACTTATGATTGCCACCTGGCACCTGTATGGCTGGCCATACGTGCTGGAGGTAGCCAGGGTCATGTCTCAAACAAGGATATGAGGCTATTTGGCCCATCATTGCATTGGCACACTCTCGTGTTAATTTTTGCTACAGCTTTAAACATCAAACTTCCTGATTGTTTGTTGAAGTCTAAATAACCCGATCTTGCTCGGGTGACCCAGCTTGGGTGGGGTACCAAGGATGCACAGGAAAAAAAAACTACATCGGGGTTTCAAGTGTTTGTTTGTGGGATTTATGTTACTCTGTCATGGCTGAACCATAGCATTTAGAGACCCCAGCTTTTGGGTGTCGGTACTTCAGAATCTGGGCAAGGTTTTAAGCTACCACACGTTAGCCTTGACGTCCGTTCTGAGGTCACCAAAGGCCACTGTTGTTTCGTATGCAGCCTGTGGTTGCTCGTTGCATCATTCTCTGGAAGCACGGCTGTGCTGCTGATGCAATGCCCCTATTACCAGTAAGCTGGTACTCATTTTGCCGACCTCAGAAGGATGACAGCTGAGTCAACCCACCTGGTGTTATTTCACGGCACGACAGGGGCTCAAACTCAAGACCCTAAAATATTAAGCCAGCCACGTTAACCGTGAAGCCAAGCCAACACCAGGCTTACCAAAGCCCACTATAAAGTGTTTTTGGGATGTGGTGGCAGGCAGTGTTGCTACCAGACCATAGGCAAAAGGTAACCACCATGAGGCCAATAACTAGCTTTTCAGTGTCCAACATGTTCCAGAAACCCCCGTTGGGAAAAGCTCACCCAACCGGGCAGCACTGGGTACCTCCTTCTCCCCTCCCCCTCCCCCCCCCCACCACCTTTGGGCAGCACAGGATCTCCCCTCTAATGTAATAAATAAATCGGCTCTCAGTTTAAAAATTTGCTCTCAATAAAATAAGTTTGCCAGATTGCCAGATGTGAGGTAGTTCCACTCGTTGATATATAGAGAGAATGATAGAAGTAAATAGACACCATGATTTTTAAAGAATTTATTTATTTAACATTTGAAGTACATTTGATCCATTTTAATACAAACACGAGTATTTTGTAGACTGCCATATGCAGATTTCAATGCCTTTACTTTTTCAGACATAGAACTAACGAGTTCTGAAATTTTCTCTTGTGGGATTTCTAGCCAGGCTTCACACAAAAGGTTCAGCAATCCTGCCCATGATGTTGGTTTCCTGGACTTTTTCCGCACAGCTCGATCCAATATGGCCCAGAGATGTTCAATGGGATTCATGTCAGGAGACTGACTTGGCCATGGAAGTCGCTTGATCCCATTTCTGTCCTGCCATTCTTTGGTCTTTTTTGGAGTGTGGCATGGAGCTCCATCTTCCATGAACAGTGTGTTGTTTTTTGACCATCTGACCAGAAGAGAAGATGGGAAGAGGTCCATCCTCAAGGATATAAATGTGTATCATAGTGTTGATGTCGCCAACACACTCCACAAGCTCTGACCAACACAGCGCCCAGATTGCTACCTACACCATCACTGAAAAAACCACGTGTTGACTGTTGGCTGCAATCGGTTCAAAGAAAACTCTTGACTGGGAAGTCTCCAGACCCATATGCATCCACTGTCAGAAATTGAGCAAATTGGGACTCATCTGAAAATTAGTTTGCCAAAAATCCAAGGGTCTGGTGGCCATCTTGTCAGCCCACTTCTTTCTCCTTTGAATGTTGGCTGGTCTAAGAAGAGGTTTTCTCCTAGCTGCTCTCTCATAGTAACCCAATTGATGAAGGTACCGCATGGCAGTTCTTGAGCAAACTTGGACTTCTTCTCTGCAACGTCTGTTGCCTTGCAACGAGGAGTTTTCTCAATGGACCGCTTGACAGCTCGAAGACACCTTTCTGAGGGCCCAGATCGACCAGAACGGGAAGCTGTGGATTCCTTGCCTTCGCTGGTGAATTGCACAATCACCCGATTGACCGTAGGAAGCGGAATGCCAAGGTTCTGAGCTCTCTGATGCTGGCTGACTCCACTTCCAATGGCCAACAATTCGTCCTCTTTGAAATCGGAAAGTTGTGGTGCTCCCTGGATTCGAGGCATCGTTAGTTGTCATACAAGACACAGGAACTCGTTTCTGCAAAGAAATAGTTGAATATTAGTCCAAATCACTGAGTAAAACGCGTTATACAGATTCAATGAAGAAATTTAAAGTGTCTATTTACTTCTGTCATGTCTCTGTACAGGTGTCGAGGTTTCAATTCTTCAATTTAGAGATTATTTCTGATTCTGATGCACCATCATCTGTTTCAGAGCGTTTGGTGCTGTCGAGGCCATTTATTGGCAAGGGTTATACTGTACTGGTGGTTTGCCATTACCCAGAGTTGGCGACTCAGACTTGAGACTTGGACTGGGGACTTGGTGTCTGGGAAGTTGGAACTTACTTGCGATTTGAATTATATAATGATTATTGACAAAGTTTGGAAAATAATCGTTGAATAAACATCAACTTAAAACGGGGTTGAAAATAAATGGTAAATTATTTTCAGTGGTGGCCGTGTGCTGTTCGGATCAGTGACCACGTGTACCGTGTACACGTACATGTGCAGCGCAGCAGCGCTTACTGCCACTGGGTTGCATACCGTTGCCACTCAGGTTAAAGGGAGTGTCCACTCTTCAGACAGCACAGAGCACACTGTGCGTGTCCAAGTGGCAAGCATCAGTCTTACCAACGTGGCTACTTGGGAAACCACTTTATTCAAACCATGAACATTCGTGCGCGGGAGAACTTGGCTCCTCATCAGTAACCCATGCACGTCCCGACCACATGAATGATTTTGTGATCATTCAAATATGTCAGTTGACTTTGATTATTTCAACTTCATCAATAACTGTAAATTACATCATGACATCTTTTTTTTTAAAGGAAAACATTAAAAAGTACGGCATCTCAAAAGAAAACAATTGAAGTTAACAAGCTATACGTTTCATTTTAACGTACATAATAAATATACAAGTAAATTATTAAAATCAGCTTACCCGTTCCACATGGAATGCTTTGGTTCTACGTGTAAACCATTTAAACATAAGCTGAGGTCACTGACTGGTCTGATGTAGGCGACACTAGATATGAGAAGTAAATTTATATAAATTTATTTTTGCCTGGAAACAAAGTAAAAAAATATCCACTGCATGAAGTGTACAAAAGAAAAGCTTGAGTTAACAGCTTTTCAGAACATACATTGCCAATAAATGAAGCCATGTGGCCTGCATCTTAATTCCTTGATAGCTTGTACTCCAACTCCAACTCCATTAGGTTTATAAGTAAATGTGAGACTTGACACAAGTTGAAGTAATACTGTTGTGGAGCCGGGTGTCGGCGGCGAGCTCGACCGCTAGGTGGAGCAGTAGAGTCGGCTCCACCGAAAAAACGGAATCTAGATCGTGCTTCTCGGAGAACTCCGAAAGGCACGGGTCCCTTACAGGACCGTGATCGCCAATATTTCGACGCGCGTGAGATAGGGTCCACTTGTCTAACTCCAATTTACCAAAGTACTCACGCCGTCCAACTACCGGGAAACCACACCTCGGCCGACTCTGTCGATCCGAGTCGCGGTAATGGCTCGCATCCGGCGTAACCGAGCGGAGTTACCAGAGCCGCGCCGCGACCAAATGGACAATTTGCCGCTTCCCAATTTCCCAACACGCACTGTGCTAAGCCAATAAAAGAAACACAGAAACGAGCTGAAACATTCAATAAAATGGATATTTATTTACAATAGGAAGGGAGGGGAACACAGAAGGGCAGAGGTATCACGACTATAAGAGCAAATAATGTACAACAAAAAGCACTTAACAATTCTGCTTAGGCAAGACAGGCCTACACAACAGACACGCACACCCAAAAGAAATGGACCTCAATGGTCTATCTCGGTCAAGCCGGCCCGGGGTACCTGTCCGCTTCGTGTGGCCACACCGACTCCGAACCACTGTGGGACTCGAACCCACGACCCGAAGTCCACGCTTAGGATACTGGCTGCTCGACTACCAGACCTGCCCTCCAAAAGACCGCAGATCGCTCCAACCACGACCACGACCGTCTGCAGAACCCTCCGCAGTCGCCACAATCACACGGCCTCCCGAAAAACTGATCCAGACCAAGCCAATCTCTGACGCGTCTGCCGCAATTGCCACGATCCTCCCCAACCGCCGTCCTCTCTTCTTTCCTGAGGGGGAGGGCTTCTTCTCCCCACCACTCGCCTCCTGATTGGATGGTGGGTTGTCAGGCGACTGGTGCGGTCTCCCGATTGTCTGTGGCGCGCGTGTGGTGCTCGCCCTCCACTCATTGGCTGGAGGAACGCTCTCTGCCCCTCCTCGAGCGGAGCTTCGACCCGAGGCGACGAAGGCTCCACCACGTCCTCAGCCAAAAACACGTGTGTAATGGCGACGGTCGAGTGTGGGAAGGTGGCGTTGTTTGTAGTGGATGTAGTAGTAGTAGCTGTAGTTGTTGTTGGTGGTGGTGTAAAAATCCAAGATGGGCGTTGTTGTATGTGTTGTAAAATCCTAGCTATCAAAATAACTCCGCAGCGCATGTACATTTAATACCCATAAGACTAGGGACGGGACCCTAACTAGAAAAACGTACTTACCGATATACTGATCTATAAGGACTCTGGCTGTTGTGTGGCGATGGGTTTCCAGATTCGTAACACTACCCCTCCCCTTTTTACAGACTTGTCCCGAGTCATCAAATTTCGTGTGACCAGCATGTGTAAGTTCTCCCCTCGTACGATTTACCTACAGATCCCTGAGTGCGACATTTTTTTTTAATACGTGTCCCAAAAATAAATAACCTAGTGCGCTGCGTAACTAGCTAACAGACTCACTCGGACAACTTAACTGCATTGCGGCGCTAAGACAGACAACAGGTGGGTTACAAAATATTTACAATTTTACCTTATCTATTACACGAACCATGGCCAGGACCTGTGATCTGTGGGGAAGGCACAACAATGTCAACAGTTTGTGTGGGTGAGTGCACAGCAGCTGAAGGTCAGTCGTCCTCAGGGCCTGCTCAAAATGTCCCCTTGTGTGTTCCTTGCAGTGAACCTTCTTCTTTTTTTTCTTCCTATCGCCGTCGTGTTTTTTCCATCTCCCTCTTTAATTGCCCTTGTCCTTTTTTTTACCTCTTTCATCCCTTGTCCTAGTTTGCCCTCATTGCCTCTTGCCCGCTTGGAGACTCAACACCATGCACTGCATTTCCCCTCGCTGCATTCGCATATCACCCCTCAGTGCCTGCGTGTTCGCCTACATTTTGTTTCCCATCGCATCCATTTTTTCATCCATGCAGCGCGCATCTTCATCCATTACTTGTTTCAACATCTCCATCATCATTTCCCCCAACCGGTTCGTGTCAAATGGACTCGCGAAGCCGATCCGCCATTATGGTGTGCGGAACCGGCACAAGTCGGGGGGGGGGGGGACTTTGACGGAGGGGGGGGGGTGGTTATACTCCGCCACCCCCGCGCCATTGCTACCTCTGGGTTTGGTTGTGGGGGCACATCTTCTTGCATGGGGGTGTTGTCCTGGACCATAGGTTCCTCTACACTACTACTACTACCCACCTGTTTCAGCTCATCTTGGCTTGACATGTTGCGTGTTGGGAATAAATTTGAAAACGCTCGTAATTTGGGGGGAACCGGGGGGGGGGGGGGAGGGGTTGCTCCCTACACCCTGGTCTGAATCCCATGAATTTCTCTACGGAGGCGGAGGGGTTCGAAACCCGCTCCTGACACCAATTTGTTGTGGGCCGGGTATCGGTGGCGAGCACGACTGCTAGATGGAGCAGTAGAGTTGGCTCCACCGAACACCCAGAATCTAGATCGTACCTTTCCGATAACTCCGAAGGTACGGGTCCTACAGGACCGTGAATCGTCAATAATTCAACGCGCGTGGGACAGGGTTATTTGCCAAACTTCAAAATACCTAGAGGCCACGTGGCGAGCTACGAGGAATTCACACCCTCGACGGAGCTCGAACGGGATGAGCCATTACCGTGCTCGACCCGTGCGTAACCCAAGCAGATGGTTACCGAGGTCCCATCGGTCCAAATGCAAAACTACGGCAGCAACGACCTTTTTAATCCCAAAACATGCACCGTGGCAGCCAATGAAGGAAGGACAAGGACGAGCTGGTACATTCACCAAAATGGATATTTATTTACAATAGGGGGAGGGAACACACAAATAGCAGAGTTAAACACACTAAGCAATGCAAATAATGCACAGCAAAGAGCACTTAACAATTCCTACTTACAGACGGGCCCACAGGCACACACACACGCACACACAAATACCCCAAAGAAGTGATGGCCGCGGCCTTTATTCGGCCCTTCAGCTCGGAGGGAGGTGAGCCGAAGGGGAGAACTGTCTCGCACCTCACTGCCTCGTGCGGTTTCGATGATCCGGTTTGGCGGGACTCGAACCCGCAACACAATGCAATGATGGACGCCAGCCGGCGCGAAGGTGGATCAGACAGAACGCCAGCAGGCCAGACGAGACGACCAAGTGATGAGGCTGACAAGACGACCAGGCGACGAGGCTGACAGGCGACCAGGCGACGCGACCTTCTTTTTTTATTTCCTTCATACCCCCAGCTGCTGGAGGCAACTCACCCTAACACGGCAGGCCATGCGCCATCCCACAGGCCATTTGAAGTGCCTTTATGCAAGAAGAGGTGGCCAGGCTGCTCAATGCAATCTTTGGCTCATGGAAATGGAAATGGATGCAAGAACACAGAATGGACACACGGGCTGCTCAAATGCAGTCCCGTGGTGAGGCTGCCTGCAGGGCAGTCTTGGCAAATGCTTGCTGGATGGTCCTGGCACACATGGATGGATGGTGACATGGGGGCGATGCAAATAAGGCAAGCAGGCATGGGGTTATGGCAAAGCAGGCGAATCAGGCATGGCAAGGCAGGCAATGCGGACCAGCGGATGTAGCACAAATACGGCCGGCGTAGAAAGCTGGCCGGCTCTGGTCTCGTTCAGTGAGGTTCTGGAGTGAGTGCGGTGTGCCTGCCGCTCTGAAGGCGGGCTCGGACCTAACCTACCATCTCCCCCAACCTAGCGCTTTGCCTGTCTCTGTCCATACCACTCCCTTAGTTTGCAACAAGAAACAGCAAATTTAGCCCCTTATTTTATTTTATTATTTTATATTATTATTTATTTTCCTCTATAATCTCGTCTCCCTAACCCCTTTTATCGTCTTTGTCGGCTAACCTTTCCTGTCCGTCTATTCCCAACCCCTAAGATCCTTTTTGGAGGGGAATAAGGAAGAGGCCAGCGTCCTGTCTCGAGGCCCAACAAGCCTCAGAATGGCCTCCCACATAATTCAGCCATCTTTCCCAAGGTGGGTCCAGCGGCCTACAGAGAGCGAAGGGATGAATGGTGCGAAGGGGTACATTTCCTAACTATCCTAGCATTTATTAACTTTAAACTACCCCGGGGCTTTTCCATACGCCTAGCTCTTTAAACTACAGGTTCTAACAACCATGATTCCCGTCGCCCGTGTTGGTGTCCATTATTAATTTGGGCCTAGCATCAAATTTTCACTCATGCCCTTGCACAATTTCATGGCTGGGCAGCGTGGCTCACATGGCAGGGATTCCCCCTCTGCTGAATCTCAAACTACGGCACCCCGGGCCCTGAGGCTGTCTCCGAGCCTACCTGCTCCCTATGAACCGGCGGGGGTTGCCCTTCCGGCATTGCCCCCTCCGATGACCCGTGGCATTTTGGCGCTACGGGTCCCTTTCCGAGAGTCGCCCGTGCCCACTACACTACCCGGTGCCTTGGACCCTTGGCCTACTCTGGCCGACGTCCGGTGCTCAGGGTGCCTCTACTCGATACTCACCTTTCAACAGCCACGCTCCCAGCTGGTCCATGGACTCCTGCACCCATCCAAATGGGGTTTGTACCTTCATACACCACCAACAACAGAACGACCTCCTTTTGGTAAACTTAACTAACATTACACTGACCCCGGGTCACTTGGGTGGGGTTCACTCCTCCCCCCACTCATTCATTCACACCATGCATACCACATTCGCTTCTCTCACTCACTCGGGCCCACTGACCCATACTCATTCATCACATATTTCAATTTTTACATTCACTCCACACTCTACCTATGTTCCCCTAACTATCTCGTGCTCCCTCATCGTCCTTAAACTAATGCACGTTCCATTTAATCTACGTAGCTAAGCTACGTCCCCACTACACATTCCATGTCCGTCCATGTCTCCCAAAATCCATTTCCCATTCTAAATCTGAACTAAATTCCCACTAAGTAGTCCACGGGCCCCATGGAGGATAGCTCATGCCCCCATGAGGCCGGGTCTATCTAAGCTAAACCCTTCTTGCTAACTAATGCTCCTTTGCCCAAACAAGGATGTCTACTCCATCCCGGCCGGGGCCGTGTACTCGGGGCAAGGCTCTACGAGCCTTGCGTCTCCACGGGAGCGGTGGTCCTGGCTCCGGCTACTCCGGTCCGATCCATCCATGAGGGTGTAAGGTCGCCCTTATAGGTCTTAGGCGGTCCGTGTGGACGATACGGGGAAGGGCCCGTGGTCCCATTTTGATCTTTATGACCACGTCACTAATTTGCGCCAGGACGACCCCGGGCCATGCCAGGGCGAGGTGAGTTTCAGGCATCTGCCCTTCCTCCTCCGGGGATTGAAGAACCAAATCTTCATCCCCGGGGAGTACTCACTCGCCTGGTTCTGGTGGTCGTACCTGCACTTCATTTTCACACCCGCCTGTTGGAGTTGGTGGCGGGCAAAGGCATGGACTCGTTCCATGCCTTCCTCCAACTGACGTGCGTAGCCCTTCCCTGGGGGTCTGTCGGGACGCTCAGGCGTCAGGCCGCAGAGCAAATCGACGGGGCTCGCAGCTCCAGTCGTACATGAGCAGCGCAGGGATACAGGCGGTGGCTTCATGTTGACTCGTTCGATAGGCCATCAGCAAATACGGGAGATGTTCGTCCCAGTCATCCTGACAATCGGCGGTGAAGAGGGCCAATTGTTGTGTGATGGTTCTATTGAACCTCTCCACCATACCGTCGGATTGTGGCCTTAGGGCATTGTAACGTGTCTTTTGAATTGATAGGAGACTGCACACTTCTTTTAGCAATTCACTTTTCAAAATTTTCCGCCCTGGTCGGTGTGAGCTCCTCCGGAATCCCATCCCGACATATAAATCCTTCTACGAAGGCCTGTGCCACAACCCCGGCTTTGGTTGGGAAGGCATAGGTCTCCGGCCATTTAGTGAAGTAGTCCATGATTATGAGGATGTATCAATTACCTTGGTGAGTGGGGGCAGTGGTCCCAAAATGTCCATGGCCACTCGCTCAAGGGGGCCCCAACCTGATGTAGTTGGAGCGAGGCCCTCATTCTCCGTGTCGGTCCCTTTTAGCAGTACAGGCGTCGCATGATCGACACCAGTCCTGAACATCGCGCCCCATGTTGACCCAATAAAACGCCGGCGGACCCGAGATGTTGTTTTGGTCCTGCCCAAATGGCCACCGGGCGGGTACCGTGCACCTGTTTCAAAATTTGGGTCTTAAATTGGTCTGGGACTACTACCAGCCAAGAAGTTCTCTCTGAGGGAATCTCCACCCACTTGCGATACAAGATGTTGTCCTCATTTCTAGGGTTTTCACTGAGCCCAGTACACCTTTATTCGCGCTTCAAATGGGTGACCTCCTCCCCACTGGGTCTCATGTTGACTCGGACCCACTTGTACATGGGCCCTATCACGGGGTTTTCCCGCTGGCCGTGCTCCACGCCAAATCGCCAAATTCCTCATCTGCGGTTAGTGGCAAAATTGGGCCTACCACCCAGGCTGCACGGACTAGGAGCTTCTGGGAGTGTCTGCCAATTGGTCCCTCTCCTCGTGCCTCGTGCAATATTTACAGTTTTCTGCCAACAGGGGCGTCGAGAGAGCGCATCGGCATTCCCATGAGCCTTACCGCTCTATGGGCCACATTAAAATCGTACTGCTGCAACTTTTCCAACCACCTTGCAATTTGGCCTCCAGTTCCTTGAACCGTGAGCCATTGCAAGGAGGAATGGTCAGTTTGAACCAAAAATTTCCTCCCGTACAAGTACGGGTGGAAATGGCTCACTGCAGACAGCATGGCCAATAGTTCCTTGCGAGTGATGCAATAATTTCGTTCAGGCCCACTCATGGCCCGACTGTAATACGCGATCACTCTTTCCACGCCCCCTGTGTCTGAGACAAGACTGCACCCAATCCTTCCTGCTTGCATCCGTGTCCAGGTATACATCCCGTCATCGTGGGTATGCTAAAATGGGTGCGGATGCAAACACCCTTTAATTTGAGGAAGGCCTGATGGTATTCCCCTGTCCAATTAAATATCAACCCCTTCTCTGTAAGCCGGTGAAGGGTCGAGCTATCTCCGCAAATTTGCCACAAAGCGCCGGTAGTAGGAGCAGAGGCCTAAAAACCCCCGTACCTGTTTGACGTTACGGGGTACGGGCCACTCCTCCACTGCTGTAATTTTACCTGGGTCGGTTTTCACCCCGTCACGGCCTATCACGTGTCCGAGATAGGCCACTTCCTTTGCGAACAAAGTACATTTCCCCGGGCTCAACTTCAACCCTGCCTGCCTGAGGCACCCAAACACCTGGTCCAAATTAGCTATTGCCTGGGAAAATGTTTTGCGTGTACCAGGACGTCATCCAGGTACACCAGGCATGATTGCATGGCCAGCCGCCCAGCCAACACTCCATCAATCTCTCAAAGGTGGCGGGGGCGTTGCACAAACCGAACGGCATCACAGTGAAACTGATACAGTCCCTTCCCTGTAGAAAATGCCGTTTTCTCCTTCCCCATCTTATCCATCTCCACCTGCCAATACCCACTCTTGAGGTCCAAAGTTGAAACCATTTAGAGCCTGAAACGGCATCGAGGATATCGTCAATTCTAGGCAGGGGATAGGAGTCTTTGAGTGTCGCGTTGTAAGTTGGCGATAGTCCACGCTGAAACGCGTGGTCCCATCCTTCTTTTTTACCAACACAACGGTGACATCCAAGGACTTCCCGAGGGCTCAATGACACTGCATTGAGCATCTTTTCTACCTGTTCGTCAGCTTCCTCTCTCTGCTCCAAGGGAGCCGTTGAGCGGGCTGACAGACAGGCCGGGCCCCATCGGTGTTGATCTGATGTTTCACCAGGCCCGTACATACAATATCCTCGGGTGACAAGGAGAAGGTTTCTATGTGTCGGTTGACCAGTTTGTGTAAGGCCTCCCGCTGGGCGTCCTCCATTTTGTTTCCATCGCATCCATTTTGCACTCCATCGCTCGCGCATTCGTTTTTAAATCCTCACTCATTGCTCGTCTTAGCATCTCCTCCAACTGGTTCATGTCAAGTGGCGGGGCCGATCCGCCATGATCGGTCGCGGTTTCGCTGGGGACCGGGGGGGGGGGAATTTGACGGAGGGGCGCGCTCTTGTGCCGCCGCTCCCACCGTGCCCATTACGACCTCTGGGTCCGGTTGTGGGGATGGTCAACCTGCATGGCGGTGCCTGTACGGTGGTTTCGTCTGGGCCATAGATTCCTTTAATGCTACATCTATACCCACCTGCTTCAGCCCATCTTGGCTTGCCATGTTGTGTATCAGAAATAAATTTTAAAATGCTCATAATTTGGGGAACGGGGGGGGGGAGGGGATGGGTTTGCTCCGCACCCCTGTCCGAATCCTGTGAATTTCTCTACGGAGGCGGAGGGGTTTGAATCACACTCCTGATCACAATTTGTTGTGGAGCGGGTGTCGGAGGCGGACTCGACGCAAGGTGGAGCAGTAGAGTCGGCTCCACCGAACACCCGGAATCTAGATCGTGCTTCTCGGAGAACTCTGAAAGGCACGGGTCCTTTACAGGACCGTGAATCGCCAATATTTCGACGGCGTGAGGTAGGGTCCACTTGTCTAACTCCAATTTACCGAAGTACTCACACCATCCAACTACCGGGGAAACCACACCCTCGGCCGACTCTGTCCGATCAGAGTCACGGTAACGGCTCAGATCCGGCATAACCGAGCGGAGTTACCAGAGCCGCGCCGGACCAAATGGACAATTTTCCGCTTCCCAATTTCCCAACACGCACCGTGCTAAGCCAATAAAAGAAACACAGAAACGAGCTGAAACATTCAACAAAATGGATATTTATTTACAATAGGCAGGGAGGGGAACACAGAAGGGCAGAGTTATCACGACTATAAGAGCAAATAATGTACAACAAAAAGCACTTAACAATTCTACTTAGGCAAGACAGGCCCGCACACAGACACGCACACCCAAAATGAATGGACCTCAATGGTCTATCTCAGTCAAGCCGGCCCGGGGTACCTGTCCGCTTCGTGCAGTCACACCGACTCCAAACCACTGGTGGGACTCGAACCCACGACCCGAAGTCCACGGCTTAGGATCCTGGCTGCTCGACTACCAGA
>CM068957.1:115003430-115020618 GCA_035128595.1 Eptatretus atami
ACATTTGCAACAATGAGATGAACATGAATATACCGATTATATGAACATGATATTACCGATTTAGATGAACATGATATATCGATTAGATGAACATGATATAACAATTACACGAATATTTGTGACAATTAGATGACCATGATATGACGATTAGATGAACACTTGCGACGATTAGATGAACATGATATATCCATTAAGAATAATTAGATGAACATGATATAACAATAACACGAATATTTTGTGACGATTAGATGAACATGATATGACGATGAGATGAACATGATATAACAATTACACGAATATTGTGATGATTAGATGAACATGATAACAATTACACAATATTTTGTGACGATGAGATGAACATGATATGACAATGAGATTGAACATGATATAACAATTACACAAATATTTGTGACGATGAGATGAACATGATATGACGATGAGATGAGTATGATATAATGATTATATTAACATGTGTGACAATGAGGGAACATGATATAACGATTAGATGAACATTGTGACAATTAGATGAGCATGATATGACGAATAGATGAACATTTGTGATGATTAGATGAACATGATATGACAATGAGATGAACATAATATCACGATTTGAAGAAGATGATATAACGATTACATGAACATGTATGACAATTTCGAGGAAACATGATATAACGATTAGATGAACATGATATCACCATTAGATAAACATGATATCACGATTAGATGAACATGATATAACGATTAGAATATTAAATGAACATAAATAACGATGAGATGATCATTTGTGACGATCAGATGACATGATATCACGATTAGATGAACATGATATGACAATGAGATGAACATAATATCACGATTAGAAGAAGATGATATAACGATTACATGAACATGTGTGACAATTAGAGGAACATGATATAACGATTAGATGAACATGATATCACCATTAGATAAACATGATATCACGATTAGATGAACATGATATAACTATTGCGTGAACATGTGTGACAATTAGAGGAACATGATATAACGATTACATGACATGTTTGGCAATTAGAGGAACATGATATACCGATTAGATAAACATGATACAGTATCCACGATTAGATGAACATGATATCACGATTAGATGAACATGATATAACTATTACATGAACATTTGTGACAATTAGAGGAACATGATATAACGATTAGAATATCAAATGAACATAATATAACGATGAGATGATCGTTTGTGACGATCAGATGAACATGATATCACGATTAGATGAACATGATATCACGATGAGATGAACATGGATAAGATATTCTATCTTTTATCTTGCAGTTAGTCTGATTTATTTATCTTCAACTGTCCCTTTTAATGACAAATTATTTTTAATTTTCTTTTAAAAAATTCATTTCACTTTTTTTTTTCTCTGCAGGAGCATGATTCATACAAAGCAAGACACTTAGTTAGATGAGTGTGTGTGTGTGTGTGTGTGTGTGTGTGTGTGTGTGTGTGTGTGTGGTCACCTCCTCTGCATTGGTTGTTTGGTTGTTCATTCATTCATTTTATTTATGAAATATTACAATAACATGAACACTGTATTTTTAGCTTATATTGACTTTAGCTCGGTCTAACATGAGTAGGAATGTAACAGCACACTTTATCCAAATAGCTTTCACCGTTTCAAAATCCCAAAGAAATCTCAAACGATCTCCATGAATAATCAGTTAAAAACAACGAGTATGCACCGTACTCTTTGGGAGCATGAAGAGAGCTAAAAGATGAAAAAAATGTTATTCCTGACCACTAATGTATTTAAGTAAATAAAGCGCAGTGTATTCTCGACAAATCAAATGTAAACATCTCTCTGATGTTACGTAGTGCTGCATCTGCTGGAAACATTTTACATGCCGAATACTTTTACCGTTATTAGAACAAGGTTATTAGAACAAAAAAAACACAAGGTTGTTTAATGATAGAAATGAAAGTGTGAAATCGAGCAAATATCAGTTTTTAAATATCGCAGACACTTCACTGCGCAATTATGTCTTCAGGCATTTAAGGTGAACAAAAGTTGTACTTCAAAACGAAGGCTTAACACATTTGTTCGTTGTTAAATTTCTCTCCTTACATCTCTTATTTAAAAAATAAACTGCATTATTGACCTATAAACTCATCATCTGTGAATTCCTCGAATCTCCCAGGAGGCAGACGTTTTCTACCGGGTGGGTGGCTTCGTTGCACTGGGTGGCTTGGTTGCACCACATAAATTTGGGTGCGCAGGGTGCTTGGTTGCACCACATAATTTGTTGCACAGGGTGGCTTGCTTGTGCCGGGTGGTTTGGATGCGCCGGTTGGGTTACTTGTGCGGGTGGCATGCTTGCGCTGGTGGTTTGGTTGTGCTGGGTGGTTTGGTTGTGCCAGGTGGCTTGGTTGTGCCAGGTGGCTTGGTTTTGCTGGGTGGCTTGCTTGCACCGGGTGGCTTGTTGTGCTGGGTGGCTTGATTGCGCCAGGTGTTTGGTTGCGCCATGTGGCTTGGTTGTACCGGATGGCTTGATTGCACCAGGTGGTTTGGTTATGCCGGGTAGTTTGGTTGTGCCATGTGGCTTGCTTTCGCCAGGCGGCTTGGTTGTGCTGGGTGGTTCGGTTGCGCAGGGTGGCTTGCTTACGCCGGATGGCTTGATTGCTCCAGGTGGTTTGGTTGCACCCGGCGGCTTGGTTTTGCCATGTGGCTTGCTTGCACCGGGTGGTTTGGTTGTGCTGGATTGCTTGCTTTTTCTGGGTGCATGGTTGTGCTGGGTGATTTGGTTGTGCAGGGTGGCTTGCTTGCACCGGGTAGCTTCATTGTGCCGGGTTGTTTGCTTGCACCGGTGGCTTGGTTGTGCCGGTTGGCTTGGTTGTGACAGGTGGCTTGGTTGCGTCCGGTGGCTTGGTTGCGTGGGTGGCTTTTATTTATTGCATCAGGTGGTTTGGTTGTGCCGTGTGGCTTGCTTTCGCTGAGTGGCTTGGTTCCGCTGTTTGGCTTGCTTTCGCGGGTGGCGTGTTGTGTCGGGTGGCTGGTTGTGTCAGGTGGCTTGGTTGCGGGTGGTTTGGTTGCGCAGGGTGGCTTGGTTGCGCAGGGTGGCTTGCTTTTGCTGGGTGGCATGGTTTGTGATAGGTGGCTTGGTTGCGACAGGTGCTTGGTTGCGACAGGGCTTGGTTGCACCGGGTGGCTTAGTTGCACCGCATGGCATCAAGCACAGATGTTGATCCTACAAGTTATAAAAGAATAATATTTTCTCATACCTTAACATGGTGTAATCAATGAACATAGACCTTTATGGGCTTGACCAGCAACGTGTTTCTTTCTTCCTTTTGTATTTTCTGTACTATTTTTATTTTTCTTTTATATTTCTTTCTTTTTTTTCTTCTGTTATTTTTCTGTTATATTTCTTCAAGCATTGCATGTGCTTGTTACGGGAGTAGCAAAGAAACGATCTCTCTTATCTATCGACGGCCTTGTGTTGGCTTAGTGATTAAGGTGGTTGGCTTAAGATCTTAGCATCCGGAGTTTGAGTCCCTGTGCTCCGTTGAATAACACCAGGTGGGGTTAACTCAGCTGTCATCCTTCCGAGATCGGCAAAATGCGTATCATTGTACTGGTAATAGAGGGCACTGCATCAGCGGTACAGCCGCACCCCTAAAAATCAGCGGTACAGTCTGAAAATCATGGAAGAAAACAAAAAACGGCTGGGCCAATATCCACCAAATTTTGCAAATGTGCTGGGGTACCAGGGGTCAGGTCATGGACACACAAAACAAAATCCCCCTCCCCCCCCCCACCAGCGAGGGTGGGAACCCCACTTATGAATTGCCACCTGGACCTGTATGGCTGGCCATACGTGCTGGAGGTAGCCAGGGTCATGTCTCAAACAAGGATATGAGGCTATTTGGCCCATCATTGCATTGGCACACTCTCGTGTTAATTTTTGCTACAGCTTTAAACATCAAACTTCCTGATTGTTTGTTGAAGTCTAAATAACCCGATCTTGCTCGGGTGACCCAGCTTGGGTGGGGTACCAAGGATGCACAGGAAAAAAAAACTACATCGGGGTTTCAAGTGTTTGTTTGTGGGATTTTTGTTACTCGTCATGGCTGAACCATAGCATTTAGAGACCCCAGCTTTGGGTGTCGGTACTTCAGAATCTGGGCAAGGTTTTAAGCTACCACACGTTAGCCTTGACGTCCGTTCTGAGGTCACCAAGGCCACTGTTGTTTCGTATGCAGCCTGTGGTTGCTCGTTGCATCATTCTCTGGAAGCACGGCTGTGCGCTGATGCAATGCCCCTATTACCAGTAAGCTGGTACTCATTTTGCCGACCTCAGAAGGATGACAGCTGAGTTAACCCACCTGGTGTTATTTCGACGGCACGACAGGGGCTCAAACTCAAGACCCTAAAATATTAAGCCAGCCACGTTAACCGTGAAGCCAAGCCAACACCAGGCTTACCAAAGCCCACTATAAAGTGTTTTTGGGATGTGGTGGCAGGCAGTGTTGCTACCAGACCATAGGCAAAAGGTAACCACCATGAGGCCAATAACTAGCTTTTCAGTGTCCAACATGTTCCAGAAACCCCCTTGGAAAGCTCACCCAACCGGGCAGCACTGGGTACCTCCTTCTCCCCTCCCCCTCCCCCCCCCCACCACCTTTGGGCAGCACAGGATCTCCCCTCTAATGTAATAAATAAATCGGCTCTCAGTTTAAAAATTTGCTCTCAATAAAATAAGTTTGCCAGATTGCCAGATGTGAGGTAGTTCCACTCGTTGATATATAGAAACATGATAGAAGTAAATAGACACCATGATTTTTAAAGAATTTATTTATTTAACATTTGAAGTACATTTGATCCATTTTAATACAAACACGAGTATTTTGTAGACTGCCAATTGCAGATTTCAATGCCTTTACTTTTTCAGACATAGAACTAACGAGTTCTGAAATTTTCTCTTGTGGGATTTCTAGCCAGGCTTCACACAAAAGGTTCAGCAATCCTGCCCATGATGTTGGTTTCCTGGACTTTTTCCGCACAGCTCGATCCAATATGGCCCAGAGATGTTCAATGGGATTCATGTCAGGAGACTGACTTGGCCATGGAAGTCGCTTGATCCCATTTCTGTCCTGCCATTCTTTGGTCTTTTTGGAGTGTGGCATGAGCTCCATCTTCCATGAACAGTGTGTTGTTTTTTGACCATCTGACCAGAAGAGAAGATGGGAGAGGGTCCATCCTCAAGGATATAAATGTGTATCATAGTGTTGATGTCGCCAACACACTCCACAAGCTCTGACCAACCAGCGGCCCAGATTGCTACCTACACCATCACTGAAAAACCACCGTGTTGACTGTTGGCTGCAATCGGTTCAAAGAAAACTCTTGACTGGGAAGTCTCCAGACCCATATGCATCCACTGTCAGAAAATTGAGCAAATTGGGACTCATCTGAAAAATTAGTTTGCCAAAAAATCCAAGGGTCTGGTGGCCATCTTGTCAGCCCACTTCTTTCTCCTTTGAATGTTGGCTGGTCTAAGAAGAGGTTTTCTCCTAGCTGCTCTCTCATAGTAACCCAATTGATGAAGGTACCGCATGGCAGTTCTTGAGCAAACTTGGACTTCTTCTCTGCAACGTCTGTTGCCTTGCAACGAGGAGTTTTCTCAATGGACCGCTTGACAGCTCGAAGACACCTTTCTGAGGGCCCAGATCGACCAGAACGGGAAGCTGTGGATTCCTTGCCTTCGCTGGTGAATTGCACAATCACCCGATTGACCGTAGAAGCGGAATGCCAAGGTTCTGAGCTCTCTGATGCTGGCTGACTCCACCTTCCAATGGCCAACAATTCGTCCTCTTTGAAATCGGAAAGTTTGTGTGCTCCCTGGATTCGAGGCATCGTTAGTGTCATACAAGACACAGGAACTCGTTTCTGCAAAGAAATAGTTGAATATTAGTCCAAATCACTGAGTAAAACCGCGTTATACAGATTCAATGAAGAAATTTAAAGTGTCTATTTACTTCTGTCATGTCTCTGTACAGGTGTCGAGGTTTCAATTCTTCAATTTAGGATTATTTCGATTCTGATGCACCATCATCGTTTCAGAGCGTTGGTGCTGTCGAGGCCATTTATTGGCAAGGGTTATACTGTACTGGTGGTTTGCCATTACCCAGAGTTGGCGACTCAGACTTGAGACTTGGACTGGGGACTTGGTGTCTGGGAAGTTGGAACTTACTTGCGATTTGAATTATATAATGATTATTGACAAGTTTGGAAAATAATCGTTGAATAAACATCAACTTAAAACGGGTGAAAATAAATGGTAAATTATTTTCAGTGGTGGCCGTGTGCTGTTCGGATCAGTGACCACGTGTACCGTGTACACGTACATGTGCAGCGCAGCAGCGCTTACTGCCACTGGGTTGCATACCGTTGCCACTCAGGTTAAAGGGAGTGTCCACTCTTCAGACAGCACAGAGCACACTGTGCGTGTCCAAGTGGCAAGCATCAGTCTACCAACGTGGCTACTTGGGAAACCACTTTATTCAAACCATGAACATTCGTGCCGGAGAAACTTGGCTCCTCATCAGTAACCCCATGCACGTCCCGACCACATGAAATGATTTGTTGATCATTCAAATATGTCAGTTGACTTTGATTATTTCAACTTCATCAATAACTGTAAATTACATCATGACATCTTTTTTTTTAAAGGAAAACATTAAAAAGTACGGCATCTCAAAAAGAAACAAATTGAAGTTAACAAGCTATTACGTTTCATTTAACGTACATAATAAATATACAAGTAAATTATTAAATCAGCTTACCCGTTCCACATGGAATGCTTTGGTTCTACGTGTAAACCATTTAAACATAAGCTGAGGTCACACTGGTCTGATGTAGCGACACTAGATATGAGAAGTAAATTTATATAAATTTATTTTTGCCTGGAAACAAAGTAAAAAAATATCCACTGCATGAAGTGTACAAAAGAAAAGCTTGAGTTAAACAGCTTTTCAGAACATACATTGCCAATAAATGAAGCCATGTGGCCTGCATCTTAATTCCTTGATAGCTTGTACTCCAACTCCAACTCCAATTAGGTTTATAAGTAAATGTGAGACTTGACACAAGTTGAAGTAATACTGTTGTGGAGCCGGGTGTCGGCGGCAGCTCGACCGCTAGGTGGAGCAGTAGAGTCGGCTCCACCGAACAAACGGAATCTAGATCGTGCTTCTCGGAGAACTCCGAAAGGCACGGGTCCCTTACAGGACCGTGATCGCCAATATTTCGACGCGTGAGATAGGGTCCACTTGTCTAACTCCAATTTACCAAAGTACTCACGCCGTCCAACTACCGGGAAACCACACCTCGGCCGACTCTGTCGATCCGAGTCGCGGTAATGGCTCGCATCCGGCGTAACCGAGCGGAGTTACCAGAGCCGCGCCGCGACCAAATGGACAATTTGCCGCTTCCCAATTTCCCAACACGCACTGTGCTAAGCCAATAAAAGAAACACAGAAACGAGCTGAACATTCAATAAATGGATATTTATTTACAATAGGCAGGGAGGGAACACAGAAGGGCAGAGGTATCACGACTATAAGAGCAAATAATGTACAACAAAAAGCACTTAACAATTCTGCTTAGGCAAGACAGGCCTACACAGACACGCACACCCAAAAAAATGGACCTCAATGGTCTATCTCGGTCAAGCCGGCCCGGGGTACCTGTCCGCTTCGTGTGGCCACACCGACTCCGAACCACTGTGGGACTCGAACCCACGACCCGAAGTCCACGGCTTAGGATACTGGCTGCTCGACTACAGACCTGCCCTCCAAAAGACCGCAGATCGCTCCAACCACGACCACGACCGTCTGCAGAACCCTCCGCAGTCGCCACAATCACACGGCCTCCCGAAAAACTGATCCAGACCAAGCCAATCTCTGACGCTTCTGCCGCAATTGCCACGATCCTCCCAACCGCCGTCCTCTCTTCTTTCCTGAGGGGGAGGGCTTCTTCTCCCCACCACTCGCCTCCTGATTGTGATGGTGGGTTGTCAGGCGACTGGTGGCGGTCCCGATTGTCTGTGGCGCGCGTGTGGTGCTCGCCCTCCACTCATTGGCTGGAGGAACGCTCTCTGCCCCTCCTCGAGCGGAGCTTCGACCCGAGGCGACGAAGGCTCCACCACGTCCTCAGCCAAAAACACGTGTGTAATGGCGACCGGTCGAGTGTGGGAAGGTGGCGTTGTTGTTAGTGGAGTAGTAGATAGTAGCTGTAGTTGTTGTTGGTGGTGGTGTAAAAATCCAAGATGGCGTTGTTGTATGTGTTGTAAAATCCTAGCTATCAAAATAACTCCGCAGCGCATGTACATTTAATACCCATAAGACTAGGGACGGGACCCTAACTAGAAAACACGTACTTACCGATATAACTATCTATAAGGACTCTGGCTGTTGTGTGCGATGGGTTTCCAGATTCGTAACACTACCCCTCCCCTTTTTACAGACTGTCCCGAGTCATCAAATTTTCGTGTGACCAGCATGTGTAAGTTCTCCCCTCGTACGATTTACCTACAGATCCCTGAGTGCGACATTTTTTTTTAATACGTGTCCCAAAAATAAATAAACTAGTGCGCTGCGTAACTAGCTAACAGACTCACTCGGACAACTTAACTGCATTGCCGGCGCTAAGACAGACAACAGGTGGGTTACAAAATATTTACAATTTTACCTTATCTATTACACGAACCATGGCCAGGACCTGTGATCTGTGGAAAAAGGCACAACAATGTCAACAGTTTGTTGTGGGTGAGTGCACAGCAGCGAAGGTCAGTCGTCCTCAGGGCCTGCTCAAAATGTCCCCTTGTGTGTTCCTTGCAGTGAACCTTCTTCTTTTTTCTTTCCTATCGCCGTCGTGTTTTTTTCCATCTCCCTCTTTAATTGCCCTTGTCCTTTTTTTTACCTCTTTCATCCCTTGTCCTAGTTTGCCCTCATTGCCTCTTGCCCCGCTTGGAGACTCAACACCATGCACTGCATTTCCCCTCGCTGCATTCGCATATCACCCCTCAGTGCCTGCGTGTGTTCGCCTACATTTTGTTTCCCATCGCATCCATTTTTTCATCCATGCAGCGCGCATCTTCATCCATTACTTGTTTCAAAATCTCCATCATCATTTCCCCCAACCGGTTCGTGTCAAATGGACTCGCGAAGCCGATCCGCCATTATGTGTGCGGAACCGGCACAAGTCGGGGGGGGGGGGGACTTTGACGGAGGGGGGGGGTGGGTTATACTCCGCCACCCCCGCGCCATTGCTACCTCTGGGTTTGGTTGTGGGGCACATCTTCTTGCATGGGGTGTTTGTCCTGGACCATAGGTTCCTCTACACTACTACTACTACCCACCTGTTTCAGCTCATCTTGGCTTGACATGTTGCGTGTTGGGAATAAATTTGAAAACGCTCGTAATTTGGGGGAAACGGGGGGGGGGGGAGGGGGTTGCTCCCTACACCCTGGTCTGAATCCCATGAATTTCTCTACGGAGGCGGAGGGGTTCGAAACCCGCTCCTGACACCAATTTGTTGTGGGCCGGGTATCGGGTGCGAGCACGACTGCTAGATGGAGCAGTAGAGTTGGCTCCACCGAAAACCCAGAATCTAGATCGTACCTTTCCGATAACTTCGAAGGTACGGGTCCTTACAGGACCGTGAATCGTCAATAATTCAACCGCGTGGGACAGGGTTATTTGCCAAACTTCAAAATACCTAGAGGCCCACGTGGCGAGCTACGAGGAATTCACACCCTCGACGGAGCTCGAACGGGATGAGCCATTACCGTGCTCGACCCGTGCGTAACCCAAGCAGATGGTTACCGAGGTCCCATCGGTCCAAATGCAAAACTACGGCAGCAACGACCTTTTTAATCCCAAACATGCACCGTGGCGAGCCAATGAAGGAAGGACAAGGACGAGCTGGTACATTCACCAAAATGGAATATTTATTTACAATAGGGGGAGGGAACACACAAATAGCAGAGTTAAACAACTAAGCAATGCAAATAATGCACAGCAAAGAGCACTTAACAATTCCTACTTACAGACGGGCCCACAGGCACACACACACGCACACACAAATACCCCAAAGAAGTGATGGCCGCGGCCTTTATTCGGCCCTTCAGCTCGGAGGGAAGGTGAGCCGAAGGGGAGAACCTGTCTCGCACCTCACTGCCTCGTGCGGTTTCGATGATCCGGTTTGGGCGGGACTCGAACCCGCAACACAATGCAATGATGGACGCCAGCCGCGCGCGAAGGTGGATCAGACGAACGCCAGCAGGCCAGACGAGACGACCAAGTGATGAGGCTGACAAGACGACCAGGCGACGAGGCTGACAGGCGACCAGGCGACGCGACCTTCTTTTTTTATTTCTTCATACCCCCAGCTGCTGGAGGCAACTCACCCTAACACGGCAGGCCATGCGCCATCCCACAGGCCATTTGAAGTGGCCTTTATGCAAGAAGAGGTGGCCAGGCTGCTCAATGCAATCTCTGGCTCATGGAAATGGAAATGGATGCAAGAACACAGAATGGACACACGGGCTGCTCAAATGCAGTCCCGTGGTGAGGCTGCCTGCAGGGCAGTCTTGGCAAATGCTTGCTGGATGGTCCTGGCACACATGGATGGATGGTGACATGGGGCGATGCAAATAAGGCAAGCAGGCATGGGGTTATGGCAAAGGCAGGCGAATCAGGCATGGCAAGGCGAGGCAATGCGGACCAGCGGATGTAGCACAAATACAGGCCGGCGTAGAAAGCTGGCCGGCTCTGGTCTCGTTCAGTGAGGTTCTGGAGTGAGTGCGGTGTGCCTGCCGCTCTGAAGGCGGGCTCGGACCTAACCTACCATCTCCCCCAACCTAGCGCCTTTGCCTGTCTCTGTCCATACCACTCCCTTAGTTGCAACAAGAAAACAGCAAATTTAGCCCTTTTTATTTTATTTTATTATTTATATTATTATTTATTTTCCTCTATAATCTCGTCTCCCTAACCCCTTTTATCGTCTTTGTCGGCTAACCTTTCCTGTCCGTCTATTCCCAACCCCTAAGATCCTTTTTGGAGGGGAATAGGAAGAGGCCAGCGTCCTGTCTCGAGGCCCAACAAAGCCTCAGAATGGCCTCCCACATAATTCAGCCATCTTTCCCAAGGTGGGCCAGCGGCCTACAGAGAGCGAAGGGATGAATGGTGCGAGATACATTTCCTAACTATCCTACATTTATTAACTTTAAACTACCCCGGGGCTTTTCATACGCCTAGCTCTTTAAACTACAGGTTCTAACAACCATATTCCCGTCGCCCGTGTTGGTGTCCATTATTAATTGGGCCTAGCCATCAAATTTTCACTCATGCCCTTGCACAATTTCATGGCTGGGCAGCGTGGCTCACATGGCAGGGATTCCCCCTCTGCTGAATCTCAAACTACGGCACCCCGGGCCCTGAGGCTGTCTCCGAGCCTACCTGCTCCCTATGAACGCGGGGGTTGCCCTTCCCGGCATTGCCCCCTCCGATGACCACGTGGCATTTTGGCCTACGGGTCCCTTTCCGAGAGTCGCCCGTGCCCACTACACTATCCGGTGCCTTGGACCCTTGGCCTACTCTGGCCGACGTCCGGTGCTCAGGGTGCCTCTACTCGATACTCACCTTTCAACAGCCACGCTCCCAGCTGGTCCATGGACTCCTGCACCCATCCAAATGGGGTTTGTACCTTCATACCACCACCAACAACAGAACGACCTCCTTTTGGTAAACTTAACTAACATTACACTGACCCCGGGTCACTTGGGTTGGGTTCACTCCTCCCCCCACTCATTCATTCACACCATGCATACCACATTCGCTTCTCTCACTCACTCGGGCCCACTGACCCATACTCATTCATCACATATTTCAATTTTTACATTCACTCCACACTCTACCTATGTTCCCCTAACTATCTCGTGCTCCCTCATCGTCCTTAAACTAATGCACGTTCCATTTAATCTACGTAGCTAAGCTACGTCCCCACTACACATTCCATGTCCGTCCATGTCTCCCAAAATCCATTTCCCATTCTAAATCTGAACTAAATTCCCACTAAGTAGTCCACGGGCCCCATGGAGGATAGCTCATGCCCCATGAGGCCGGGTCTATCTAAGCTAAACCCTTCTTGCTAACTAATGCTCCTTTGCCCAAACAAGGATGTCTACTCCATCCCGGCCGGGGCCGTGTACTCGGGGCAAGGCTCTACGAGCCTTGCGTCTCCACGGGAGCGGTGGTCCTGGCTCCGGCTACTCCGGTCCGATCCATCCATGAGGGTGTAAGGTCGCCCTTATGGGTCTTAGGCGGTCCGTGTGGACGATAGGGGAAGGGCCGGGTCCCATTTTGATCTTTATGACCACGTCACTAATTTGCGCCAGGACGACCCCGGGCCATGCCAGGGCGAGGTGAGTTTCAGGCATCTGCCCTTCCTCCTCCGGGGATTGAAGAACCAAATCTTCATCCCCGGGGAGTACTCACTCGCCTGGTTCTGGTGGTCGTACCTGCACTTCATTTTCACACCCGCCTGTTGGAGTTGGTGGCGGGCAAAGGCATGGACTCGTTCCATGCCTTCCTCCAACTGACGTGCGTAGCCCTTCCCTGGGGGTCTGTCGGGACGCTCAGGCGTCAGGCCGCAGAGCAAATCGACGGGGCTCGCAGCTCCAGTCGTACATGAGCAGCGCAGGGATACAGGCGGTGGCTTCATGTTGACTCGTTCGATAGGCCATCGACAAATACGGGAGATGTTCGTCCCAGATCATCCTGACAATCGGCGGTGAAGAGGGCCAATTGTTGTGTATGGTTCTATTGAACCTCTCCACCATACCGTCGGATTGTGGCCTTAGGGCATTGTAACGTGTCTTTTGAATTGATAGGAGACTGCACACTTCTTTTAGCAATTCACTTTTCAAAATTTTCCGCCCCTGGTCGGTGTGCAGCTCCTCCGGAATCCCATCCCGACATATAAATCCTTCTACGAAGGCCTGTGCACAACCCCGGCTCTTGGTTGGGAAGGGCATAGGTCTCCGGCCATTTAGTGAAGTAGTCCATGATTATGAGGATGTATCAATTACCTTGGTGAGTGGGGGCAGTGGTCCCAAAATGTCCATGGCCACTCGCTCAAGGGGGCCCCAACCTGATGTAGTTGGAGCGAGGCCCTCATTCTCCGTGTCGGTCCCTTTAGCAGTACAGGCGTCGCATGATCGACACCAGTCCTGAACATCGCGCCCCATGTTGACCCAATAAAACGCCGGCGGACCCGAGATGTTGTTTTGGTCCTGCCCAAATGGCCACCGGGCGGGTACCGTGCACCTGTTTCAAAATTTGGGTCTTAAATTGGTCTGGGACTACTACCAGCCAGAGAAGTTCTCTCTGAGGGAATCTCCACCCACTTGCGATACAAGATGTTGTTCCTCATTTCTAGGGTTTTCACTGAGCCCAGTACACCTTTATTCGCGCTTCAAATGGGTGACCTCCTCCCCACTGGGTCTCATGTTGACTCGGACCCACTTGTACATGGGCCCTATCACGGGTTTTCCCGCTGGGCCGTGCTCCACGCCAAATCGCCAAATTCCTCATCTGCGGTTAGTGGCAAAATTGGGCCTACCACCCAGGCTGCACGGACTAGGAGCTTCTGGAGGTGTCTGCCAATTGGTCCCTCTCCTCGTGCCTCGTGCAATATTTACAGTTTTCTGCCAGACAGGGGCGTCGAGAGAGCGCATCGGCATTCCCATGAGCCTTACCGGCTCTATGGGCCACATTAAAATCGTACTGCTGCAACTTTTCCAACCACCTTGCAATTTGGCCTCCAGTTCCTTGAACCGTAGGAGCCATTGCAAGGAGGAATGGTCAGTTTGAACCAAAAATTTCCTCCGCTACAAGTACGGGTGGAAATGGCTCACTGCAGACAGCATGGCCAATAGTTCCTTGCGAGTGATGCAATAATTTCGTTTCAGGCCCACTCATGGCCCGACTGTAATACGCGATCACTCTTTCCACGCCCCCTGTGTCTGAGACAAGACTGCACCCAATCCTTCCTGGCTTGCATCCGTGTCCAGGGTATACATCCCGTCATCGGTGGGTATGCTAAAATGGGTGCGGATGTCAAACACCCCTTTAATTTGAGGAAGGCCTGATGGTATTCCCCTGTCCAATTAAATATCAACCCCTTCTCTGTAAGCCGGTGAAGGGTCGAGCTATCTCCGCAAATTTGCCACAAAGCGCCGGTAGTAGGAGCAGCAGAGCCTAAAAACCCCCGTACCTGTTTGACGTTACGGGGTACGGGCCACTCCTCCACTGCTGTAATTTTACCTGGGTCGGTTTTCACCCCGTCACGGCTATCACGTGTCCGAGATAGGCCAATCTCCTTTGCGAACAAAGTACATTTCCCCGGGCTCAACTTCAACCCTGCCTGCCTGAGGCACCCAAACACCTGGTCCAAATTAGCTATTGCCTGGGAAAATGTTTAGCGTGTACCAGAGACGTCATCCAGGTACACCAGGCATGATTGCCATGGCCAGCCGCCCAGCACACACTCCATCAATCTCTCAAAGGTGGCGGGGGCGTTGCACAAACGAACGGCATCACAGTGAAACTGATACAGTCCCTTCCCTGTAGAAAATGCCGTTTTCTCCTTCCCCATCTTATCCATCTCCACCTGCCAATACCCACTCTTGAGGTCCAAAGTTGAAACCATTTAGAGCCTGAAACGGCATCGAGGATATCGTCAATTCTAGGCAGGGGATAGGAGTCTTTGAGTGTCGCGTTGTTAAGTTGGCGATAGTCCACGCTGAAACGCGTGGTCCCATCCTTCTTTTTTACCAACACAACGGTGACATCCAAGGACTTCCCGAGGGCTCAATGACACTGCATTGAGCATCTTTTCTACCTGTTCGTCAGCTTCCTCCTCTTGCTCCAAGGGAGCCGTTGAGCGGGCTGACAGACAGGGCCGGGCCCCATCGGTGTTGATCTGATGTTTCACCAGGCCCGTACATACAATATCCTCGGGTGACAAGGAGAAGGTTTCTATGTGTCGGTTGACCAGTTTGTGTAAGGCCTCCCGCTGGGCGTCCCCATTTTGTTTCCCATCGCATCCATTTTGCACTCCATCGCTCGCGCATTCGTTTTTAAATCCTCACTCATTGCTCGTCTTAGCATCTCCTCCAACTGGTTCATGTCAAGTGGCCGGGGCCGATCCGCCATGATCGGTCGCGGTTTCGCTGGGGACCGGGGGGGGGGGAATTTGACGGAGGGGCCGCTCTTGTGCCGCCGCTCCCACCGTGCCCATTACGACCTCTGGGTCCGGTTGTGGGGATGGTCAACCTGCATGGCGGTGTCCTGTACGGTGGTTTCGTCCTGGGCCAAGATTCCTTTAATGCTACATCTATACCCACCTGCTTCAGCCCATCTTGGCTTGCCATGTTGTGTATCAGAAATAAATTTTAAAATGCTCATAATTTGTGGGAACGGGGGGGGGGGAGGGGATGGGTTTGCTCCGCACCCCTGGTCCGAATCCTGTGAATTTCTCTACGGAGCGGAGGGGTTTGAATCACACTCCTGATCACCAATTTGTTGTGGAGCGCGGTGTCGGAGGCGAGCTCGACCGCAAGGTGAGCAGTAGAGTCGGCTCCACCGAACACCCGGAATCTAGATCGTGCTTCTCGGAGAACTCTGAAAGGCACGGGTCCGTTACAGGACCGTGAACGCCAATATATTCGACGGCGTGAGGTAGGGTCCACTTGTCTAACTCCAATTTACCGAAGTACTCACACCATCCAACTACGGGGAAACCACACCCTCGGCCGACTCTGTCCGATCAGAGTCACGGTAACGGCTCAGATCCGGCATAACCGAGCGGAGTTACCAGAGCCCGCCGCGACCAAATGGACAATTTTCCGCTTCCAATTTCCCAACACGCACCGTGCTAAGCCAATAAAAGAAACACAGAAACGAGCTGAAACATTCAACAAAATGGATATTTATTTACAATAGGCAGGGAGGGAACACAGAAGGGCAGAGTTATCACGACTATAAGAGCAAATAATGTACAACAAAAGCACTTAACAATTCTACTTAGGCAAGACAGGCCCGCACACAGACACGCACACCCAAAATTGAATGGACCTCAATGGTCTATCTCAGTCAAGCCGGCCCGGGGTTACCTGTCCGCTTCGTGCAGTCACACCGACTCCAAACACTGGTGGGACTCGAACCCACGACCCGAAGTCCACGGCTTAGGATCCTGGCTGCTCGACTACCAGACCTGCCCTCCAAAGGACCGCAGACCGCTCCAACCACGACCACGACCGTCTGCAGAACCCTCCGCAGCCGCCACGATCACTCGGCCTCCCGAAAAACTGATCCAGACCAAGCCAATCTCTGACCGTCTGCCGCAATTGCCACGATCCTCCAAACTGCCGTCCTCTCTTCTTTCCTTGAGGGGGGAGGTGGCTTCTTCTCCCCGCCACTCGCCTCCTGATTGGACGGTGGGTTGTCAGGCGACTCGTGCGCGTTCTTCCCGATTGTCTGTGGCGCGCGTGTGGTGCTCGCCCTCCCACTCATTGGCTGGAGGAACGCTCTCTGCTCCTCCTCGGAGCAGAGCTTTGACCCGAGGCGACGGAAGGCTCCGCCCACGTCCTCAGCCAAAAACACGTGCGTAATGGCGACCGGTCGAGTGTGGGAAGGTGGCATTGTTGTAGTGGATGTAGTAGTAGTAGATGTAGTTGTTGTTGTTGGTGGTGGTGTAAAAATCGAAGATTGTCGTTGTTGTAAGTGATGTAAAAATTCTAGCTATCAAAATAACTCCGCAGCGCATGTACATTTAATTCCCATTAGACTCGGGACGGGACCCTAACTCGAAACACGTACTTACCGATATAACTGATCTATAAGGACTCTGGCTGTTGTGTGTGATGGGTTCCAGATTCGTAACAATACTACCATGACTTGAGATTTGACTTGAGACTTGTCCTCAAAGACTAGAGACTTGACTTCAAAGACTAGAGACTTGACTTCAAAGACTTGAGACTTGACTTCAAAGGCTTGAGACTTATCCTCAAAGACTTGAGACTTGGCCTCAAAGACTTGAGCCTTGACTTCAAATGCTTGAGACTTGTCCTC